>JZKD02S1672720.1:1340796-1365670 GCA_000966675.3 Picea glauca
TACATGTTCCAAATATTTCTATGAATTTGCTATCAGTTTATCAGATCACTCAGAAAGGTAAAAAGGTTGAATTTACATCAAATTCAGTTTCAATAATTGACATGCATGACAATTCCATTATTGCAATTGGTGAGGTGGATCACAAGTCAAGGTTTTATAAATTCACTAATTTTTCTGATGATGACTCCTCTATTCTACTTACACATAAGGAGACTACTTTGCATGCACCTACAGTGCAACATGCATATACTCTTGTTCTTCCATCAATTTAAGACTTCAGAGATGATTCCATGCACTCAAATTCTCTACATGGAAATAAGCAAGTAGTACAACCAGATAAGAAGCCAGCACTGAAGCTTTAGCAGATGCCCAAGAAGGCACATACCACACTTCAGGAAGTAGGAAACCTTGCAAGGAATCCATTTGATTCAAGAATTACTCGATCTCATCATGAGAATCCTTCTCATGTACTTTCAGCTTCAGAACCTACGATGCCCATGCATTGCTATATGGTTCAATCTACTGATCCACAAAACTACAATAGGGTTGTGGGAAATCCATTATGGAAAGAAGCCATGTAGAAGGAGTATGACTCACTCCTACAGAACCAAACTTGGCCTCTGGTTCCACTTCCACCAAAAAGGAATATTTTCAGGTGCAGATGGGTCCACGAGATCAAAAGGTACAAGACTAGACAGGTTGCCAAAGGACTTCATCAGATCCATAAAGATTTATATATATTCACAAAGACTTTTAGTAAGAAGAAGTTTTAGACTTTACGAGATCGTCTTGCAGTGAATAACACAGTTTCTTAGTGACTGTCGTTTTCTTTTTTTAATACATTATCTTTTGAGCGAGGTTTTTTTTCCCATGTGGTTTTCCCTCTTTCCTCACTTTTATTCAATGTTCATTAGTTTCATTGTACATGAGTACCTAAAATGGCCTAGTAGTTGGGACTCATTGTTTACTCCATAGAGATGTTTGGGGGGGGGGGTGTTGGAGAAATTTATATTTTCAACACACTAGTTCAGTGGGAGTTAACTGACTAGTTCTATTTTAGACTTTCTATTTTTACCATCACTATTATGCATGCATGCATTCCTAAGGAAAGCTAACTGCTTGATTGCTTTTCTTAATTATGGAATTTTTTTCCCTATATATGAGTGTATTCCACTCATTCATTGTAGCATATTGATCATGATCTATGTATCAATCATCAGCTCATTGGATTAGTGTGAATATATTTTTTCATTCTTTCATATTGAATCTCTCTTCCTTTATTGATAAGATTTGTTTGTACTTGCTTTAGCTAGATATCCTGTGTAGGTTTCCATGAAACACCAACATGTATATCCTTAAATCCCAAGAAAACTATTTTTGGCCTCAAGGAAGGTAAGCTACTAGGCCACATTATATCTCAAGCAGGAATTCACATAGACCCAGAAAGGATTAAGGCCATATCTCATCTCCCTTTGCCTCACAATAAGAAATCTATGTAGTCTTTTTTCGGGAAAATCAATTTCGTGAGGAAATTCACTCTCAATTTCACGGAAACTATAAAAAACTTACAAAAGATGATTCACAAAGATGTCGAATTTAAGTGGGATGATGAACAGAAGGATGCTTTCAACAATATTAAAATGGTTATATCCCAGGCCCCCGTGTTCTGAAGTCCTGATTTCAATAGGGATTTCTTCCTCTATACTTTCACCTCTGACCAGTCGTTAGCTACAACATTGAATCAGAAGGATGATGACAACAGTGAGGCTCTGGTGTCATTCATGAGCACTAATCTCCAGGGAGACGAACTTAATTATCCTGCTTTTGATAAACAATCCTTTGCGGTATATAAGGAAGTAAAGCACTTTAGGTCTTACATCCTCAAGAACCACACCAAAGTGATTGTGCCTCAACCTGCATTCTAATCCTTTTTTACTCAGCAAGATATGGGGGAAAGAAGAGGGAACTGGATGGAAGTGGTCCAAGAATTTGATCTAGATATAAAACCTGCCAAACTAGTTAAAGGGCAAGGGTTGTGTAAACTCGCAGTTGAAGCCCAGGACCAAGTAAATGAAGATTCTGGATGGGAGAATGAAATGGAATTATGGTGTGGTTAAGATTCATACATTTCCCTAGGCCCAGAGTCTTGGTATGAGAATTTAACTTATCTCCTACACCATGGGACTTGTCCATAAAATCTCAACCCTAGGGAAAGGAGAGATCTCAGGTTAAAGTCTCCACAATATCGCCTCATAAATTCAGTGCTCTTTTGGATTAAATATGATGGGGTACTCTTAAGATGTCTGGAATGTGAAGATGCAGACAAAGTTCTGAAGCAACTTCATTATGTCCCTGTAGGTGGACATTTCACAGGAAACACACCACTCATAGGATACTGAGAGCTGGCTATTATTGGCCCACCTTGTTGAAAGATTCCCACACCTACGCTAGGAACTGTAAAACTTGTCAAATAAGCGCTAGGAGGGAGAAGAGAGCAATGGGGATTGGATATCATAGGATAAATTAAACCCAGTTCTTTGAAACAACACACGTATATACTTACTGCCACTGATTATTTCACGAAGTGGGCAGAGGCCATACCTGTGACTCTTGTAAATGAGAAGGTGGTGATCCAATTCATAGAACAACACATGATCACAAGGTTTGGTGTCCCTTCTATTCTATTTTTTGATAATGTTGCATATTTTTATTCCACTCAATTGACAGAGTTTTCTCTAGACAAAGGAATCATAATTAGGTACTACGCAAATTATTACCCACAGGGAAACGGGGTGGAAGAATCAACTAATAAGAACCTAGTGAAAATATTAAACAAGACGGTTGTAGAAAACCAAATGAATCAGCATAATCTACTCCATAATTCTCTGTGGGTCGATAGGGTCACACCCAAGGAAGCTATAGGAAATTACCCGTACTTTCTGGTGTACGGGCAAGAAGCCATTCTCCCAAATGGAATTTATCTTCCATCTCTTCAAATAGCCCAAGATTCCTGTGGGGAACCATCATCAGTCATACAAAAAAGAATTGATACTCTTCTCATGCTATAACAAGAGAGAGAAAAGGATAAGTCAAAATTTCTAGCTCACCAACAGATAGTGAAAATATGGTTTGATAATCATAAGGCTAAAGAGAAATTTTTTGAAGTAGGAGACTTAGTCCTAAAATGGTACAGAGAAAATGAGCCAAAAGGGAATCATTCTAAGCTTCAGAATCGGTGGCTTGGACCTTTCCAAGTGGCTGAGAAGATTGGGTCAGGAACTTATCAGTTCCAAAATCTAAGGGGGGAACTTGATGCCCTCCTAGTAAATGGCCAAGCACTCAAACAATATTTCCAATAATAATAATAATAAATTGTTTTTGTTTTGTATGAGTGTTTTCATGATTGAGAAATGCATTTTTGTTGTTTTCTTTTTCTTTTTGTATTTCTGTTCTTTTTAAAGTTGTGTTTAGCAAGAAAGTGGTCGACCTTAAATCATGCAACATAGCGAACTCTATTTCTAACTCATCTATCACATACAAACACAATAAGCGTTGAGGAAATTGTGGTTACTTTGAGGAGTCCCCTATATAACCTGTGAAAATGAACAACTTCAGAGAAATGTCAGAAGTGTCTTCTTATTGGTTTGGTAAGACCTTAAGGGAAAGAAGGAAATATGGAAAGGACTACATGAACCCTGAACACAAATCTAGAAAAGGAATCACCTTGACCATCTCACTTTGTGAAATAAACAGACACCATCCTATCCCACTCGCTCAGGGCATCATGCCGGAATAAAATTGATATTATCAAAAGAGTGAACAGTAGGAGAGGGTATGTAGATATCTCCACTGGGGCTGTGGACGCTCGCTGGCAGCGGAGCAAGGTCTGTGATGTCGGGGTGACTCCACGAGGGCTATGGACACTCGCTGGCAACAAAGAAACACCATAGAAAATGATTAAAGGTAACTAAAGGCTTTAGGCCAATGAATAATTTACTAGTTTTTTTTCAAAATGGGCTTGAGTCAGGGTTACAGGAAATGAAGGAGAAATGAAGGTTAAAAATCCCACAAATAGGCCCAGAAGAATCAACTGAAGGATTTCAAATTCAAAGGTAAAAGAGGCTCTGATTTAAAACTAGTAACGTTCTCCACCAACTTTTGTATCAACCAAGCATGAAGGAAGAATAGATATTATGCTTTCTCCCAGTGAATCGCCATTTGTTGAGCACTCAACACAACCTAAAACGTCTATGTCAAATTTTACTTTTTGGGTACCACTTAATCTTTTGGCATTGTCTAATTCGACTTTAGTATGTAAAATGGTGCCTTTGCTTATCATTTTTTGATTCTCATTAAGTCTTTAAGAGCTTGCTTGGACATGTGAAAACCATCATAACTGAAAAGGACTAACATTTAATTAAAGAATCAACCACTAAATCATTTCACCCGATGAATCCAAAATTCGACACCCAGAATAATTGAATATGAAAGAAAATCACTCGAGAAAACTAAGGTCGCCGATCGTCGATCTTTGTCGATGTCGGAAAAAGGGAGTTTTATTTCGCAACAAACATTACACAAGGAATCCACTGATATTCGATTTCATTCGGCATCAATGAAAGGCAAAGGGAGTAAACGTTAGCAAATAAAGAAAGGAATTACCGATCGACGATTCCCGAAGCATTTCTACATCAACGAATTTTTGAGAAAGTAAATCCATAGAGAACATAATAATTTTATCCCCGAGCATCGATTCCCCTGTGCCTTTTCGACATCGATCTTCCCAGGTTTAGCTCATATCATGCATTTTGAACAAATTCCCGAACCCAACTATTACCCACAAGCTAGGTCACCGGTCTTCGAAAAATAATTTGGTATCAAGAAAAATAAGACAATGCCAAGAAAAATAATTCACCTACTTAACGATCCATCACATAATAACACCATGATTCATATTCATCGTTGAAGTAAAGAACATCAAAATATTTCACCATATAACTTGACAATAGATTAAATATCTCTTAATCATTACAACATCATTCATGAAACGGGATAGGAAATAGTTCTTCTCCACGTCCAATCACATGCATTTGATGAAAATAATTTTTTTCTCTAGTCCAGAAGGACTTCTCTATTAATGGTAGCTCGGAAATAATTCTTGACAAAACCAAAACAGAATAGTTTCTTGCAACAAACATCGACCTCTAACTAATTGTTCAATTCTCTTATTTATAATGTAAAATTAACTAAAAATAATGACTAAGTGTAGTTTAAACAAAACAAAACTCACCAGGTGGGGTTCTCTCCTAACAATTTTCCAATAGTCATATGAAGATATCCCTTCGAAAGGGTGAATTTTCTCATACTCCAACCAAATAATAAACAACTCCTCACAAGTTTGGGCCCATCAAAATCTGTGTTTTTCTAATAGATCCGCGTAAATTCCTATGACCTCCACCGCATGCGCTCGATACTTCACTAGATTGGTTCTTAATTGTTGTAGCATAGTCCTAGCTCTAATCGGATGTTCCATAAATCTTTGCACTTCTCATGGCAATGTGTTAGTCACCTTCGCTAGATATTCGACCCATAATGAATCTTTCTTGGTATGCAATTCGACTATGTCACACAATTCGACGAAGTCGTCGGGGGTGTCGAACTCTGGGAGTCTGACATCCTTCATCGCTTATTGATCTTCAGATTCATTTTCTCTTGGATTTCTCGGTGAAGTTTACAGAGTTGATTTTTCTCAATAGTCGAAGGGATATTTCCTACCAATTGGAATTAAAATCGTTTAGAAATTGTTTACATAACAATACTCGACAAAAATATGTGAAAAGTGAAAACAGAAGAAAACAAAATGATGCATAACTGTAAAGGTCACTAAGTCTTTTTGTTTGACACTTACGTGATCTCAAAAATCTTTTAGGTCACCTACATTGTCTTTGTTAGTGCCACCATTTTTCTTCAGTTAGGGTGGGTTACATCCGCGTGTCATAGCATGGTAGATCAGGTACAAAAAACATGAGATTCAAAATAACGCCAGTGGTTGATTGGCCCTTGGGGTCAGGAAAGGATGTCCGACCCAAAAATGTGCCAAAAGTACGAGTAAGTTCCAAAAGGATCGGATACTGTCATAAGAGAGGTCGTTAAATGCTTTAGGTCAAGGCAGGTTTCTCAAACAAAAGTCTCATCAACAAGTACATCAACCATCATTAGCTCATTATGGAGGCTGGGGGAAATGAAAGGAAACAAGATGATCATACTACACATCCTCCACAATTCTTATCGACTGAATCTCACATGCCTCGGATCATGCCGTCGCAAGGATGTGACACATTAATTCTTTTAAAACATCCCATCGCAAGGAATTCAATGTACCTTGGCACATTTCGTCTCGTTGCCCCACTCTGTAATAAATTTTGGATGTTCTGTTAGCGTTCTACTCACCAAGTGATCTTGTGTGCCATTGGTAACTCATCTCACAAGCTTACTTCAATCAAATTATTTGCTTTGGGTATTTTTCAAGATGTCCCCACATAAGGTGGATACATTGTCACACCATGAGATCTCCTCAAAACATAAGACGAGGCTTGCGAGACAGCCAAATTTCCAGGCCTGAGCCACAAAATGCCTGGGACTCATTCTTATTTGTAGCAAGTGTTTCTGAGGCTTCAAAGGGAGATTCCTACTTTCCCGGGGAAATGATGGTATCACCCCGTGCTGAGGCTAAAGTGGAGGAAGTTATGTTGGAAGGACACAAGTTGTAAGTCACGCTTCCTCAGCAACAGATACCGTGGAGGAGAGGAAGGCCCAGGAAGAATAAAGAAGTCAAGGGGGGAAACCAAATCTCGATTAAGTCATGCACACGATCAGCCGCCGAGGAGATCCTAATGCATGCTATTTGGCTAGATCCTATCGGAACTCCAAGTCGAGGAAGCGGGAGCCAAATGAGAAAGACAGAAGCTTCATGTTCTAATGTATGAGGACCTAATCTATAGCTAGAGCAGGCGCAACTCATCATAGCTAAGATTTACTAGGAGAATAGATAATTAAGTCAGAAATTGGCGGAAAAGAACCTTGAGGTGTCAGTGCCACAGGTTCGTGAAGGGAATGCAACCTGGCATAAGCAGAAGCTTCAGGAAGCACAAGATATGATTGTGTAGTTGCGTGAAGCGCAAAGGGTGTAGGAAGAACAAAAGGTGACAACACCTCCAAGAGCACAAGGTAGTCAGGGAGAAATTTCATGCGCAGAAGAGCCATTATGGATGGCCTTTGTTTTGTATTCTCATATGTGACGCAAAATTTTGATAGTCTTCCCTTTTTCTTGTGAAAAATTTCATTTCCTCAATGTAACTGGGTTGGTTGGCCAAAAGGTGTAGACAATGTATATTATATGTAGCCTAAGATTGACCACAATATATTATATAAAGTCTCTAAATTTTTACGCATGGGATTTGGTTATAGATATTGAATGCATCATCTTCTTATTTTTATATGAACTCCCTGTGTGTTTGGTCCACATCTTTCCTGTCTTATTTGGAGCATACTTTTACATTATTCAGACAAATCATATTTCTTCTAAAGAATCCTAATATTCATGCTCAATGATACCATCACGACACAAATGGTTTGGGACCTATCCCCATTTGGTATCAACAAAACACCTATTTCGGTACCCACTCAGCACCTCATCCAGTACCAGCACAACACCTATTTCGGTACCCGCTCAACATCTCATATGATACCAGCACAACTCCATCCGGTACCATCTCTCAACCTCTTCCCATACGAGCTCCATCTGGTACCACTATTGTGTTGGTCTGATACCCATAATTATGACTGTGCTAGTTCGGTACTAAACCCCTACCTACAAGATTCTGGTACCAACTCTACTTGTCTGGTACCAACTGTTCTAGTCCAGTACTAGAAATAATTCAAAATTTTGGAATAATTCTAGAAGAAAATTAGAGACATGGGTTTTGTCCATAGTGGCTTTTACATGTGGACACATGTGGCATAATTCACCCATCTCACATGTGTGGACCTTCAACTTAGGGGGAATGATTCTTCCAAAATTAGTAAACTTCTTAAACTACCAACTTGTGCCTCGATTTTTGTGCATATGGTATGAGATCTAGAAATTTTAAGATATGGGTTATGTCTAAAATATGGAAAATTGAGTAATATGAGGGAATTTTTTCAAATTCCGAATTGGTTTGGAAAATATGGGTGGAGCCCTAACTCGAATTTGCCCAAATTGATGAAAAACGGAATTTTGGGATTTATCGTAAAATTGTAAAAATTGTTTTCTTAGTTTGGGGATTCAGTTTCATCCATTCCTCCATGGATTTTATGTATAAATAAGACCTGATAGGTATTAGGAGGTAGTAAGTAGGAATTCCATATTGTTATGTTGATGTATTGGTTGGTGAACATATATTTTTTGTAAGTCTCTTTACTGGAAAGTAAAATGAATTACAGCTATTGATCTTATGCATTTTTGGAACCTACTACCCTGTGAGTTTTTTGAGCTTCCATGTTGGAATCGGTAAGGGGCCACCGTTATAATTTGGTAAGATTAATGTAAAATATATCTTATATTTTTATTCATGTACATGTTTGTTTTATTCCGGTACTCATTTGTGTGTGTCATGTACCTGTTATTTTGATTTCTTGTTTGAGTTAAAATATGAATTCATAAAGTGTACGCATTGTGTTGGACTTGTATAATTGTTAGATATTTTGAGTAAATCGTGAATGGGATTGTGTTAGTGTAATTTTTATAAGTGTGGTGCACCCTATCTTTAGTAATTTTACTTAGTTTCATAAACAATAATTTGTGTTGATATAGTTGTAGAGATTTATAAAATTTTGCATTCCTGAAATTGTGTTCTTTATAGCGACTTTCATAATTTACTTTGAAATTTCAAGTGTGTTAATACAAGAATAGTTAATATCCAATCATTCACCCTACATGGACCATTAAATGGAGAATCTTAATACACCTAGTGTTTCCTATGTAGGAACAAAGAGTTTCTTCCAGAATTGATTAAGTTATGAGTGATTGCCTTTTAAATACTGTGTGGAGAAAGTTGATTATAGTTTGTTGTTAAAATTAGTTGCTATAGGGGAAAAATTCATAACCCATATCTATATTTCATGAGCCTATAATGAGTAGATCCATCCCCTGAACAAGGATTCTGAATTATACATTTGTTGATCAGTTTTTCTTTCTAGATTTTGAATTGTTTGAAGAGTGTTATCTTTGAAGTGTGAAAATAGAGTGTTGGTTTTAGATTGTGTTATTATAAAGTGATGCAGGAGAATCATTGGCAAGCATGCAGATAAGGACCACTCAACACATGGGAAGCTTTATGGAATCTTAACGCTGGCAGTCTCGGAGAATATTGTGAGGTACGTCTAAAGTCAACGATCTTGAAGCATGTCTAAACTCAGCACCAGAAAAATATTTGAAGCACACTTGAACTATTGCGAGAAAAGTGGGAGTTTCCACTCCTTTGGAATATGATCGATCTAATATAGTCGTTAGGTTAGGTTTTGGAGTATCCAAGTAGTCAGGAGGAACCCTAATAACCCTCTGAGATAAATAGAGGTTATGTACGCCCAAATGAGGCTAGTTGCAAGTTAGTAGGAGATTTCTGAGTTTTTAGTTTTTGTTTTGATTATAGTGGTAGCCATTTTCACTTTTGAATATAAACGAGGAAAATTGACCCAATGCATGGTGTCGACATTCCTTGCAATTCCATTTTATTGTGTTTTCATGAATGAATGAATGAATTTCGTTATGAGTATATGGAACTATGAATGTTAGGATAAGTTTCAATTGTTTATCTTTTGTTGAGTGGTGAAAGGTGTGCACACAGAACGCAAGGAGTGCATTAACAGGATCTGTTTCAATTATAAATCTCATAAGAGATAACACGAAACTTCCCTTTGCAAGGAGTGTAAAGAGACTGGCGAAAGGCATGCATAGTCATCCACAAGAATTTAAACCTTTCGTAAAGATCTAGTACAAGGAGTGCACATATCCGAGATTCGACTAAGTGTCGAAGGGAATTTTTCAAAAGTCGAATAACCAACAAAAGGAGAACGGTAGGAGGGTGAGAGGAATTTCTCTTCGAGAAATCATTTGGATATGAGTTATCGAAATCCTTAGAATGCAAGGAGTGCACGAGAATTAAAAGTCTTCACAATACCAAGCTCAGAAGGAATAACACTTTTGATAAGTATTAACAAGATCCAAGAGTCGAAATATTCATAGGATCAAAGATTTGAAACCTTTGAACACTTAGAAAGTCTTATAATTCATAGAAATAAGAAGCTCAGGAGGCAGAGAAACATTGGTCGTTGGATCATGGCATAAGGATCAACAACCCTCTAATTGAAGACAAGGTACGCGAGCTTTAACTCTTCATATACACAGGGGAGAGAACCCACCAAGATTTGGGACTTGAAACTTCTGAAGTTTGGAGTTCTGAATTTCTGAAGTAAAATATTCGTCGTCCAATCATCTAAATCTGGCTGAGCCATCAGATCGTCCAAGGTGAATGTCTAGCATTGGATCGCCAAGGAGAATCTGAGTCGTCGGATATTGTGAGATCAGGAGGAATCAAGTTTGAGACTTGATATTCCCTAACTGTGAAGTGCCAAAGAGATGAGAGTTGTTGATCTGTCGGAGGAAACTTGTTATCATATCGCGAGCTCTGAGAAATTTGTAGTAGGATTTTTCATTTGAGAACTGAGGTCGACGAACCCCGAAGGCTCGAATACCTGAAGTGAATCTAAGACATTATATATGGAGGAGATGTGGCGAATATCTATGAGCTTTGGGTCTAGCAGTTAGATGCATGAGAGACATGGTGTGAATCCGTGTACTCTGGGTATAGACCTGAATTAATCCTCAGTCATTGATCCAGGGGGGGACATGCGTCAATCGATCACAACCTTTGGATAAAAGTTTTGGGGAAAGGGTGAAGTTTGAGATTAAAAATCCCTGAAGTCCGAAACCCGAAGGAGATATCGACTGTTGATAGAGGGGAGGGTCTCAGGACCACTGATCTAGGTTGAAAGGTCAAACACCCAAGGTAGAAGCTAGACCATTGATTGTGAGGATAGGTGTCTTTAGATCACCTTCTTTGGAAGATTGAAGTAAGGAATAAGGTGAGGTTTGATATTTCAAAACCTCGAAGTTTGAATAACCACATAGATCATAGCCACTGATTCAAGGGGATAGTTGTTAGCAGATATTTCACTCCAGAAGATTGCCTTGCAAAGGAAAACAAGGTTTGAAAATTGATAATTCTGGAGCCCAAAATTTTGAATCGACCATAGTCATCGATCTGGGAGGAGGAATTCCAAATCATTGATTCCAAGGAATAGATATCGGTCATCCGTTTGAAAGAATCATCAAGATGGTGAGATCAATGATCATCTTGCATTGAGGGGACAAGAATTGTGTGGACTTTAAAAATTTGAGGGCGGTTCGCAATCCATATTGTGGTTTCACCAGGAGGACACGTGGAGGCTCGAGGAGAATTGCAGGCCCAAAATTATTTTGACATCAAACCACTTCTGGCCACGCCCGTAATCACGTGGTCATCACCCAAGGTCACATTGAAGGAGGGGTCGAGAGAAAAGGTGAGAATGCCCGATACTCTGATATTTTCATAGTGAGTGAAAGGGAAGGTTGTGGGAGTCATGGGTGTCGTGAAGCCTGCGAAGGAAGTTGAGAGGGCCTGTGTCTAATATGGTATGAGACTAGCAAGGTTTCAGAGAGTCATCCAACTACTGAATAGAAGATCTTGATTGGGAGGTCACGCAACCCTTAGGAGAGAAGGGGGTCTGCATCAAGTGGAATCAAAGCTGAATGTTTTCTTGCAGACAGTAGGCAATGGAGAGGAGACAGAATAAATCTAATTTGTACTCTGTGTGTGAAAGACAATCAACACAATTCCACCAAGGAGACGAGTGGAACCACCCATCGAGTTGTAGAAAGGTAGATGCGAGAACTTCGTGAAATATTAGATGTGATGGAGGCAGTGCAGAGGAGAGAACCTAATGCTGGAGACATCAGCGATGCAGAGAGAGAAGAAGTAGAATCCGAAGAAGCAGTAGGAGAAGATGTTTCTAAAGAATGCTTGTTGAGATCAGTTGCTAGATTGGGAGGCAGAGACAATATAGAGGTCTCAATGTATGAAGGCAATTTAGATGCTAAAGAGATGTTGGATTGGCTGAGATCCATGGACAAACATTTTGACTATGAAGAGTTCGATGAAGAGAAAAAGGTGAAATAGACTGTCACCAGGATAAAAGGACATGCAGCGTTGTGGTGGGGTGAACTGTAGGCTGAGAGGAGAAGCAAAGGCAAGCTGAAGATAAGGAATTGGGATAGAATGGTAGCCAAGATGAAGGCTAAGTTCATTCCCAATGATTATCAAATCAATTTGTTCAGGAATATGAAGAACCTGAGATAGAAGGCGATGACATTTAAGGAGTACATAGAGAAGTTCTATAGGCTGAACATCAGAATTGGAAAAATGGAGAGAGATGAAGAAAAAGTTTCTAGATATATAAATGGCTTGAGATATGAAATCTAGGATGATCTCAGCATGATGTCGGTAAAGGCAGTGGAGGATGCTTATCAGTTTGCACTAAAGGAAAAGGAGAATTTGGCCAGAAAACAAATCCAACAAGCAAGACGCAAAATCCCAAACCCAAACAAAAGCAAGGGAGTTACCCATGACAAGACACATAAGTCTAAGGATGAGGTTGAGAAACCACACAGTCACTCGAAAAGAGGAGGAAGTTCCTTAGGAAGACATGGTGGTACTTCAATGGATGATTTTCCTCAAGAAGTTTAGGAATTGTTGGATAATTTTGCTGACATAGTGGTGTATTAGATGCCTAATGCATTTCCACCCATCAAAAGTATCAACCACCATATTGACTTGATACCAGGAGGAAGTTTGTCGAATAAAGCATCATAGATATTGACACCTCAAGAGAATGAGGAAGTGAATAACCAAGTCCAATAACTGTTAGACAAGGGTTTGGTCAGAGAGATCTTGAGTCCATGTGCAATACCAACTATGTTGAGTCCAAATAAGGATCAGGGATGGATAATTTGAATAGACTCAAGATCCATTAACAACATCACCATCAGATATATATTTCCTTTACCAAGAATGGATGATTTAATAGACTGTTTAAGTGGAGAAAAATTATTTTATAAGATAGATTTGAAAAGTGGATATCACCAGATTATAATGAGAGAAGGTGATGAGTGGAAGATAGCCTTTATGACAAATGAAGGTTTGTATGAGTGGCTTGTTATGCCATTTGGATTAACAAATTACCCGAGTACTTTTATGAGGCTGATGAATGAAATACTGAAAGATTTCATTGGAAAGTTTTTGGTTTTATATCTAGATGATATACAGATCTTTAGTAGGACTAAAGAAGAACATTTGAGGCACCTAAATCTAGTGATGACGAGACTACAACAAGAGAAGTTGTTGATAAGTATGAAGAAGTCCTCTTTTATGAAGACATAACTCATTTACTTGGGTTTTTGTGATCTCTTCTTATGAACTAAAGATGGATCCAGAGAAGGTGAAAGAAATCAAAGAGTGGTCATCACCAAAGATTATGTTTGAGGTAAGGAGCTTCCATGGATTAGCAAGCTTCTATAGGAAGTTCATCAGAGACTTCAGTGGAATTTGTGTGCTAGTGATGAATACAGTGAAGAAGAAGCACAAGTATTTTAAATGGACAAAGGAGGCCGAGAAGAGCTTCAATATACTGAAGGATAAAATAACGGAACGACTAATTTTCGTCTTGTCTAATTTTGAAAAGACATTTCCAGTGAGATGTGATGCAAGTGAAGTTGTAATTGGAGCATTTTTGATCCAGGATAATAGACATGTTGCCTATTTTAGTGAGAAGATGAATGAGTCCAAGAGAAAATAATCCACGTATGATAAGGAGTTTTATTCCATAATCCAAGCCCTGAAGAAGTGGATACATTACCTTGTCTCACATGAATTTGTCTTGTATAGCGATAACCATGCCTTACAATTCATAACCAGAAAGGAAAAAATGAATCAGAGGCATGCAAAGTGGGTTGCGTTTATGAAAATATTTACTTTATTCGTAAAACATAGTGTTGGGAATGCTAACAAATTTGTTGATGCATTAAGCAGGAGATGTTTGATTCTATAGGAATTTCAGGTGAAGACCTTGAGGTTTGAACACCTTAAGGACATGTATTGTGATGATACAGATTTCAAGGAAGCATATGAAGAATGTGAAAATATTGTGCTAAGAGAAAAAAGCCAGTGGGAAGAGTATATGATTCAAAAGGGATTGTTGTTCAAGGGAAATTAGTTGTGCATACCAAAATTCTCAATGTGGGATAACCTTTTGAAGGAAAAGCATAGTGGAGGATTGGCTGGACATTTCGGCCATGATAAAACATTTCGGTCATACTACTAGCCATGTATGAGAATAGAAGTGATAAAGTTTGTGAACAGATGTAGAAGCTTCCAACATGCAAAAGGAAGAAGACAGAACACTGGATTGTATCAACCATTGCCAATACCAAAGAGGCCTTGGGATGAAATGAGCATGGATTTTGTGTTTGGACTACCAAGAATGAAAAGAGGATTTGATTCCATATTTGTTGTGGTGGATAGATTTTCAAATATGGAACACTTTATCCCATGCCAGAATACCAGTGATGCAACACATGTTGCAAATTTGTTTTTCAAGGAAGTTGTGAGACTTCACGGCCTACCCAGAAGAATTGTCTCAGAGAGAGACACAACATTTGTTGGTCACTTTTGGAGAACATTGTGGAAGAATTTGGGGAAATTTTTTTCCTTCAGCTCATCTTATCACCCTTAGACAGATGGGAATACTAAGGGGGTAAACAAAATTTTGGGAAATTTGTTGAGGATTCTGGTTATTGAGCACCATAATCAGTGGGATCAGATTCTTCCACAAGCAAAATTTGCATACAATGACTAACCAAACAGGAGCACTGGAAAGAGCCCATTCCAAATATTGTATGAAATGCAACCAGGGGGATTATATGAGTTGAGTGACTTGGAACAGAGTGAGATCAGGAGCACTAGAGAAGAAGATTTTGCTACAGAAATGCAGAAGCTCCATAGCCAAATCAGAGGAAAGTTGCAGAGTTCTAACCAAGAGTACAAGCGTAGAGTTGATCAACACCACATAGAACTTCAATTTGAAGTAGGATATCAGGTTCTGGCACATCTCAGAAAAGAAATGTTCCCTAGGGGAACATATAACAAGTTAAAAATGAAGAAGATAGGACCATGTAATATCTTGAGGAAGTTTGATGCAAATGCCTATGAGTTTGAGCTATCAGATGATTTGGTCATATCACCCATATTCAATGTTTCAGACCTGTATCCTTACAAGAAAGATGACACAGAGGGATCATAAGATGAAGAGAAGGTCTAGTGGGAGAAATAAATGCCTACAGCATAAAAACCATATATGGAGAAGATTGTTGATTAGAGGATTGGTAAGAAGACCAGAAGGAAGACCTATTTTGAATATATGATCAAGTGGAAGAAACACCCAATTGAATATGTTTGTTTGGAAAATGAAGCTGATATCCAACAGCATGGAAACTTGGTGCAAGAGCTCATGGATAGGAGTCCATGAATTTTTGTCAAGGGGAGTATGATGCAGGAGCATCGTTGGCAAGCACACAGAGAAGGACCACTCACCGCATGGGAATATTTCCAGAATCTTAATGATAGCAGTCTCAACGAATATTGTGAGGCATGTTTGAAATCAATGATCTTGAAGCATGCTTGAACTTAGTGCTGAAAAATCTTTGAAGCAGGCTTGAACGATTGCAAGTGAAGTGCGATTTTCCACTCCTACTTTGGAATGTGACCGATCTAAGATAGTCGTTAGTTTAGGTTTTGGAGTAGCCAAGTAGTTAGGGGGAACCCTAAGAACCCTCTGAGATAAATAAAGGTTATGTATGCCCAAATGAGGCTAGTTGCAAGTCAGTAGGAGATTTCTGAGTTTTCAGTTTTTGTTTTGATTATAGTTGTAGCCATTTTCACTTTTGAATATAAAAGAGGAAAATTGGCCCAATGCATGGTGTGGACATTTCTTGCAATTCCCTGTTATTGTTTTTTCATGAATGAATGAATGAATTTATTTATGAGTATATGGAACTCTAAATGTTAGGATAAGTTTCAATTGTTTCTCTTCTATTGAGTGGTGCAAAGTGTGCAAAAAGAACGAAAGGAGTGCATTAACAGGATTTGTTTCGATTTTTAAGCTCATAAGAGATAACACGAAACTTCCCTTTGCAAGGAGTGCAAAGAGATTGGTGCAAGGCATGCATAGTTGTCTACAAGAATTCAAACCTTGCATAAAGATCTGGTGTAAGGAGGGCATAGATCCGAGATTCGACTAAGCATCAAAGGGACTTTGTAAGAAGTTGAAGAACCAACAAAAGGAGAATGGCAGGAGGGAGAGAGGAATTTCCCTTCAAGAAATCCTTTGGATTGGAATTATTAAAATCCCTAAAACGCAAGGAGTGCGTGGGAAGTCGAAGTCTTCACAATACTAAGCTCAGAAGGAATAACACTTTTCATAAGTTTTAACGAGATCCAAGAGTTTAACTCATCGGAGGAACAAATGTTCGAAACCTTTGAACACTTAGAAAGTCTTCTAAGTCAGAGAAATCATAAGCTTGGGAAGAGGAGCGACATTGGTCGTTGGATCAAAACGTAAGGATCAACAACTGTCTGATTGAAGACAAGGTATGCGAGCTTTAACGCTTCGCATACATAGAGGAGAGAACCCACCAAGATTTGAGACTTGAAACTTCTGAGGTTGGGAGTTCTAGATTTTCGAAGTAAAATCTTCGTCTTCTGATCATATGAAGCAGGATGAGCCATAAGATTGTCTGAGGTGAACATCCAACATTGGACCACCAAGGAGAATTTGATCCATCAGAGAACGCGAGATCAGGAGGAATCAAATTTGAGACTTGATATTCCCGAAGCACGGAGTGTCGAAGAGCCGAGAGTCATCGATCTGTCAGAGGACACTTGTCAGCATATCATGACCTCCAGGAAATTTTTCGTGGGAATTTTTAGTTTGAGAATTGAGGTCTCTGAAACTCGAAGACTCGAAGACCCAAAGTGAATCTAAGCCATCAGATCTGGAGGAGACATGGTGAAGATCTATGAGCTCCAGGTAAGGTCCTGAAGCAATCTCTAGTTGTCAGATTCAGGGGAGATGTGGCGTGAATCTGTGTACTTTAGGTATAGACCAAAATTAATCCTCATTCATTGATCCAGGGGGGAAATGTGTCAATCAATCACAACCTTAGGATAAAAGTGTTGGGGAGAGGGTGTAAGGTATCTAGAGAGGTAGTGGGGGGGCCTAGAGGGCCCATAGTGATAATAGTGGAGGTCATTCAATGTAAGGTGGACTAGGTCCACTATATTATTAAATAAGACCCACTATGGTAGTTAGATATAATAAATGGGTAATTAGATATAATAAATGTAAGAGGACTTCTTAGAAGGTTCTACTTCTAGAAGATTCTTCCTCTAGAATGTTCTTAGGTGATGGTAGAACTATATAAAGGGGATCAAGCAATGTAATAAGACATGAAGAGAAGTATTGTATTGTGGAGCGGTAGCTCAATAGGAGGATACCCCCTCGAAGAGGTAAGTGAACAGAAGAGGATCCCTTCCATAATAGGATCCATTGTATGGTGTTGCCCTACCCTAAGGGTTTGATAGTAATAAGAGAGTTTTTGCATATTGTTCTTCTATCTTGATTTATGGATCTATTGTGTATTCAGTATTTGTGGTGGAACTAGTCCACCTTACATTGAATGACCTCCACTATTATCACTATGGGCCCTCTAGGCCCCCCCACTACCTCTCTAGCTACCTTACAGAGGGTGAAGTTTGAGATTTGAAATCCCTGAAGTCCAAAACCTGGAGGAGATATTGATTGTTGATGCAGGGGAGGGTCTTAGGACCGCTGATCTAGGTTGTAAGGTCAAACACCCAAGGTAGAAGCTATACCATTGATTGTGAGGATAGGTGTCTTTAGATCACCCACTCTGGAAGATTGAAGTACAGAAGAAGGTGAGGTTTGATATTTCAAAACCTTGAAGTCCGGAGAACCATAGAGATCACAACCATTGATTCAAGGGGAAAGGTGTTAGCATATGTTCCGCTCTAGAATATTTCCCCGCAAAGGAAAACAAGGTTTGAAACTTGAGAATTCTGGAGCCCAGAATTTCGAATCGACCATAGTCGTCGACCTGGGAGGAGGAATTTTGAACCATTGATTCCGAGGAATAAATCTCGATCGTTCGTTTGAAATCACCATCAAGATCATGAGATCAATAGTCATCTCTCATTACGGGGATAGGAATTGCACGTACTTTAAGAAGTCAAGGGTGGGCCGCAATCCATACCATGGTTTCACCAAGAGGACACGTAGAGGCTTGAGGAGAATTGTGAGCCCAAAAGTAGTTTGACTTCAAACTGCTTTTGGTCACACCTGCAATCGCATGATCATCACCCAAGGTAACATTAGAGGAGGGACCGAGAGAAAAGGCGCTAATGCCCAATAATTTAATATTTTTGTAGTGTGCGAAAGGGAAGGTCACGGGTGTTGTGAAGCCTGCACATGAAGTTGAGAGGGACTGTGTCTAATACGGGATGAGACCAACAAGGTTTCAGCGAGTCATTTGACTTCCGAATAGAAGATCTTGACTGGGAGGTCACACAACCCTTAGTAGAGAAGAGGGTCGGCATCATAAAGGCTATACTAAACAGACATAGGAACCTATCTGTTATTGACACATATAGTGCATCAAATCGATTGATTATGAATCTCGGTCGATAATTTATGTTTGGAAATATATAATTCATATAATTGCACCAACATTTTGGCGTTGTTGTAGGGGACCTGTAAATGGTTATAGGTAGTATTTGGATTATATTGATTTAATGGTTTTGGATTGGTTTTATGGATGACCTAAGGGCAGAGAGAATATAGTAAGACATGCAAGAAGATTCCACACATCCAATTTAGTGGGGTTTCTCCAAAGTTAGGTTCTCCTCTCTTCTTTTAATGCAAGTGTGTTTTTCCTTCCTTTATGAAAAATTGGGTTTTCATGATGGGTTAGATTGTGAGAACATAAAATATGGTGACAACAAGGTCCCAGTAACACAAGGAGTTCAATTTGGGTGTGTTTTAATTTTGCAAATAGTTTTAATTTCTTAGTTTTAAAATTAAAATCTTTGATGATAATTCATTTTTGGGGTGCTATAAGAACCCTTGAGTACTAATTTGTGTTGCGAGACAAGGATCATCAAAATGCTAGAGTAATTCATGGATGATCAAGTTCTTGAATAATGTTCCTCCAAGAGCTTTCTCACATTCTAGAAACAACTAGGATATCCTCCTCTCATGAAGAGAATATCTTGACAATAGTCAAGAATTTAGTTGTCTCTCTACAAGAAGATTTAGAAGTCCCTTCAGATTCCTATTGTCAATTTGTTGAGGAGACTAAAGAATCATGGATAGAATTAAATGGAGAGCAACCATTGGAACCTGAGATTGAGGACTTCTTAGCATGCCTCTCAACAGATCCTATATGTACCCAAGAGACCGATCAACTTGAAGAAGATACTCTGTGTGGAATGGAAAAGGAGGACATGATGTGTGACCTAAATAAAGAAGGGAAATGAGAATATCTTGATCCTATTGAAAGATGGTTCCAATTAGTTGTCAGATCACACTACTCTTTTACTTTTCATTATTTTTTGATATCATCATCAAAGAAGTTGGTCCTTCATACTTCGGTATGCATTAAAATGCATCTTTTAAACCCGAGTATGGATATATTTCTAACCTCGTTACACACATGGATTCATTGTAAGTATTCCTATACTTGAATGACATTTTATTTTGTTTGATTAGAGTACGATAGTAAATAAATAAATAAATGTTGCAATGCAACCTATCTTTCATATTTTTCATAAATTGGAATGTCAAAAGCTAATAAAGAAATCAATTTAAGATCTTTTGTTCCTATAGAAGATTTCTTTCTAAAAGTTATGATAATTTTGTTTGGAATTTTATGAGAAGGTAATCTCTTCATCCTCCGAATGCACACATAATATTGGAAGGGTTTCAAAAGTGGCGAAGGCATCCTTGTTAATAACACTTAAGGGAGTGCTTCATGACCTACTTCTTCAATTTTTTTATTTTTTTTTTCTCTTTAAGTTGTTAAAAAATATGCATTCGTGCTTTATCATTACCTATATATTTTAAGACCACTATTTCATAAGGATGATCGATTAAGTGATATTTTTAATAGAAATTAAAAATAAATGTTAATTCTGAACTATTTTATTCATAGCTAATAATTCAACTTTTGACATTTTCCCTGAATTTTCTATTTTGTAACCATGAATAAAAATCTATTTTTAATTAGTTCTATTGGTTTTTTTTAGCAGATGTTGGCAATCCTCTAAGCAACCATTTTTAGCATATCACATTGTTTGCATGAGGCCTTGAAAAAAATTCGGCATGGGGGAGTGGTTGTTGAGAACTTCATATTCTTTTTCAACTTCCTTCGACGAGGCCAAATCAACATGATCCATGCTGGAATTTGATAGTCATTTCAAGAATTCCGGTACTGTTTTGTTCTGGTACTGCAGAATTTTGTTTCGGTACTACGGAATTATGTTCTAGTACTTCTCTTTTTCAGTACTTCTTTGTTTCAGTACTACAGAATTGTATTCTGATATTGATCTGTTCCAGTACTGCATAATTCTGTTCCGATACTACACCTCCTCCGGTACCAATACTCCTCCTAATCCGGTACTCTGCAATGATTTGGTACCACAAGTCTGTGTTGATCCGGTACTGCAACAAATTCACCCCTGTGTTCATCTGGTACTAAAGTAGAAGGTTTGTGTTGGTTCAGTACTACAACAACTCTTTGCAGTGGTATGGTACTAAGGTGTGATTTGATATTAGTGATGAAGTGTTGGTAATCCTTATCCTATACTCAAAGTTCTTTTTTCTACTCGATATAAATGCTTCAAGTAAAAAGAGGTATAATCTCACTATTTTCCTATTTTATTAAATAATTAGACTAATTATGTATTAAGTGTACGATTACTCTCATGAACCCTCCTTTCCTCAATTATTGCACACTCCCTACCATGAAATTTTGCAAGTCCTCGTATACATATTCCTCCTACATTGTTACACTCATCCCTAAATGAATCATCCTTGCTATCCTTTAAGAACATGTTTTCACATTTATATCTATATGATAGTGGGTGCACCTGTCTTATTACCTCACCATTACGAAAAAGTGATTAATAATTGAATTATCCATTGAAAAGTTGTGGCAACATTATGTCTAATACTAACCTAGTTGATTCAACAAGTTCTTATCCAATTTTATATTTACAAGTTTCTCTTGGGAGGTATTGATGAAAACCTCATGTGGTGGACCGCCCTTGCAAAACCTCAATGAAATCTCATGAGAATCCCAATAGGATTAAATAGAGGGACCTCTTAGTCATTATCCTAGATGTTCCATTATACATTGAATAGATGAGATTTAATTCTAATGTGGATGATATCACCCTTGGGATAATCACAAACAATCAATTATGTGCCTAATAACTCTAAAACACTCTCATACCACCTGCCTTCCTTATACTCTACAATTGTCAATGAACAATATACATCATTCTAAATATTTTGAGTATTATAAAGGAAGTATCAAGAAGTACAAGTAAAACTGTTGAGGTACTGAACAGGTCTGCTGGCAGCGAGGCCATGCATGTATGGTACTAAGGTAAACCCGTCAGGGTATTGAACATAATTGCTGGCAGCAGGGCTATGCCGGGTAGAGGGAGTTAAAAAAAAACATAAAGTGGCACACCTAAAACTGAAAAAAAAAACCCTTGGGTCTCATTCTGAAGAAATCATTATCAAATCAAGGCTAGGAGATGACCTTTATATCTCTTAGATGATTTTCCTAAGAACCTTCAAGTATCCACTTTAAGGTTCTATCTTTAAAATAAATAGGTTTGCAGGAAAGTGGGACCCTCAATATATGTAATTCACCTAACCTAAGAAAGAAGAGATTCATCTCCAAAAAGTTGGATAAGAAACGAGTTAATCATCTTGGGATGTATTATTTTATCTGTTACTCTCTTCAAATACGATCTAAACTATGCTTATATCACTTTTATTTTAAAGGTAATCTAGCGAGGGGGACTATTAGTCAAATTCGTTATGAAAACTTGGCCACTATCCTATGATCATATTAGAGTCATATCCAACCCTTTATCCTAACTATGATCCACAATAGATTGGATACGAGTTAACGTAAAAATCACTAGCAGATCTAATCTATTACTCATTAATCCACTTTTTCATCATAACTACTTTTCCATGGGTAAGAAGTGTGAAGCATAGCCTAGGAAGTTTATATTGTATAGAATATTACTTAAAAGAGAACTTAAGGAGATGAAGAAAGGTGGAACTTCAAGGAATGCTTGATTGAGTGAGGAGTACCATCAATTTTGAAATTTTGAAGATCATTGTTGCAGGAGGACATGAAATGACTTAAGCATGGGGGAAATGTTGAGCCTCCATTTTGAAACCTCCATTACCCTATATTATCCTCTATATGAGTCAATTTTACCTATGATATGTGTATATGATTGACCATTTCCTCCACAAACCCACTTTGTGACCTTGTCCATATGCATAGAGAGGTAACCTATGTTAAAGCATGATTTGTTTGATTTTCTTGATTAAATTGGACTAAATGATTGATTATTTATGCTCCTAATGACTTTGAACTTTAAAGTAGCTCCTTTCGTTGCTCCACCAATCTGGTACTACAATTCAGTACTCCACTGGATCCAATATCCTACTTGATTCGGTACCAGTTCAATGCCTATCCCGGTACCAACACAATGCTTCTTTCGATACTACTAGTTCAATGCTTATTCTAGTACCAACACAACACCTATTTTGTTACCCATTCAACGCCTCATCTGGTACTATCACAACACCTATTTTGGTATCCTCTCAATGCCTCATCTGGTACAAGCACAACACCTATTCTGGTACCCGCTCAACGCCTCATATGGTACTTGCACAGCTCCATCCGGTACCATCTCTGCACCTCTTCTAGTACTAGCTCCATCTGGTACCACTATTGCACTAGTCTGGTACCCAGATTTATGACTATGTTAGTCTAGTACTAAACCCCTGTCTACAGGATTCTGGTGCCAACTATTCTAGTCTGGTACAAAGTGTGTTAGTCCGGTATTAGAAATAATTTGAAATTTTGGAATACTTCTAGAAGAAAATTGGAGACATGGGTTTTGTCCAGAGAGACATTTACAAGCGGAATCGTGTGGAATATTTCACCCATATCACATGTGTGGAACTCCATCTCAGGGGGAATGATTATGCCAAAATTAGTAAAAATTTCAAACTACCAACTTGTGCCTTGATTTTCGTGCATATGGTATCAGATCTAGAAATTTGAAGATATGGGTTTTGTTTAAAATATGGGAAATTGTGTATAGTGCTAGAAATGTTTCAAAATTAGAATTTATTTGGAAGATATGGGTGGATCCCTAACTTGAAACTGCCCAAATTGATGAAAAACATGGATTTTTGGGATTTATCCTAAAATTGTAAAAATTGTTTTATTAATTTGTGGATTCGGGTTCATCCATTCCTCCATGGATTTTATGTATAAATAATACCTTATAGGTATGAGGATCTAGTAAGTAAGAATTCCATATTTTTATGTTGATGTATTGGTTGGTGAATATGTATTTTTTGTAGGTCTCTTTACTGGAAAGTAAAATGAATTACAGTTGTTGATCTTGTGCATTTTTTGAACCTACTACCGTGTGATTTTTTCGATCTTCCATGTGGGAATTGGTAAGGGCCCACCATTCTAATTTGGTAAGATTAATGTAAAATATATCTTAGCTTTTTATTCCTATACATGTCTTTTTTATTCTGGTACTCATTTGTGTGTGTCTTGTACCTGTTATTTTGATTTCTTGTTTGAGTTAAAATATGAATTCATAAAGTGTACGCATTGTGTTGGAATTGTATAATTGTTATATATTTTGAGTAAATTATGAATGAGATTGTTTTAGTGTAAGTTTGATAAGTGTGGTGGATTAGATCTTTTGTAATTCTACTTAGTTTCATAAACAATAATTTGTGTTGAGATAGTTGTAGAAATTTATAAAATTTTTCATTCCTGAAATTGCGTTCCTTATAGTGACTTTCATAATTTACTTTGAAATTTCAAGTGTGTTAGTACAGGAACAGTTAAGATCCCATCATTCACCCTACATGGACCATTAAATGGAGAATTTTAATACACCTAGTGTTTCCTGTGTAGGAACAAAGATTTTCTTCCAGAATTGATTAAGTTATGAGTGATTGCCTTTTAAATATTGTGCAAAATGTTGATTATAGTTTACTTTTGAAATTAGTTACTACATGGAACAAATGTTGAAAATACTAAAACAACAGAGAGGGGGGGGGGGGGGGAAATAAGTTGTTTATCAGCTTAAACAATTTTTTTACCTTTTAAAATTATTAATCTTCCTTAAAGTGATCATCAAAAAAATACAACATATGGACAGTAAAAGTAAAGACCATCAGTCACACATAAAGTACACACAGAGACAGATTTTCATGAGGAAACCCATAAAGGGAGAAAACCTCTTCTTCTTCGAAATCA
>JZKD02S1672720.1:1372656-1393167 GCA_000966675.3 Picea glauca
GGGGGGTGAATAAGTTGTTTATCATCTTAAACAATTTTTATACCTTTTAAAATTATTAATCTTCCTTCAAGTGATCATCAACAACATACAGCATATAGACAGTAAAAGTAAAGACCATCAGTCACACATAAAGTACACACAGAGACAGATTTTCATGAGGAAACCCATAAAGGGAAAAAACCTCTTCTTCTTCGAAATGATAGGCAGTCTTTTTCAGTTATGTACATCATTTAAAATTGAGCACCAACTCAATGTGAGGCTGCTACCTCTTTTTTACAAGATGCAACTTGTTTGAGAGCACCAACTCTCTAGTTTCTCTAGCACCCACTAGAAGGAAGCACCAACTCCCTGAATATTCCAGCACCAACTGGATGGAAGCACCAAATTCCTGAATGTTCCAGCACCAACTGGATGGAAGCACCAACTTCCAGTTACATAGGCTCCAACCTGTATAATAGAGAACACTTGTTCTCCCTAGCACCACCCTGCCACCCTTGTTTCTCTGGCTACAACCAGATGGAAGCTACAACTTCCTGTGTTCAAGCTCCCACTTGAATCTTTGAGGACAACAGTCCTCCCGAGCACCTCCCAACCACCCTCGAATATCAAAATAATGAATACACAGACAATTTCTCAGATAAATCAATTCTTACCTTCCTTTCTTTGTTCTGTAAGTCTGATCTGTTATGCTATTCTGCTCTTCGTTTTCTCTTCCTCTACTATTCTCCTCTGCGTTCCATTTCAGTCTGCACATCTGCTTCCTTTCCTACCACGCATCCTCTTCTGTATTCTTCCTTACTGTTTCCCTCATTTCCTCCTCAGAACAGCTCACCGGACACAGTCCGTTTCCTTCTTCTTTTATACACATAGGCACAACGTTTCAGCTTCCCAACTCCTTGGGCAAAATGACGACAACTGTCCAGCCATCCAAAACACCAACTGATCGACAACTAATGTGCGATCA
This sequence comes from Picea glauca, assembly GCA_000966675.3. Lineage (NCBI taxonomy): Eukaryota > Viridiplantae > Streptophyta > Pinopsida > Pinales > Pinaceae > Picea > Picea glauca. The sequence goes on from JZKD02S1672720.1 coordinate 1,373,621, forward strand.
TGAGTCTGTTTTACTAATGGATTTGTAACTGAAAGTGTTAAGTTTGTGTGGAAGAACAATAACCCTCCGATCACATTCAAACCTTATCCGCACCGTTGGATAATCTTCATTATTCTTGCCTTTTAAATCGGGTTTCGACATTCCTCATGTTCAATGTTCTTTTCACTTATAAATCCAGATACAAAAAATTCCATAAATCGGTCAAATCAACGATCAATATCATAATCACATCTGACGATTCAGATTAAATCGTGAATTCACTCATCGCAAAATCGGAATCCTTGTTGCACTTGTCTCTTTTCCTTTTGGAGTCGTGATTCGCGAAACTCCGACACAGATTTAGATCAACGATCCATATGCGATCTTGACTCAATGACTATGATTGTGTTACGATATCGCATATCACAATTTCGTCATTTCGGTTGTAGTGTGTTCTTGTCTCCTTGATATCGCGATTCGTGAAACTATGATATGGAGTTTGATCAATGGTCCAGGTGCGATCTTGACTCAACGGTTGCGATTGAATCGCAATATCACGTTTCACGATTTTGGAAGTCTCATTGCAATTGTTCATTATCCATTCCATGTTGCGATCCCTGAAACTCCGACATGCTCTAGAATCAATTGTCTAGATCAAAGCCTGATCTGACGACTCAAATTACATCGCAATTTCGCATATCGCGAAATCGGCAGTCCTGATGTCAAGTGACTTTGTCACTTCAAAGTTTCGATCCCTGATGCCGATGCACCCCTTTCCACGCGCTAGCCCTGCTGGCTATAGGCCTTGGCCCATATGACCATCAACACATGACCTCGGTCAAACCTCTCATCGGGGTTTCAACATTTTCGATGTCACCATGCACATGCCTATGGAATTCCCGATCCTCCGATCCTCGATTCTCCAATGAAGGAAATCAATGGTCCAGATCTCATTCTTTCTTTAACGGCTGCAATCAAATCATGAAATCGCATATCACGATTTCGGGGTTTTCGTTGTCAAGTGAATTGGAAATTTCAAAGTCCTGATCCTCGATTCTCCGATGAAGGAAATCAATGGTCCAGATCTCATTCTTGCTTTAACGGCTGCGATCAAATCGCGAAAACGCATATCACGATTTCGGGGTTTTCGTTGTCAAGTGAATTGGACATTGCAAAGTCCCAATCCCCGATTCTCCGATGAAGCCTTCTGTCGAGCTTCTCCTGGTGGCACCCAATCGCTTCCACGCTTATCTCCCTCATAGCTGCTGCAGATCTGACGGCTGATGGGTGTCTGCTTCCGATCTGAAGGCTCAGATCCTCTCTCCGACAAGGGCTATAAACTATGGTCTAGATTCATTTTGGATTCAACGGTTACGATTGAACTGTGATCTTGTTGCAATCTGTCTGATACAAACCCATCAATGACAACAACCATTCACTGTCTGCAAATTTGCCATCAATGACAACAACTATCAACACACATTCGTTGCTGGTTCAATATTTGCCAACAACAAAGTCATATCCCATCTCTATCTTTCATGATCCTATAATGAGTAGATCGATCCTGTGAACAAGGATTCTGAATTATACATTTGTTGATCAGTTTTTCTTTCTAGATTTTGAATTGTGTGAAGAGTGTTATCTTTGAAGTGTGAAAACAGAGTGTTGGTTTTAGATTGTTTTCTTATAAAGGCTATACTAATCATACATAGAAACCTATCTGTTCTCAACACATATATTGCATCAACTCCACTGATTATGAATATCGATCGATAATTTATGTTTAGTAATCTATTATGCATATAATTGCACCAACAACCTCTCAACTAAATACCCAACATCACCAACACATGCCTCTACTAAGAATGTACCAAACCGTAAACATGTACCACAATCTGTACAACAACAAGTGCATAAACCATGCACCACAACTTGTACCAAGTTGTGCATCAACTATGCACCTCAACCTGTACCAAATCATGCATCAACCATGCACCTCAACACCATACCATGTGCTAACCATTCACTTCAACCATGTACATCAACCATGTACCATATCATGTATCATACCATGTCCCAACCATCCACATCAACCATGTACATCAACACCATACCATGTACCAATATTATATCATACCATGCATAAACCATGCACCATAACAAGTGTCTCAACCATATACTATATCACTCAATCATCCAATACACCATGTACCAATATAACCAAGACATGCACCAAACATGTACCTCAACAAATATACCTCAACCATGCACCTAAGATGTGCCTCAATCATGTACCAATGCCTCTCTAGTGTGTACTCTTGTCACAGAAGGTTAGACCCAGGTTTCAACGCTCAAGAGAGAACCAACAAAACCCTAACTACCGACCCTTTCGGAAAAACCTACAAAGAAGATGAAGTCTCACCCAAGGTAGAGGCAGGGGAGGTTGCAATACTCAGGTGTATGCAACCTTAGTTGGGACACATATCTGTGATTATACTACTTACATCACACTTAGCATCAATCAACCATTAATATCTAACTCTTATTCTACTTTTCAGATAGCACAAAGCATCACAATATTCACTTAGATCTATAGTATCTCAACACTTAGAAAAAGTAACCCATCAGGTCCTACAGATCAGCACTAAGCACTCACATATACATCAGATCTAATAATTATATATATCTAAGAAGTACAAAGCATAATTTAATATATCAAAAGCACATAGCATAAGAAAATATAAACATAATGAATCGAAGCATAGAGCGTTACACACAGATTTACGTGGTTCACTACCACCTAGGGGCTACATCCACCAACTCTTGTTCTTTATTAGTATCTTCAATCATCAGTTATAGCACATAGCACAAAAACCCTTATTTATAAAGGAAAGAAGATTTTCGTAGCTTGCTAGATTCTTCTTCCTTACACTTCAACACAAAGCCTCTTACAACAACTTGCACTTATCCTTGCAAGCTTCTTATGATCATGCACAGAGCATTTACAATCCACTTCCGATCACACAGATCTAACTATTAGCACTAAGTCGTCTCCCATACATCACATAGATGAACTGCTACTTCTATATAGCCTAAGAATATATTTATACATTACAAAAGTGGTCCTAAGCATGGGTGAATCCACGAGTTGACATTCCTTTCCCATTACATTAACCCAAAAAACCTAATAGGGGCCCAAAGGTGGACCGATATGCTTCACTTGGCAGTCCTTCTTTGACTAGCTGTCACAGTTCCAAAATAGGTCAAAATGACCTAGGTTATCCCAAAACTTGGTCACGGGCCAATAGGCCCCCAACACTCACCTGTGACTTATCTCAAGTCACTATGGTCTACACAATTCTACTTCGAAGGTCTCAAGCTTGGCTCGAGCTGCATTGACCTGCTACTTCATTTTGGCCTCATGCTGGGTGAATTTCAAGATCACTATGTCATTTATTGGTCCTTCCAGGCATTGTTCTGCAGTGATGACAACTTGCTTATGTTCTTCTCTCTGGATTTGATCTCAACAAATAGTATGCATGCCTTGTCTTGCACCAATGGGATGCACTGAGTGACTTCCATCACTTTGCTCTGGATCATGTGTATTTGTTGTTGAGTTGTGCATTGTTTATGAGATTGTTTCATTCTATACACTGCAGACAGAGCCTTCAACTGTGCCTGTAATGTATCTGCATGCTTCTTTTCTTCCTAGAGTTGCGACTCCAACGCTTGTAACTACATATTATTTGTAAGTTTCTCATATATTTGGGCACTCTGGTTACTAAGATGCTTGCACTCTGAGGCAAGAGCTTTCAATCGGTCAAATATGCTCTGAGCATTTTCTTCTTGCTGGTCTCTTATCTCTTGGGGGGTCTCGGGCACAGTGAGGAGTTTTGAATCAACAATGCATTGTTGCAGCTTTTGTATAATGTCTTCAAGATGGGCCACCTTCTATGGAACTCTCTCTTCAGTTGGGACTTTGATAAAGGTCACAAAGCGGAGTGCTCTATTGACTAGTTCCTTTACTTCAAGCTGCTCTGCGAGCAATTGTTCCTTGCTTTGTTGTATCTTTGCTTTCTCTTTATCCCACTGTACTTGAAGAGAAATGTTTTCTCTTTTGGCATCACTGCGCTACTTGACAAGTACTCCCTGTACCTATGTCAGAGCCTGGGTGGTTCATGTTGTGCTTTCTTGAGCTTATCGAAGGCGAGCTTTGACCATGTCATCAATATAGTGAAGTCGGGTTAGTTTGTCTCCTGGTTCTACTGTCCTTGTTGTCAGAGGCACGTTATGTACTGTGTGGTTGAACTGGAGTGCCTGCTAAAATCCTTGGAGTTCGATCTCTATATGGTTATACATCTACTCCTTCTTTGCTACCTACTTCTCTATTATCTCCTTTGAAGCATCATTCACTACTGCAATGATGAAATCAAAGTCATCCAATGTGAGGGAAGTTTGCATATTGGTCACATGGGTCCTAGGCTTCTTTCGAGAGAATGATTTCAGAGGTGAGTCCTTCCTTTTCTTTGACGAGTCTTCTTCGTCCCTAGGTGGTGGTACTTCTCCTTTCTGTTGTTTAATTTCTGAGTCTGTTGTTGGGGAAAATCACCCTACAGGCTAGAAAATAGAGTTCAGACTTTGCATGCAGATATGATCGAATAGAAATTACTTTCTACCTTCATCCCTAGATTTAAATCCTCTTTTCTTAGTAAATGCATGGACAGATCAACCTACCTCATTCCTGGTGTTTGATGTCGATCCTCCATTGTGCTTGATTACTTTTTCGCAATAATCCTTCCAAAGCTAACCTGCATCCAAGACAAGCAAAAACTATGCATGCATGCTACTTATATACTAACGGGTTAGAAATCCAAACATATACTGATCAAAATATAAACAATTCATGAATTGGGACGGGAAAATAATTCTCTTTATTACTTAGAATGAGTCAACTTACAAAAGTTGAGATCGACCACCGCTCCTTGAACCTGATCCTGGGCTTATCTTCTTCTATCCTTCAACTTCTTTGCTTTGAATCTCCTTTGGGACAAGGAAATGCTAAAGGGTTGGGACAATGGGAATACGTAAATGGCTAGAGTTTCTTTGCTATATTTTTTCTCCTCCAAATGGGACCCCTACCCCTTCTTTTATAGGCTAGAAGGAGCTAGGTATTTGGACGAACCCTTGGCCATGCATGGCCGGGAGTTTCAGTTAACTCACCCATATCTTTTTGTTCTGTCGGAAACTTTCCTTTTTTCATGCTTTTGTCAGTCCATGCGGGTTGTTTTGGGTCAGCCAGCATGTACACGCATGTAGTAATGGATTAGGGCGTGTGGGCCTTTATAAAAGAGGATTTTCAAAGAGTTGTTCAATAGTGCTTTGGAAAAAAAGGGATATGATTTGGCCTGATGCTAGGTAAGCATGTGTGGTGCAATTTAGGGTTATAATAGATGCCCCCTAATGTGTGAGGTCAGAAGAGAATCTGATGGCCGAAATACATTACCAATCTTTTATGATGTGCCCAATGATTGAGCCCAAGGATCGGGAACCAGGAGGTGTCATCTGCAAAATAAAAAATGTCTCACCGAGGTGGGCATACCCATGCTTGGGATAAAATAGAACCATGGCTACTAATCAAATACACTCTAGATTCATGTAAAATAACTATAAAGAGTAGTCGTGAACAATACACAGTGGAGCTACATCTCGAAATTAGAAAGATATACATATAGAGTATCCATCTTCCAGAAGTTGATTCGGCTTGATGGCTGGAGATGAGATCTTCAGAGCTCGAGCAATAACTTCAAAATCTTCAAAACTCGAGTAGGAGTGTAATATGAGTGTACAACTGCACTACCCAGAGGTCTTTGATGACTCATCGGTAATGGACTTGATAATATTGATGATTAGACTGAAGGCTTCAGTGATTTTGAACAAGGACTTGATTGGATGTTCAGGATGGACGGGTATGCGGACAAGATACATATTGCAGAGGGGCAGACCCAGGCTTGGTAACAAAATTCCCTTGGATAGTAGCACGAAAAATAATGAGACTTAGGTAGCATGGCATTAATCATAATTCTACAAAGCAGGAGGCAACGCAAACTCTCCATATGTTTGGAAGGCTAACCAAATGGTGGAGGGAATAACTCTATATAACAAGAAAAGCTTCCTAAGGTCGTACTACATCCCATAGTCTGAGGAAATAACGGACATATGTGATTTATCCAAGGGCGACTCATTATGCTGACAATAAAGAAAATACTTTTCCCTTCCTCTTTTTGGGGTATATTTGATATTTTTGTCTTTTTCAATAATTTTGGGAAAAAGAATAAAGGAATATTACGTTACAATGGAGGAACAAGTATTGCAAACATACTAGTTCAAGGCAAAAGGACAAGAGTGATGTTCTAGTAAACTGATACTCGGGAAAAATCCTCCAGGGGAAAAAGGCATTAAGATGCAGAAGCAAATTGTTACAAGGATGGCATATAAGGTATGCAAATGCGGTTAACAAAACACACAATGGTAACGTCCTTCGATGTAAGTTTAATGAGCCCAGGGAAGGTAAGCTCAGTGGTTTTTCATATTTAGAGAGTCTGAAAAAACATAAAAGGAGACTCCATTGGGGTACATTTTTCGAAGATAGTCTAGTCAATTTGAAAAAGGGTAAACTATCACTGATTAGATGTCGATTCAAAACCATTTTAACGAGTGTGACAAGGACAAGATCACTCGACTATTTTTTCATTTTTAAGGAGTCTGAAAAAATATTAACTATGGACACCGTAAGGAATGTTCTTATAGAACAATTTAACGAGTGTGAAAGAATAAGGTCACTCGACAATATTTTCAATTTTAGGGAGTCTGAAAAGAGCTTAACTATGGACTCTGTGGGGTTTTTTTTCTTCGTAAGTTTAGTCCCTCAGGCCCGAAAAAGGGATAAAATTATACCTGAGAGTACTCTTCTAAAGAACGAAAGTTCCATAGAGTATATCTTTGTTCGTACAATTGACCGTCCAGACTGAAAAAGGGGTAAACTATCGTCGGACAGATGTGACTTCAAATTTCAGTTTAACGAGCATGAAAGGCCACAAGATTGCTCGGTAATCTTTTCATGTTTACAGTCTGAAAAGGGCTTAAAAGGAGACCTGTTATTTCTTGGGAGTCCTAAGGGTGAGATTAAGAGTGAAGAAGAATCATGCAAATGAGGCTCAAACTCATATTCAGGAAAGACTATAAGGACTCTCGAGCCTACAGTGTGTTAGAGACGGCATGGACACCATAATGCAACCAGGACCTATCTAGGGCATCCATGTTCTAGTAAGCTCTACCACCAAGTTGCGAAACTTCTGAAGAAGATATGATGTTTCTGTGTCACAACCTAATGGGATCAATCCTATGGCAGAGGAAAAAGACAACGAGACACAAAAGTCAGGGTAGTAACCTAACCTATATGCTCAAGTTGATTCTTGGAAAAAATTTCATGGACCGTCAAAATTTTCTCAAAACTCAAAAAACGTGTCCCAATACCCGATCAAATCCCTCCCATATAACTCCTGAATCACTCTAAATGATTTTTGGTATAAAGAAATTAATAAGGGAGGCCAAAAAAGTGACAAAAAGAGGCCAAAAAGTCTATAAATAGAAGCTACCAGCTCATTATCACCATTGCTAATTTGGAAATTGACTTTAGAGCCAAAAGACCCCATTTGATAAAAATGGTGATTCTGGGAGCTACAATGGACGAAACGAACTTCCGCTTGGACCAAGTAAGTACAAACTCCCCTATATAGCTATTCAATTCTTTAATTTTTCTTTTGATTTCATTTTTTGGGTGGGCGTTGACCTTTAAAAGGTCGACCCTAGGTCCACGCAGGCTATCTCTGGACAGGTCGTGTGTACACTCAGGCAGAGTAAATCATGCCCATGTGTACACATGACTGTCACCTTGACATCACGTGTGGACCCCCTTTTATTGTCAAAAAGAACTAAAGAGCAGTCACTGACCCTCCTAAATTGGTTGTTTTGGAAGGATGTATGTCCATTGGAGGGAAAGGGAGCATGAAGCAATTAGTGAGTTGGTTGCAGGAGATCTGAATGTCATGGCTGCATTGATGCAATGTGGTTTGCTTAAGTTCTTCCCGTGTCCATTTATGCGAGTGCAATCGAGGCTACTGAATGCCTTGATTGAATATTGGCACCCTGATGCAGAGGCCTTTCTGCTAGAGGGGCAATCACTAGTGCCCACCACTGAGGATATATATTTTTTGAATGGCCTCTCAAGGAGAGGGGAACAAGTCAATTTCAAGACATTTACAATGGGGCCTCTTAATATAGCGGACTTGATAGCCCTGCACTGTGAGGCTGGGACTAATCGTTTGATCTCCCAGGTGCCCATCAGTAATATCACTGACCTATCGTTGTAGGCGATATTATTGCTGATTGGGCAGATTACCGGTTCAGTAGCCTTGCATCAGGCGTCTCACACATAGATGAACTATGTTATCCAGTGCTTGAATGCACATATTTTTTACTGGAGTACCACACTACTTGAGTGTATGAAGAGGCAATTGACATATTTCCGATAGTGAAAACAGAGGAACTTTGGGTTCGGGACGATTTTGTGTTCATTCTTCTTTGACAGAGTTCCGAGTTTTAGTCCTCGGGAAGTGGTACGAGGACATCAGGCCTCTTTTCCTGCTATATGTAGATGGGTATTATTACTTCCATGACAGGGTGGTGGAAGGACCAATGAGTCCTTCGATGATGACTTTTTTGCATGGTTCTCACAACAGATTCCTATGATCGAGGATTACCCATATGCAGGGATAAACTTTTCTAGAGATCCTGAGATACCCGTGCCTCCTGGTGAGGAGCGAGGGGAGATGGGTAAGTCTCCACCTTTATAGTTTTTTTTTGTTGCATATGTAATTTTTATGTCATTTTGTTATATATATCATTTGTTTATATGCCAGAGTATTTGATGGATATACATTTGTTGCATGCAGATGTGGGACCAGTGCGACCTACTAATTTTGCATGAAACAGCCATCATCCTCGACCAGAAGTCATAGTTGTCGCTGTCGGGGGACCAACAGTAGCAGGAAACCTCCCAGCCGGGGAGGCTAAGAGGGTACCTAGACGAGTTGAGCGGAACTTCACTTTACTCACTCGCACAGTCCCGATGGCAGAGATAGAGGACCTGTCGCCATCCATGCAGCCTCATGTAGGGGGGGCACCTTGGACTTGGGTATGATTGTTTAGGCGTTTATCCCATGCTATGGATTATTATAACAGGGCCCATAGTCCCTTAACCTATTTAGAATTTTTACGTGCCACGAGCACTACTTGTATATATGTTTTGAGGGCATAAGCCCTGTGACTCGTTATTGGTTCTATTTTTGAGGCCCTTGCGTCCATCTATGTAATATGGATACTTTATGATGTTATATATGTTTTTTTTATCTTTTGTATCTTATGGATCACGTGTGAAAAAATGTATTTACATGCTTATGTCAATGCTCTTTCATATGTGTGAAAGATGCCAATCTAAAATTCGATTAGCTAGAGTATCTGTAATTTGGTTTAATCTCCTAGGAACATGAAAATATGTAATATAATCAAAGTTTCGTTCTAAGAGACGTACCCTAAAGAATCATCGATGTAAGGTTGGATCATGAACCCGGTATACTCTGTTTAGCTGAGACACAACCAGTTGAGCGTCGAGATAGACCTGGAGATGAGAGATACCCAATGACAAGGCGTCACGAAGAAACTCAATAACTATACTATGCTCGGCGAAATTATTTGTGGTGTCACCTAAGAATATACCTTCGGAAGATAACAACTGGCCCTGAGGTGTAAATATTACCCAAGTTGTGGAGGAAAGCCTCCGAGTGTGCCAACTAGCACTGTCTGCATACCCAATGAACACCTCAGAATCACTTGACATCTGCCATATTGACGAAAGATAACATCAATGACACATCCATAACACTTAAAAGAAACTAAAAAGTAATAGTACAAAGACTATACATATGTTACAAAAAGTTACCCACAGTGACCTGCCTATGAGTAATACTTCTTGAGGTAGAGCCCATTTCTAGGCTTCGCCAAAGAATTCCCTCCAAAATCAACTAGACGATAAGTGCCCTTTTTTAATACCTCTTTTATGATGAAAGGTCTGAACCACATGGGTTTGAATTTTATTTCCCCCAAGGGGTCCTTATCTTGGTCATAGACCAGGAAAAGGTCGCCTTCAGAGAAAATCCGAGGACGAAAGGACCTATCATATTGACACTTGACCTTATGTTTGTGAGCCTTGTTGGCCAGGGCCGCATCACAACGTTGTCCATTGAGCTGCTCAAGGTGTACTAATTGTTTTTCAAGTCGTGAAGTGTCTGGCAATAATTGTACTACCAATTTTAGAGAACATTCGATGGGTAAGACTGCCTCTAGCTCATAAACAAGTTGAAAAGGTGAGAAACTGGTTGCAGTCTTAACAGATGTTCAGTAAGCCCATAATGTCAAGTATAACATTAAATGCCAATTTGACTTGGATGAGTTGATAGTTCGTTGTAGAATAGTCTTAAGAGTTTTGTTTACAGCTTATACCTTCCCATTGGCTTGGGGGTAGTAGGGAGATGAATGCTCTTGCCATAACCCAAGATTTGATGTTAACTCGGTCATCATTTGGTTTTGAAAGTGACTACCATGGTTAGTAACAATGTCTCTCGGGACGTCGAACCTTGCTATAATCTAGTTGAATAAAAAGAGAGTTGTAGTCTCGCCATCATCTTTAAACGTTGGCATAGCTTCGACCCACTTAATGAAGTAGTCGACAACTACGATGATATAGCGGTGCCCCCTTGTTGACGGGGGGTTGCAAGTAGTGTAATCAATCCCCCACTTGGTGAAGGGACCAACTGTGATGACAGGAAACATAGGAGCGGGATGTGCCCTCATCTTCCGAGAGAAGACTTGGCACAGATTGCACTTCTTGACCGATTCTATACAATATTTGATAAGTGTCGGCCAGAAATAACCTGCTCGTAGAATCTTTTGGGCTGTTTCCAACCCAGACAGATGATCGCCACAACCTCTGGTATGGAAATCGTTGAGCACGATGACTGCCTCCTCATGTGCGAGACATCGACATAATATGCAGTCTACACCTCTCCGATACAACATATCATTGAGTATGAGATAATTCTTAGCCTTATGGTGTATATTCCGACGCTCAAAACGAGAAGCAGAAGTGGGGCACCTCAAAGTCTAGAGATAGATAAGTATATCTCTGTACCAGGGATCTGAAGATGTGATCAAAAACATATCTCTCCGAATAGGTTATTCTTTAGGCACAACGTCACCTGACTCAACCAGAAGTTTCGAAATAATCTCTGGAAAGACCAATGACTTTTTGGACTTCACTGAAACGAAGTCTAAGTCAAACTCCTGGAGGATGACTATCCATCTACTGATTTTTCCACCTATAAACTGTTGTGTCAACATATACTGGAATGGATTCATGACAACAATGACAGTGGTCTTGCGAAACAGAACATAATGACGAAACCGTTGAACAACATGAACTGCTGCCAACACAAGTTTTTTGATATGAGAATAATTGAGTTCCAGTCCTACGAGGCCTCGACTCAGGTAATAGATAATGTATTTTGAGAACAAATCATCTTCCTGAACTAAAACCGTGCCAATGGTTGACTCTAAGATATCCATATATAATAAGAAATCTTTGTTATAGTTAGGTGGACGTAGTAGAGGGTCCGTTGTGAGGGCATGTTTTAATGCATCAAAAGCACTAAGTGGCATCGTCCCAGTAAAAAGGAATGTCTTTCTTCAGTAAGTGCATAAAGCCCTTGGTGATTTCGGCATAGTTGGCGATGAAGCATCGTAAAAATTTTGCCTTGCCTTGTAGACTCTGAAGTGGAAGGATTGTGCGTGGGGGGGGCAACTGGATTATTGCCTCCACCTTGAGAGGATCGACCATGATCCCGGTTGTTGATATAATGAAACCTAACAAACGTCCTGGTGTTACGCAGAAGCTGCACTTGTTTGGATTCAAGTGAATCCTAAAGTAGTGACAATGTTCGAAGATAAGTCTAAGGTGTGTGGGATGATCCAATCTCTTGGGAGATCGTGATGCTAAATCATCTAGATAGGCCTTGACTATATGCTTGAGATCATGAAAAGCAAAAGACATGGCCTGCTGGAATGTGGCTCTAGCATTTTCAAGACTAAAAATCATCTTACGATATGCAAATGTAACCCAAGGATAAATGAATGTCGTTTTGTGTTGGTATTCGGGATTGATTTGGATTTGATTATATCCTGAAAAACCGTCCATTAAAGAAAAGGATTCACAACCAACACATTCATCAATGATCTGGTCAATGAATGGTGTTGGAAAATTATCTTTAGGAAATGCCTTGTTCAAATCATGGAAATCGGTACATACACGAATCGTGCCTTGTTTTTATTGACTGGCATAGGATTTGACACCCATTGAGTCAAATGGATAGGATAGATAAAACTTGCCTTTAGAAATTTCTCAACCTCAATCTTGATGGCTGCTGCTTTCTTGGGATTAACTGGACGAAGCTTCTGTCTAACAAGCTTGGAATTAGGATAAGTTGTGATTTCATGTTCAACTATTTTTGGATCAATACCTGGCATTTCCTCATAAGACCAGGCAAAAACGTCGCGAAATTCTTTGAAAAGATCCGTGTAGATTTGAATCTCTTCGGGAGAGCAATCCGCTCCGATGAAGACGTTCTCCACGATGCCAGGCTTTTGGGAGATGTTGATTGGTATAGTTTCAGCGATAGTTTCCATATTGTCCTCATCATAAATTTCATGTGTATCTAAGAGATTAATAGGACATAATTGATCTCCTGTCATGGTCATAGTGAATTCTCTTGTTTCGATTTGGCTTAACTCTAGGAGAAAATATGATCTTTGATGAAGATCTTCCCAAGGTGTTTTCAGACTAGTCATTGCTTTGATTACTGCTTCATCAGAAGGCAAGACTAAGTCTAACGAATCAATGTTAGCGAGAGAACCCTGAGCCCAAATAGGCTCTAGAAGTGGATCTAATTCTTGTGCAGGAGTCGGATCAGTGTTAGCTAAAGCTTGCTGGACTAAAGAGTATGCTACTTTAGTGGAAGACAAGGGCATGGACATGCGTAGGTGCCCTGTCTCATCCATCATGGCTGATGGGGAAGGAAGAATCCATGGATCCCCAAAGTAAGTCGTGCAAAACGACAAAACTTGAAAAATCTCAACCTTATGGTGATTAGATATAAATTTGATGTCATCGTGAGGAGCTGGGTAATTGAAGGTACCCATCAAGGATGGGCACAAACCAACTCCTATGTTGATGACACCTGGTTGAGGATTATCAATCATTGGGACTGTGGATTCCCCCAAATATGGGTTAGGTCTAGAGAAAGACAATTGATCGATGGTCACTATCCGACCCTCGTGCGGAAACAAAAAGACCCAAAAAAATGTAGCAACCACAGCTTTCATATCATAAGTCCAACTCCATCCTAACAAGAGTTTATAGTTGAGTGGAGGATCGACTACCTCTACTTCGACACACATGGTCTTCCCTCCTAACTGCACGGGGAAGGAAGGAATGATGCCATGTGGTCGAAATGAATGACCGTCAAAAGCAGTGAGGAGAGTAGGTGATGGAGACAAAATGGGCTGGCCAATGGCCTTCCAACATGCCAATGACATAACGCATGTTGAGGCACCCTCATCGACCACCGTGCGGAAAATATTCCAAGTAAAAGTTTTCATGCGATAAGCCACTGCTATTTGAAACGCTACATGGTAAGGGAGACGAGGTATTAAGTTAGTTGTATCTAACATGATGGTACCTGGATTACAAGTCTCAGTAGATCCCAAAGTGGTTAACAAGGCTTTCCTCTGAGCAGGGAAGCTTTGGAGGGCCTCCAAAGCAGACATCACATAAGGGGTTTGTGATAAATCTTCCACCACAGAGTAGTTATGGGTGGCCCTTGCGTTTGGGTTATGAGAAGCTTTTTTGAATGCACCTTTTGGAATGCGTGTCATTTTTTTTCCCAACGTCTTCTCAATCTGTAGAGGAAGAGATGGGAGATCATCTTCTTTACCCTTCTCAGAAGCGCTCAGCTTACTATAATCGTGTGCTCTAGTCGATATGAAAGCATCACCCCTAACCATATATACATTCGTGGATGCAGGGTTGCTTGGAGGCGTGCAAGTTTCTTGGATGACCCCTTCCATGCTTGCAGAGCCTTGAGTTAGATTTTTCCCATGTTGAAATGGATTAGTCAACACTGCTTGTTGTTGCTGTGTGACAAACATTTGGGCCTTTACAAGTCAAGGACATAGATGGGTCAGGTGGTCGTCCACGCATAAGTTTCATGGATACCTCACCTTCCATTTTTCAGTGTTGTCCCCGCTAGCATTATCGTTGGGTTTTTTGTCCCCCTTACCCTTCTTTCATTATTTATTCTTCCCTTCAAGCTGTTGGGTGGCCTTTGGGTTAGTCGACTACACTCTGTGTACTTTCTATGTTTTGGTAGGGGGAGAAGCCAAAGCAGTAGTTTGGATGGCCACTGTGTGTTGTATAGATAATTGTTGCAACTACTTCATCAATTGCTCAATGAGCTTTGTCTGTGCTGAACCAACAATACCATCGGCATGTGGTCCAAATCTCTGTCTAGTTTTATCCAGTATTGAATGTGCGCATCTGGAAATATGTTGTATAATAAACCAGACCGAGAATAGATGAGCTCAAACTGTTGAGCCCTCATGATGGAATCTTCTTCGGAGAAAACTACAGATGTCGCGATGTCTTTGGATAAATGCAAGACCAAAGACTTAAGGAACCACTCATGTAGGAATGCTGGTGGGACTGGTACTTTGATTAAACTCTTTCGGCGCCTCCATTCTCATATGTGATCAGAGATATGGTTGGTTGTTGTCTGTTCAAAATTAGCTAGTAGCTCTGTGCCAATGTTGTATCTCACAGGTAACTGGAAATGGTTCAGGAAAGCCATCACCAGTTCGCCAAAAGAAGAGTATCTTGAGCGATCGAGCTCAATGTACCATTTTGTTGTACTTCTAATGAGAGTACGTTGAAACAGTCACAATTGTACGAAGTCATCTTTCAATGAGTTAGATGAGCACCAAATATGGAAGGTAGTAACATGATCTCCTGGATCTTCATTAGGCTTGGATTCAAACTTTGGAATGTCCGAAGGAAACTCCATCGGCATAGGAGGCCAACGCGGATCGTGACAAATAGGGTCGTTCAACAACCTTGTCAAATATGGAAGTGTAAAGTTGCCAGGAACAGTAGTTTGGGTTGTTGTTGATAACCTGGGAAAAAGGGACCTGGAGTTTCACTGGCACTAGGTTGCAAGGAAAAGTTTGGCTGCTAGCCCGGATTCTAGTAGAAACCATGACCCTGGCCAGCGTACAGATTTCTCATATGTGGAGACATCATTGGTTGATTTCCCAAATAGGACAGATTGTTGGGCATGCATTGTATTCGAAGGACTTTGGGAAGGATTACTCCATGCTAGTCCCATGGGGATAGGCATAGTAGTTTGTCTAGGGTTCCATTGATTGTGGAAATAATTACCCCAGATCGACATTCCGGATGAAGGAATAGATCCTTGCCCTGAATTCCAAGGTCCTGCTAAGTTTGCCCCCTGTGCAGGAATAGTACCCTGCATAGGAGTAGATTGTCCAAAAATGGGGTTGCCCCCAGTTAGGAAAGTGGTTGATGAGAAGGTGTTGCTACAAAATGTTTCATTCCAATAAAACGGTGTGGAACCTATCGACATACTATGCGAAGGTGGTCCTTGACTCCCTGCTCCAAATAAACTATTGTGTGTAGGTTGCCCGACAAATTGTTGATGCGAGCCACTGAGTGAAGGGGATGAAAGAGGGATATGACCTCCTCTGTAAGGAAAAGCGTTAGAAGGGACAGGAGTGCCCCCCATGTGACCTGCAGAGGAGCGTTAGAGCTTCTTGTCCCCAGAACCAAAGTCTGTAAAGTGGAGTAGAAAAGTACAGGACTTGAACCCGAACTAGGCATCCCGTATGAGAACAGAGGGCCTATCGAACTAGGTGTGAAAGGGGTTATGTCCGCCACCAAAGATGGAATCAGAACACTGTGTGAAGTAGTTGTAGTCGAGCCCATGGTGGCTCGGACTGACGATGGTGAGTTAGGAGATGAAAGTTCTCCTGTGGTGACAACCGTGGTGGGAATTGAAGAATTCCCAGAAGGAGTAACAACATTTGTTTCCATTGTTCTGTGCAACACTGTCTGGTGCTCATGAAATTGAATTGGTACAATAAAAGGTGCCAATAAATCAGTGGTTGGGATTTCAAACGGGCCAAGAGCAGTTGCTTCAAGGTCCAAAATGATCGATTCCTCCGAGGGTTGTTCAGACACAATGATTTGTAACCCGGTTGCTTCAAAAGACCCTTGTTGGTCTAGGTTTCACCTTAATGGTGGTGGGGTGGCTCTAGTGTAACCAACAACAGGCCAAGAATCCTTCGTGACCGACAGAGCTTAGGATCCTCCACTATGTGAGAATATCCAAGACACTCTAAGGTAGTCTAAATGTTCAAAAGTAACACACACTAAAAAAAAGTATCTAAAATATAAGACATGAAAACACTAAATTAATTGGAAGAACAATTACAACAACCAACACTAAAGAAACTTACCGATGCAAGTGCAACTCGAACACAGAAGCACCCTACAGGTATACTCTTCAAAGCATGGCCCGATGTCTATCCTAGGTACCACAGTATACCCCTATAGTCACCTGTGTATGTACCTAAAACGATTGGCAACTAGGTTGCCAGCGCGTGAACAATCACCAAGTGGGTACAATCGAAAGTCAGGTAGACCACAATGAGCAGGGTATCGAGCCCGAAACTTATCAAGGGTATCGATAGAAAATGGTCCAAAAGAAAACTGAGGACCTCGAATGGATTCGATACCCATGAAGCTCTGTGGAAAATGCAAACGACGGAATCCAAAAACAAGCCCTCTATATGTGTTCTCCACTATGATTGGTCCAGCTTTGGAGGGGTTATCTCCGCTACCTTTCTGCACGCGACCTTGTGTTTGTCCCTTGTGTTAGACGGGGGTCCCAAATAAATTTTACAACACTAGTCTTAGACACTCCCTATCTCAGACTCCTATGTTTGATTTGAAATGGCATTGAAGAGTTTCCTCTCCAACCTAATCCAAGGCCCTAGTCCTAAACTAGTTGGTGAACCCTACAAACATAAAAGTCTAGAAGATTTTAAATTTAGAATTACTTTTATGGATTTGTCTTACGTCAAGGGGTATGAAGGTGAAACTGATGATGTGTAAAAGATGAAAGAAAAAAATGAATAAAAAAGCTGGAAACAAAACTTTTACTGAATGCAAAATTTCAACAACTTTTCAAAAGAAATATTTTTAATTTTTTTAAGATTTTGGACAAAAAACTCAAAAGAAATTTCACTTGAATACAAGCTACTTATTCTCTAAGTAAACTGCAAAAACTTATGAAATAAATGACTCTTCCCTGGCTAATGATGCAGAAACACACTCTTCAACCAAACAAGAAAATGAAAAGAGATTTTGTTTTTATTTTAAATGCTAGTAAAGAACGAAAGGAAAAATACCGACAAGCAAAAACCAAGAAAAAC
Organism: Picea glauca; assembly: GCA_000966675.3. Classification (NCBI taxonomy): domain Eukaryota; kingdom Viridiplantae; phylum Streptophyta; class Pinopsida; order Pinales; family Pinaceae; genus Picea; species Picea glauca. The sequence continues at coordinate 1,391,336 of JZKD02S1672720.1, forward strand.
AATTTTGGCCTAGTCGTAGATCGCAAAGAATCAGATTAAAGAAATATCACACACTAGCAATTTTAAGAGAAAATGAGTCACACTTGTCTAAAAACCGTGAAAATTCTTTTATTTTTATGACAACTTTTTAAATGAGAAAAAACAAGCTAAAGGTAAGATTAATCTTAAGCTACTGACTGCTCATATAGAGATTCAAACACATGAGAGGAATAATTCTTATCAAGGGAAAGGATGGATGCCTTACCCTCAACAACAAGTATCCTGTACAAGCACACGACTGTCACTTTTACAGCACACGTGCAAACATGTGCTAGATAGAGACAGAGGGTGTGTACACACAGTCTGACCTTGTACAGACCACATGTATATCTAAACTTTGAGAAAAAATGAAAACAGACAGACCAAACCAGGAAGAGACCACTGATATTGATAACCAGGATCCCTTGAAGGCTTGGACACTCTTTCTAACAAAAAAACAAATAACGCAAGGAAAAAAAATGATAAGGAAAAAACAATATAAGATAGGACTGCTAGCAAACAAGACTCAGTTAGAATTATAGAAAACCCCCTGAGAATGAGTGATTCTGATAGGGAAGAGGATGACTGCCTCTGAAGTTATTTGAACTCTACACAGTACTTCTACTTCTACAGCTAGCGTTCACACATGGGTTGTAAGAGGGTAGGGTGTGGGTACATGCATGCATACCTTGTGCAGGCCGCGTGTACCTCTGTGGGTCCTGAGAAACATAGTCAAGAAAAAGACAGGGAAAGCTGGTATGGAAAACCAGACTCCCTGCTAGCTCAAACCTTACAAAAACTAAAAGAAAAAACATGCAAGAAAAACTAGTCTGTAAAACTACCCAAAAACTAAATAAAATTCCAGGAACCCTAGAGAGTCTCCCTAGTACAGTCGCCAATTCTGTTGTTGGGGAAAATCACCCTACGGACTAGCAAATAGAGTTCAGACTTCTCATGAAAATATGACCGAATAGAAATTACTTTCCACCTTCATCCCTAGATTTAAATCCCCTTTTCTTACTAAATGCATGGAAAGATCAACCTACCTCATTCCCGACGTTTGAAGTCGATCCTCCATTGTGCTCAATTACTTGTTCGCAATACTCCTTCCAAAGATGACCTATATCTAAGACAAGCAACAACTATGCATGCATACTACTTATATACTAATGAGTTAGAAATCCAAACATATACTAATCAAACTATAAATAGTTCATGAATTCAGATGGGAAAAGCATTCTCTTTATTACTTAGAATGAGTCAACTTACAAAAGTTGAGACCGACCACTGCTCCTTGAACCTGATCCTGGGATCCTCTTCTTCTGTCCTTCAACATCTTTTCTTTGAATCACCTTTGGCACAAGGAAAGGATAAAGGATTGGGACAATGGGAATACGTAAATGGGAAGAGTTTCTTTGCTATATTTTTTCTCCTCCAAATGGKACCCCTACCCCTTCTTTTATAGGCTAGAAGGAGCTAGGTATTTGGATGAACCCTCGGCCATGCATGGTTGGGATTTTCAGTTAACTCACCCATAGCTTTTGGTTCTGTCGACAACTTCCTTTTTTCATGCTTTTGTCGGTCCACGCGGACTGTTTTGGGTCAGCCAGCATGTACATGCATGCAGTAATGGATTAGGGCACGTGGACCTTTATAAAAGAGGATTTTCAAAGAGTTGTTCAACGGTGCTTCGGCAAAGAAGGTGTTATCACCCCATAATTTATGGGAATCATCTTATGACTTGGATATTATCTGCATCTGGTGATTTGGTTCACAAATGATATTGCATTCTTCAAATAATTTGTGAAAAAGAG
>JZKD02S1672720.1:1393177-1425748 GCA_000966675.3 Picea glauca
ATGTGATCTACCATTAATAAAGAAGAAAGCTTTTCACAGGATTCCTGCGCATGTTTTACTGGTGATGTTATGTTCTCAGTTATCTGTTTTCCTTGCTTCGTGATCATATCGTCTTTCTATAACTAATCTATAAGAATAGCGTTAAGTTGCAGGATTTATCACTGATAGCCTGCCTTTGATTCTGTAGATTTTTCTGTTCATCTTCGAAATAGCTTTCAGTCAAGAGATTCTTAAGTGCTTGTTGATTGTAGTTGTTTTCCTAATCTTTCTTCCATCCATCATTTAAATTATAAAAGATCCAGTGAGCTTGTTATCTCGCCTTGTGAAATAATTCTTCAGTGTTTATGGTTGTATCTCAGATTTTATTAAGTACAGACCCCATAGCCCAATGGATGTGTGATTTGTCTCAACCAACTTTTAAAAATCCTTTACAACAAAACAAACTTGTGCCTCTAACTATCCTAATATCTTAATACAAACAAAGCTAAACTAAATAGAGAGATCCCTCTCTGAAGCTGGAAGGGCTAGATCCCAGCTTTAAAAGTGGTTGGTTAAGGTTACCTTTGTGTATTTCCTCTTTTTCAACCTCTAGGAAATTACAGAGTGATAACAGAAGGGATATGAGTTGGCATGATGCCAGGTAAGCATGTGTGGTGCAATTTAGGGTTATAACAATGTCTTCTATCTCTTCTCCATCACCTCCTTTGTCTGGTGTAATAGAGGTAGTCCTTACAGATGCACTATCTACTTCGTGAACATCTTCAAGCTTCTTCATTTTGCTTGGTCCCTGTGTGTCCAATACAATCTCTGGGCTATGAACATTGGACAGCTCTACGAGGTTTGCTGGAATGAGAAGGTTCACTGACCAATCCTTGGTGATCTCTTTGAGGTATTCTTCAATCAACTTGTAATAAGAATGCAACTATTTCTTATGTTCATCAACTCACGTTGTTATATAAATGAAGTGGCGATCCACGCTAAACTTCATGAAGGGTTTGAATCTATGGAGCGTATTTGGGGTAATGCGAGGCATAGCCTAGATGGAGGTCTTCCTTTGGTTGTAGTATACGTGGAATATGACATTTGACTGCCATTGCTTGTTCATATTGGTCGAGTACCACAGGGTACTGAACCTCGCAGCCAAAGGTTCAAATGGGTCGGTCTCTGGGAAAGTGGCACCCTCCGACATCTCCCATGCTATGAAGGCGATCAATATGACAATCCAATTAAAATGGAACTCATACCCTTAGTTGTGCACTTCCCTACAATCCAATTCAATATGATTCACCAAGTACTTTGTCCAATTCATTTGAAGTCCTTTTGCGCACTTCCTTGTGAGGTCAATGACAAATCTAGTTACTTGGGTGGGTCAGTTCTTGCAGACTAGCTTACCTATGATCAACTGATAGGAAAGGCACACTATGCCACTCTGAATAGAGTCTACCTTGTAGCCTTGCATGCCCTTCTCGACATCTCCATAGGTTTCTTTGATCTTCGCTGCTAATGCTTTGTCGATAGTCTTTCCAGGATAGAACTCCTATGGATCAGGTCCTTTCATGCTAAGGCTTGTGATCTGATTAATCAAGGTGGGATCCCCCATGACACTGGTTCAACCACAAGTAGCCTCTGTGATAGCAAGACAAAAGTATCTTTATGCATGCATTCACCTCCTGGTGTCTACCAAAGTGAGGGATCTTCATGACATTCAACAATGTTGACTGCATGAGTTTCTGGGTCCAAGACTACAAGATGTTCTTCGAGTTATTTACCTTTGTCTTCATTAGATACTTGTGCAGAGAGAGCATACTATAGACTTTCCTATCGTCAAGGTTGAATTCGCTAAAATTCAACGCTAAGAGCTTGTACCGATCGACATGAATTGCGCACACCCCTTTTGGAAGGTACACAATAACCATAGCATACCCGAATTCTTGAGGCACACTTTCATAGTTGATTTCACCACGTAGAGGGGGTAGGTAAGCAGGGAAAATGCTTGGAATTAGTTTAGCATTCATCAAATCATCTCTATGTTTAGTACGCTTCTCATTGACCCATCCAGACGATCCTTCTCAGGAAGTGGATGAAGAATATGCTACTCCTGTTTCCAACATGAATCTCTCAATCATTAAATCAAGGAGGAATTATGTGACTAACTCTTCAACTACGGTGAGTTCGTCAGACATACGTGCATGGAATAAATAATCGGGGTCATAATGATCTTGGGCACTGTACGGGAATGCATAACAAGGACGTGATGATCACTGTAGACACTTTCTAGTCTATGAGCTTCAATTTCTCGGTTGGTGAAAGTCTTCTTCGGGCATGGAGAGATGATAAATAGGTAATCTCAGCAATAATCTACTTGCAAAGGGTATGGGGCCTTCGTTAACTATGCTCTATCCGTTCTGGTGCTGTCCAATGGTTTGGTGGTGATACTTTAATGATTTTATGTCCATTTGGGGAGGAACTCGAATAGGTATATTGTTCCAATGGCTATATTGCTTCACCATGGCGAAGTGACCCATGTCGTTGTTCTGATATCTCGGTGAAGCTCAAATTCTGCGAAGTTTCTTTCTGTGATGTTCCATCTAGAATCTTCTGCAATTTTTCCCTCTTCTTATTTAACTTTATAGCTTTCTTCCCAGTGAGCTTTGTCTTAGTAGTTCTTTTCCCATTTTGACTCTTATTTTCCTTGGATATAGTCACTTCGCACTGCTGAGGTTCTTTCTTAGGGTTCAGGTATAACATCTCTTCTTTATCTGAGATAGAAACTTTCGTCTTCTGTGAGTCCTCTAGCGTTCTGATAACTTCGACGTCTGGGTTCCTAGTGTGATATGGATTCGATTTGTTCTCCAATTCTTCAATCAACTGCGCGATCCTTCTAGTCATGAAATATTTTAACTCTTTTCTCTGTTGTTCTAAAACTTTTTCATCTTCCTTCTTTCTAGCTTGATCTCTTTCAATCCAAGGATTTCCAAGTAACATAGTAAATGGGGCGTTTTCCTCAATGAATTTGATAATCTCAAAATCTTCCTCTGTCGAAGTTCCATTGGAATTCATAGATATCCGACTGATCCTTCCACATAGGTTTACCATTTTTCCTCTGAATAACCCTATTCCTCCTAGAGATGGAGTCATAGCAGGCCTCCCTATAGCATCCCAAGTTTTTTCTGTCATAACATTCACCTGTGTTTCCTCATCCAAAACATAGTCAATGTCGAAGTCTCCTATTCTTACCTTGATGCATTCTTTTTCTTTAAAGATCTCTGCTAATCTAACATGTCGGTGGTCATTCAAGGTGTCTTTCATTTGTAGTAACATCTTCTCTGATTATTTCTGGGGTTCTGCTATTTCTAGATCTTCTTTAGGGTTTTCTTCATGCAGATTCATTTTTTCAAGCTTAGCAATCATTCTAGGCCAATCTAATACTTCATGATCTAGAGATTTGCAACAAAGACAACTAGGTATTCTACCAGGTCATTCCTTAGCTAGATGTCCCAGTCTTCTGCAACTTTAACAAAGGGGCAATCCTCTCTTTCTTTTAAATGATCCCCAACCTCTTCTGTACTTCACACCAGGATCATAGAGGTCAATCTGCAATAAATTCTTTCTAGGATCCTGCATCCATTTGTTAGTCCAAACATTTTTTTTATGCATAGGTATAACATATCTATCATTATACTTATAAGATTTATTCATATCAAACTTGCTTTCATCTAACAATGCGCTAGTTTTCAAGCTAGGACAAAATCTACCAAGAATACCTAGATCCATTCTTTTAGAAACAAAAATTTCTACTAGTCTTACTTTTACAGAGCATAAAGCTTTCAGATCTAGACCACAAAACTTATAAATATTACCTCTTTCTTGTAGATCTGACCTCTTTTCTTCAGGAGCTTCCACTTTTACTTTACTTAGATCACAAAGCATTCAGATCTGGCTTCTTTTGTTCAGTATCAACCTCTTTTCTTGTAAATCTGACCTCTTCTCTTCAAATATGAACTTTCTTTCTTGGCACAAAGATTCATAGGTCAAGGAGGACACTATGCACCAAGTAGACAGATCAACACATAAAGATTGCTTTGCACAAATCTTCTTCTTCTCTAGTTCCCAACAATCAAAGTTTCAGGTCCCGATACTGTGCACTTCAACAATAGATCTATGCACATAGCTTCTCTTTTCTTTACTTCAATTCCCAACAATCACAGTATCAGGTCCTGAAAATGAAACCATTTTTTGGCATAGAAGGGAAGACCCAGGGTTCAATGCTCAAAAGCGCACCAACAAAACCCTAACTACCGGCCCTTTCAGCAACACCTGTGATGTAGATGAAGTCTCACCCGAGGTAGAGGTAGGGGTGGTTGCAAGACTTAGGTGTATGCAACCTTAGCTAGGACACATATATGTGATTATACTACTTACAACGCACTTAGCATCATTCAACCATTAATATCCAACCCATATTCTACTTCGCAAATAACACAGAGCATCGCAATATTCATTTAGATCTACAGTATCTCAACACTTAGCAATAATAACACATCAGGTCTTGCAGATCAACACTAAGCACTCGAATATACATCAGATCTAATAATCATATATATATAAGAAGCACAAAGCATAAGTGAATATATCAAAAGAACATAGCATAAGCAGAGATAAAAAAAAAATGAATCGAATCACAGAGTGTTACAAAAATATTTAAGTGGTTCACCCCCACCCTAGGGATACGTCCACCGACTCTTGTTATTTATTAGTATCTTTAATCGTCAGTTACAACACAAAGCACAAAAACCCTTCTTTGCAAAGGACAAAAGATCTGTGTAGCTCACTATATCCTTCTTCTTGACACTTCAACACAAAGCCTCTTACAACAACTTGCACTTAGCCTTGCAAGCTTCTTATGATCATGCACATAGCATTTACAATCCACTTCCGATCACACAGATCTAACTATTAGCACTAAGTTGTCTGTCATACATCACATAGATGCAATGCTACTTCTATCTAGCCTAAGAATCTATTTATACATTAAAAGAGTGGGCCTAAGCGTGGGTAAACCCACGAGATGACATCCCTTTCCCATTACATTAACCCAACAACCCTAATAGGGGCCCATAAGTGAATCGAGATGCTTCGCTTGGTGGTCCTTCTTTGACTAGTTGTCCCAGTTCCAAAATAGGTTAAAATGACCTAGTTTATCCCAAAACTTGGTCAAGGGACAACATGTACCATACCATCACCAATCATAAGACATAATCACATAAATGTAACTCTTAAAACTTACCTTTGATCCTGTAGCTGACCTGATACTTTGTAATACTGACCTATAACTCTTCCATAGTCCTTAGAAACCTGGTACCAACATCCCTTCACAACCTTTCACAATACCTTTTACATATACATGACTTTATCTTCTACTTACCACGTGTATATGCACTTTCCTCCATTAAATCACCATAAATATATATCATTCAAATGTCAATAAACTTTCCAACATCTCTAGACCTCTCCAAGATATGGAATCAATCTCTAAGGGTTGACATCAATATCCAATATCATTCTCCAAGGGTTGACATCAATGACAACAAACTATCCAAACCAATTGTCCAACACAAACCATTGATTGATGAATTTAATAAATTATGGGAAGGGATAAATGTATATGATGCATAGAGACCCATCCCAATGGAGAGGTATTTAAAATTGCATGTCATATGTGTGAACACCATGCACGATTGTCTGGGACTAGAATTTATCTTTGGTAAGCATGTTGATTGATTGTTTTTTATATATTTAAGGTTTTTGGAATGCATTATTTGGTGCAACTATATTTTTTACACTAGCGTGATCTATAAACAATAAAATCATAGGTCTTGTAACAAAAGGGTATCATGGATTTAAATCTTCTTGACCTTCTATAAAGGCTATGTGGTGCAACCACCTACAAAAGATAGTGTATGATTGCTCGAGGGTATTCCTCCTAGAATACCAACCTTATAGAATAGTTGCATCTTCCTTCAATGGTAAAACAAAGAGAACCCAGAGACTTGAAATAATCACACTGACATATTGGATTATGGAATATGACATAGAGAAGGAGAAGGAAGTGGTAGAATTTTTTTATTAAAATGGGGAACCTATGTTTAATGATCTTGAATATTTTGACACCCATGTTGATAAAATTCCCATTAGGATGAAAAGGAAATATTTATTTTATTAGCTTCCATATTGGGAGAATCTTAAGATTTCCAACTTACTACATCCCATGAATATATTAAAAAATGTTTCATCTTATTTATGGAAGCACATATCATCAAATAAAAGTGACACATTGGCTATTAGGAGAGACATTATTTCTTTGAATACTAAAAAGAGACATTTTCCAAGAAACGAAAGTATAGGAGAGGATGGTGTTTCTTCGTATTTTAAAGAAGGTGATGTCCTATGGATTTTTAAGAAAGATGATCTTTCTATGGTGAAGAATGATATATTGGGTGTGAAGGAACCTTCTTTATATGAGTTGACTCTACGGTGTTGATTCACTATAGAAGGGTATTTTTTGAGGTTGAAATCACATGACCATTTGAACCTTCTAAGGGTATCTATGTCGAATACATGATTCTTTTTCTATAGTGTATATTAAAATATACTATGCACTCACAATTTTATGGAAATTAATGAGGCTTGTGTTTATTCTGTAGTTTCATTTTCATTTGCTCGTGCATGGTTATGTGAACCATGAATTCCCTTAGGACCTGTGACATGCCATATCAAAATTTTATTCATTTGTATGTTGGATCACATCAAAGGAGATTGATATGGATAACATTTTGTAGTGGCATCAAGAGATGATTGATATTTTTTTTTTGTTTGAGAAGAAATGCCCATGATTTTTATGAACTTGAAAGTCCATCTTCTAATTCACCTACTTGATGAGGCTGAATTAGTTGGGTTGATTGTTACCCATGATTTTGGTCATCATGATGGTGTATTGATGTTGGTGTACTCAGTATCCTCATAAGAACTTTCTCCCGAGAAAAGTGACATTCATCTCTTCCTAGAAAACTCACTTTTGAAGAGAGTTCGCAGGTTGCTAGTATACCAGGGTGCGAGAATGACCCATTCTCACAGGCTTCCTTAAGCTAGGGTGCGAACTTCTTGCACTGTGCTACATAGATAGGGTGTGAACTCGTTCTAAAGCTTGGAAAAAGATGAAGTCTAGATGGTTCTAGAAGGGAATCTTCTATAAGAATGGGTTGGCATTCAAATAGTTATCCTTGTACTGGTTTCCCTGATATTGTGGGATCATTCGTATCCAAGTAACCATCTCATTCTCTCCTATATATTGATGGAATTCTCATGGAAAAGGTTAAGCAAGATTCATTGGAGAATTGTTGAAAATATTGTGTGAAGGACCTAGCTTGAACAGGAGCTTGGAGACTCTAGCAAGTCTATCAAGAGGATTTGATTTTCTTCATACAAGGATTGAGCAAGTGTGTGTGTTGGAGCCAAGAGCTAGTGAAAGGGAGCTTGCAACATCAAGGTGATTAGGTTGTAATGTTCTTCTTTCAATTAATATGATACAGTGGCATGTCCCTTTCCCATAAAGCTATTCTCACTTTATTGTGTAATTCCTTGATCATACACATAAGTTGATAGTTGAATATATTTTTCTATCTTCACTTTGGTTGGTTTGTGTTGTCTTGGTCTTGACCTCATGAAAGCACTGGAGCGAAACGGGATCAATAGAGACCCTAGGAAGCGATACAAAGGTATGTTACTTGTTCCTCCCTACTAGCTAATTCAATTGTCAAAACTTAGGGAAAGAGTCATGTCTTGTCCTGTTTTGTTCTAGATGCAGGTGAATCTAGGGAGATCTGTTAGTGTCTGCACCTACCGATTAGTCTGATAACAGTGACCTCATGTTCTTGGATGTTATTCTTAGCAGGGATGATTTTAGGGGCTAAATTTATCTCATGGGCTAATTTTCCATGGTTTTTCCAAAAATGAGATTCACTATTTTAAAAATGATTCACCCAAATTCTATAGGATAAAATTATTTTACCTCAAAAATCACCAAAAATTTATAAAAACTATATAAAATACTTAGAATTTGAATATTTTTTAAAACATATCACCAAACATTTATAGTTGACATATGAAAGATTAGTAATATTCGCCAAGGTTTCTACATTTTAAAATAAATTCCCATCCTTAAAATCATCCTTGCTTCTTAGAGAGGTACATGAAAAAATTCAAGGGGATTTTATGAAAAAGGGAAAAACCATAGGGATCTATGATGGAGGGTTACATAATATACAAGTCATTATATTATGCTAATGAGTACATCAAGTAAATTTTTGACACATGAGATGTAGTGGTTTGGGATGACCAACTAGATGAGAAAAAAAGGGAAGGGGAGCTACTCCAAACAAATAGAAAAAAACACATGATAAAGAGTAAGTAACTTATATTTTATTAAATTTCTATAGAGAAATTGTTTACAATGAAGTTAATAAAATATATTTCATCTCATACTATTCATTTTGAATTCTTGTATACATCAGTGAATTTATAAATTTATGCCATTAATAAAAAAAATCTTTACAATGTTGATATAGCAGGAAAACCCCTCTACAAACTACACTAGGGTTCTAAAGTGCAGGCAAAACTAACCATCTAAAGTCTCCTACTTTTAACAAATATCCCATAATTACCCTACAATCATACATAAAATACAAATTATAGGGATCCAGTAGGCATACCTTAAACTCCACGTCTGGTGTCAATCCCTTTGAGCTTAATTTCTTCTCGACTACAGATCTCCTCCCAAGGCCAACCTGCATTCAAAAAAAGACAAACAATAAAGTACAAGAATGAATTCTATATAATTATTAGTGGGTTAGACATCATAACAAAAAATGTAAATAAATCATAGAGATTTAAAACATCATTTGGTGGGACGGAAAAAGTATTTCTTTATATTAATCTCACAAAAGTCGTTTACAATATGATACTGGAAACTACTCCTTGAAATCACTCCTAGGATCCTCTTCACCATTCACCAACTTCTTCCACATATTATTCTCCTCTTCAATTCTCTCTAGGGGAATTGAAAAGGCTTGCAATGGAGGAAAAAAGGAATTATGTCTCAAACTCACAATGTGGTTGAAAAATATTGGGGCAAAGGGGGAATACTAAAATGGGTAGAGTTTCTATTCTCTCATGCCTCTCTCTAGAATGGGACCCCAACACCTTATTTTATAGGCCAAAAGAGATATTAATGGTTGGGGAGACTGGCTATGGGTGGTCAAATGGTTAGGTAATGGCCCGAAAACCTATATCCCTTTGAAATTTTCATTTTTGTACTTTTTTGTGAGTGTACGTGGGCTATAGTGGTGCAACAATCATGTGTACATGGGTAGTAGTGGTGTAGGGCCCGTACACCTTCAAAAAAATGGTTTTTTAGAAGAGTTGTTCAGTGATGGCTTGGAAAATATAGCAAGTAAGATGGCCTGATGTCAGGTATGCATGTCTGGTGAAATGTAGGGTTATAACAAATGCCCCCTAATGTGTGAGGTCAGAAGAGCATTTGATGGTCTAAATAGATTACAAATATGCACAAACATATGAGGAGAGTGATCCCAGAGACCAGAGTTGAGAAGGTGCCATCCGTAAAATAACCATTTGTTTCACCGAGGTGAGCATACCCATGCTCGGTATGAAATAAAATCATGGTTGTCAATCAAATACACTGTATATCCATATCATATAACTATATAAAGTGTAGCCACGAGAAGTACACAATGGATATACATCTCAAAATCAAAAGATATACATGTATAGTATCCATATTCAAGAAGCCAATGACGCCTGATGGCTATAGATGAGCTCTTCAGAGCTCGCGAAAAACTTCAAAATATTCAAAACATGGGTAGGAGTGTAATATAAGTGTACAAATTAACTACCCAGAGGTCTTCGATGGCTCGTCAGGAACAAACAAGAGGACATCGGTGATCAGGCAGAGAACTTCATTGATCTTGAGCAAGGACTTGATTGGACTTTCGGGGTGGCCGAACATGAGGACAAGAGACAAACTATAGAAGGGCTGAATCAAGTTTAGTAAAAATTCCCTTGGAAAAAAGCACGAAAAATGATGATACTCAGAAAGCAAGGAATTGACATAATTTCACGATGTAGGAGGCAACACGAACTCTCCATGTGTTTGGAAGGATAACCAAATGGAGGAGGACACAACTCTATATAACGAGAACAACTTCCTAAGGTCATATTTAATCCTAAATCTTGACGAACAAACAAAAGGATGTGCTTGGTCCAAGGGAAACTCATTGTGCTATCAACAAAAAGAAAATACTTTTCCCTTCCTCTTTTTGGGGTATATTTGATTTTTTTTTCTTTTTCAATAATTTTGGAAATCTTGAAAAAGAATAAAAGAATTCTACATTACAAAGGAGGAATGAATGTCACAAACATACTAGTTCCAAGCACAAGGAATAGATGGATGCTTAGAGCAAGGGGACATATGCAGGAAAAGGAAACTCAGGAAAAATCCTCCATGGGTCAAGGTGTCAAGAAACAAAGGCAAAGTGCTACAAGGCTTGCATAAAAGGTATGCTTTAGATGATTCAGTTGAGAGAAACATGGAGTCCGCATTAGGCCAAAGATGCAGGGATGCAAATTTGATTAAACACAATGATAACGTCCTTCGATGTAATTTTAACGAACCCAGAGAAGGTAAGCTCGACGGTTTTCATTTTTAGAGAGTCTGAAAAAGCGTAAAAGGAGACTCCATTGGGGTACCTTTTTTGAAGGTAGTCTAGTTCATTCCAAAAAGGGGTAAACTATCACCAAAAATACGTCTATTCAAAACCATTTTAACGAGTGTCACAAAGACAAGATCACTCGACAATCTTTTCATATTTAAGGAGTCTGAAAAGAGCTTAACTATGGACTCTGTAAGAGGTGTTCTTCTTGACCAATTTAACGAGTGTGAAGAAACAAGGTCACTCGACAATATTTTCAATTTTAGGGAGTCTGAAAAGAGCTTAACTCTGGACTCTGTGGGGGTTCCTTTTTCGTAAATTTAGATCCTCAGGCCCGAAAAAGGGTTAAATTTATACCTGAGAATATTATTCTAGAGAACCGAGGCTCCTAGAGTATACCTTTGTTCGTACATGTGACCATCCAGGCCGAAAAAGGGGTAAACTACCACCGGACAGACATGCCTTCAAATTTTAGTTTGGCAAGAATGAAGGGAAACAAGATCACTCGGCCATATTTTCATGTTTAGAGGGTCTGAAAAGGGCTTAAAAGAAGACCCATTGTTTTGGGAGTCCCGAGGGTTAAACCAATAGTGATAACATATCATACATGTGAAGGCTCGAACTCGTAATCAATATAGGACTAAAAGGACTCCCGAGCCTAAAGTCATTAGTGACGACATAGACACAAAAAAGGAAACCAAGATCTACCTAGGGCATCCATGTGACGGTAGGCTCTACCACTAAATTACGACACTTCTAGAGTAGGAGTGAGGGTTCCGTGTTGCAATTTGGTGGGATCAATCCTATGGAAAAGAGAAAAATACAACAAGGCACAACAAGTGGGGGTGGAATCCTATCTTCAATGCACAAAGTTGGAAACAATACTTTTCACCAAAGGACCTTAAAAGTTCCCCAACTCTCAAAAAGTTTACCGAACCAAAAGTAAAAAGTATCGTAACATCCCAAAAGAAACTCGAGAACCACACTAAATGATTTTCAGGCTTAGAAAAAATGACAAAAAGGGGCCAAAAAGTCTATAACTAGAAGTTGACATCTTATTATCACCATTGTAAATTGAGAATTGACAAAAAAGTCAAAAAAACCCCTTTGCCAAAAGAGTTGATTCTTGGAGCTTTAGTGGAAGAAACAAACTTCCGCTTGGACCAAGTAAGTACATACTATCCCCTCCTACATTTTCATTCTTCATTTTTCCATTTCCTTTTTTTTTTGGGGGGGTGCTTACCTTTAAAAAGGTCGGCCCTACGTGTACGTGGGCTATCTTGGGATATCCTGCATATGCCCACGTGAAATAAATGATTTTCACACGTGCATATGTGACTTTGTCCAATACATCCTGCATACACCCTCCAACATGTGAAAAAAAAAAAAAAAAAAAAGACTTAACTCCCCATGAACTTGTCATTTTTCACGATGTATGCCCATTGGAGAGAGAGGGAGCATGAAGAAATTGATTTTTTGGTCTCACAAGACCCTGCTTCTATCGTTGTATTAGCACAATGTGGGTTGTTGAAATTCTTCTAGTGTTCATATATGAGGGAACAACCCAGGTTGTTGAATGATTTGATAGATTATTGGCATCTTGACGCTGAGGATTTTATGCTTGAGGGGAAGTCATTGACTCCAATGACTAAAGATATTTACTTCCTGACTGGTCTCTCGAGGAGAGGGGATCCAATCAACTTGCGTACCTTTCCCCTGGGCCTCACAACATTGAGGAGTTGATTGGACTCCATTGCAAGGCTGGTACTGAAAAAGTGGGTTCTCAGGTGCCGATAAACAAGATAAAAAATCAATCGCTATAAGTCATAGTACTACTCATTGGGCAGATCACTGGATATATGGCATTACATTAGGTCTCCTGGGTGCACATGCATTGTATGGTGCAGTGCTTAAATGCATGGATTTTCAACTGGAGTACAACCATGCTAGATTTCATGAAGAGACAACTAACAAAGTGTCGAATATGGGAGAACAAAAGCTTTGGATTTGGGACTATTCTGTGTTCCTTTTTCTTCAAGAGGGTACCCAATATTAGTTTGCAAGAGATGATATGAGGGCACATGGCCTCTCTCCCAGCATTATGTATATGGGCAGTGTTGATTCCACGATAGGGGGGAGGGAGGACCATAGAGGCATTCGATGATAAGTTTTTTTACTGGTGGGCATGGCAGATTCCAACAATAGAGGATTACCCCTATGCTAGGATTAACTTTTATATAGATATGAACATGCGTGTACCTCCCAGAGAGGAGAGAGGAGAGATGGGTACATTTGTTTTTCATAGTTATTGTAATGTACCTCATATTCACCATAAAAAAAAATAAAAAAAATTATGACATAATTCAATTTCGTTTAATCTTTAGAATTTAAGAGAAGGTAAGATATATTTCTGTCCATAATGAAATTATTACACCAGTCTAGTTTACTTCGAATAGAAAAGCTTAGGTGGATAAATTCTTTCGATAATTCTATCACTTACCTTAACTTTCAAACTACTCCAACATACTTATATGTATATAGGCAATATCTAAACTTAGGTCGAAGGAACGCTTGAGGTTGAGAGAAAGGATCTGGGCGCACAGAGTTTAACCTCTAGGTGATCGCATAGGAGAGCAGCTGAAACGAATGGTGGAGACACTTAGGGGAGAAGTGTCGAAATCCAAAGATTTGTTGGATCTTGTAGAGAAACGGGGAGATTAAGGCCGAGTGTCTTCCAGCACTCTAAGGTGTTGAATTTTTCTATTTCGGAGTTCGGGGTTTGGAGCAACAAGTGATTTTGGAATCATTGCATTGTGAACTTCCGGTTCACGAAATTGTGAAATGATCGACATCGTTCATCAAGGAGGACACGTGGCGAGTGGTCAAGGTTTGGGGAAAATTTTGAAAGTTTGTGGATCGTCGATCCAGTGGAAGCATGGTTGTTGGTTCAAGAGGAATTTGGACCGTTGATCTCTCAAGGGGGAGATTTTGGAATTTTGAGGTCTGCGAGTTCGAAGGACCTAGAATAGGAGGAACACTTGCATCGCAATTCCCCGAATCACAAAAATTCGATAGTGCTTTGACGTTAAGTGCGTGGTCACATAGTGGTGGTCACGTGGATGGAGGCTAAGGGCGATCCAGAACCATTAAGCCCTTTTCGGCATTTCGGTGAGCGGGATTTGGAAGGACAAGGAGTCTGGGATTGTCAAAGTAATCATTTCTGCACATTTAATTATTCTTGTAATCAGGGATGATTTGAAGGATGGAAATTTATTTTAAAATCTAGAAACCTTGGCGAATCTTACTAATGTTTCATATTCCAACTATGAAATGTTTGGCGATATTTTTGTAAAAATATTGAAATGTCTAAGGATTTTATATAGTTTGTATAACATTTTGGCGAATTTTAACGTAAAATAATTTTATCCTTTAGAATTTGGGTGAATCATTTTTAGAATAATGAATCTTATTTTGGGAAAAACCTTGGAAAATTAGCCCACGAGAAAAATTTAGACCCTAAAATCATCCCTTATTTTAATTGCAAGGTTGGATCTTCATGACTGCTAGAACAATAAGTATTTTGATTGTCTTCTATGTGCGCGTATAAAGGCATATATTATCATTCTTACTGTAGGGAATTCGCTTTAACTCTACATTAACAGCTGTATTTATTTCCACCTATATGTATGTACATACCTATATATTTATCTAAATATATATAGAGCGATGCACTATCACAGGTATAGTTTCATCTTGATTCTGGTTTAATAATTGGAAAGCTCAGTTACGTGCTATGGTCCTGCATCCTTACTGATAGAAAATATAAACATGTAAGTATATCTACCTAACTTGGGTCTCATTCTTACACACCAGTAGCTTACACATCAATCATAGTTAACTCGAAGGATCCCATCTTTTTCTCTACGGTTTATGCCATTAAACAATAGTCTAATTACGAAAATTTGAATACTTAAAGGTGTATGACCTCATGGCAAGAATAACTCTTAGGAAAAATCACACTAAAAAAACTGCTTAATTAGTTTAATACTTTCATATACAATAGTTTATGTACTTGTCATGCCCTGTACATAGTGACTCGTAATATGATCTGTTATTTCTATTCTACCTCTATCCCGGATGAAGATCCTCCATCATTTCTACCAGTCCAATCTTTATAGTATTAGAGTTGTTCCTATAAAAAATAATTCCTACTATGTTCCTATAGTTTGTGAAAAAAACAGAGGTCAATTGGGTTTCGACGATTATAAATGCCAAACACAAAAGAAACAAAATACCACATTGTTTTCCGAATCGAGAAATGCAGAAAGACTGTGGACCCAACACATCGGGGTTTTGGGGTTTGGGATTTCATGATTTCAAATGCCAAACACCAACACACAACAACTCCCGAATTACGGAAATTTGAATGGAATGTGGTACCAGCACTTCGGGGTTTCGTGGTTCGGGATTTCACAATTTCAAATGCCAAACACCAACAAACAACAACTCCCGAATTGAGAAAATGTAAATGGAATGTGGGACCAACACTTTGGGGTTTTCAGTGTTCGGGATTTCATGATTTCAAATGCCAAACACCAACACACAAAAACACCCCAATTGAGAAAATGTGAATGGAATGTGAGACCAACACTTCGGGGTTTCGGGGTTCGAGATTTCAGCGTTCAAAATTTCAATATGATTCAAGTATTTATGGGATCAAAACTTGCCCCTTCGACGTTAGGAAAAATTAAATCAGTGCGGTGATGGTATTTGGTGGCATGCAAGGCTAAGGTGATCCATAAGGTTCTTGGTGTTTCGTATTTCTCTTCAATTCTTAAATATAATAGACATGAAGTCTCCTTAAGATGCATGATTGTTTGGAATTAGTGATACATTTAAATGTTTCCTTTCGACACAAATTTACTCAACTCTGAATGCACAAATTTAGATTTATTTAATACTTCAGTCACATATATAAACCTATATCTATACAGATTGGTCTTCTTCAAGCATACAAAGTATCCTAGCATTTCGACTTCAGATTAAACCTATTTGAATGCTCAAATTTAGATCTATTTAATACTTCAATCACAGAAATAAACCTATATATATATATATATATATATATATATATATATTGGTATTCTTCAAGCATACAAAGTATCCTAGCATTTCGACTTCAGATTAAACCTATCCTATAGATGGATCTACTCTCTTAAACTCAAATCATATTTAAATAAATTCTCCTAGTATTCCAGATTGTTCGCGAGGGACCACTCAAAAATTTAGACTGTGATTGTAAATTTAATACCACGATATCTATCATCCATTGAAAGAAATATTTCGATTTAGAACAATTAGATGCATAGTATCAGTTACACACAAAAAATCCAAGAAGAGAGTAAGGAAAGGTTTACATATCTGAACCAATTTGCGAGAAGACAAAAGGAACAACCACGTTCCTCCCAACCGTAGAATAAGGAAGCCAAAACCACTTGCCCTATTCACCCCCTAGCCTGACCATGAACCCATGAGGGCGAACTTGGGAACTCCTCTTAAACAATGTCCTTCAATTCTGGTAGATTCCCCCTTGCCTCACACTCAAACAGTAGTGTTCATAACAACAAGGAAAAAAAAATCAATAGTCTCTTTTCGCCAACATACTTGGCAGCGTTTTGCCTCCTCTCATATGTTATTTATCATTTTCCCAAGTCTTTTCCCTCCCTTGGTAATTTTCACATCTTTCTAAATCCCTGATTTTTAGGGGTTGCCAATGGCCAAATCACTGATTTTCCACTTGTAATAATTAGCCCAGAGGTAGTTCCAACATGTTCCCCACTCATGGAGTCATGGTCAGCTAAATTTAACATGGTTGTTCCATTTGTCCTCCTGCAATCAACATAAAATATTTTTTTTCCATACAAGTGTCATACTCAAATAGTTAGTTGGGTCAAATCAAGTCTCTGCCCAACAATCAAAATAATTAATTACAATTACCAAATTCAAAATTTGGAATTTCCATAAATGGCAAAAAAATTTCCAAATTCAAATTTACTAAAAACGAAAATAAATTTCCAACAAATTTTAAATTTCAAATATATATATATATATATATATATATATTTCTTTTTGGGGGATGTCACATCCTTTCCACCTTCAGTAAAACATTGTCCTCAGTGTTCATTCCTTTCTTGGAACAGGATTGGATGAGATTTTCGCAAATCTCCCTCCAACTCCCAAGTGGCCTACTCAGGACTAAAGTTCTTCCATTGCACCTTTACCTGAGAGATGGCTCTATTCCAAAGTGTTATTTCTCTCCGGTCCAGAATGCGGAAGGGTTCCACCTAGAACTCACCTTCAGATTCCACCTGCACCAAGTTCCAATCAATCCTATGAGTAGGGTCATGAATATACTTTTTCAACAACAAAACATGAAATACATTATGAATTCTTAGATTAGTTGGAAGTGCAAGTTTATATGCTACGGGTCCAATTCGAGCTAGTATCTCGAAGGGCCCACAAAACTTGGGTGCCAGCCTTACACAATTCCCTAACTTCAATGAGCTCTTTTGGGCCTTGGTCTTCAAATAAACATGGTCTCCTACGTGAAATTCCAGTTGTCTTCTTTTTTTATCTTCATAGCTCTTATGTATGTCCCGTGCTTCTTTCAAGTTCTTTTGTACCTTTCTTACCATGTTTTCCATTTCTTGGAGCATCTCTAGTCCAACCATGAGTCTGTCAATCGGATTATCCCAGCTAATTGGAGTCGTACACTTTCTGCTATACAGTATTTCAAAAGGGCTCAACTTAGCCAAAGTTTGGTACCCATTGTTATATGCAAATTCTACCAAGTGCAGGTAGTCTTCCCACTTTCTTGGTTTTGTTCTTACGTACATGTGAAGCATATCCTCTCTTATTTGGTTTTTCCTTTCGGTCTATCCATCCATTTGTGTATGATAGCTTGTACTGAAATTCAAGTTAGTGTTTATCCCTACAAACAATTCCTTCCAAAAAGTGGATGTAGATTTTACGTCTCTATCTGAAATCACCATTTTACGAATACCATGCAGTCTAAAAATTTATTTCATGAATATTTCAACAATGTTTATAGCTTTAAAAGTACACTTTACAAGAATAAAGTGTCCAGACTTACTAATTTTATCGATTACAACCATGATAAAATCATTTTGTTTCTGAGTTTTAGGAAAACCTGTTATAAAGTCCAGTGATATAGTCTCCCATTTCCATTTTGGTACTAGTAATGGCTATAATAGGCCAGCTAGTTGCTGGTGCTCGGCCTTAACCTGCTCATAATCTTGGCACCTAGCCAAGTATTCTTCTATTTCTCCCTTCATAATATGCCAGAAAAATAGTTTTCTAAGTGTTGTTATTGTATTCTGGTAACCTAGATGGCCAGAATACGGTTTCTTATGCACTTCGTCCAAAATTGTTGATTTCAATTCTGCTGAATCTGGTATGTAAAGTCTGTTTTTAAGTCGTAATAGTCCTTTCTTGTTGATGCTTAGATCTGATTTGTCAGAGTTGGCGGTACTGTTTTGTAATTTTGTCATTATCTTAGTGTAATTTCTGTCATTAATACCTGTCATCCTTATTCTTTGTTCCAGATCGCTTTCTACCCTACTAATGTTTATCTCAAATAACCCATGGACTCTTCTGCTTAAAGTGTTTGCTACTTTATTTTCCTTACCCTTGATATGTATGACCTCAAAGTCAAATTCGCTCAAGAAGGCTAGCCACCTTCCTTGTCTTGCATTAAAATATGGTTGGTTAAACAGATATTTCACCTCGCTATTATCCGTCAATAGTAGGAATTTTCTGCCTATTATATAGTGTCGCCACATTTTTAAGGCATGTATTACTACTACCAGTTCTAAGTCATGAGTGACATAATTTCTCTAGTGTTCTTTTAATTTTTGGGACTCGTAACAAATCATGTTCCCTTCCTGAGTTAGGATACCACCTAGTCCTTCTTTACTTGCATACCTTCAATATAGGTGCAGTTGTCAACAATCCCTTCAGTTTGTTAAAACTATTTTGACACTTCTCTGACCAGTTAAACTTTGTTCCTTTCTTTTGTAATGATGTGATAGGGTAGGCTATCTTGGAAAACCCTTCTATAAACCTGCGGTTATATCCGGTGATTCCCATGAATGGCCATATATCCGCTACATCCTTAGGTACCGGCCATTCTATAATGGCTTTTGTCTTTTCTGGGTCTACGGCAATGCCTTCTGCTGAAATTACATGTCCTAGATATTTAATTTTTTCTGATAAAAGTCACACTTTTCAAATTTGGTGTATAGTTTGTGTTTCCTCAATGTTTGTAGAACTATCCTTAAGTGTTCATTATGTTCTTCTTTCGTTCTTGAATAGAACAAAATGTCGTCGATAAATACTACTACAAACGTGTCTAAGTACTGACTGAAAATGATGTTCATCAAACACATAAATGTGGTTGGTGCATTAGTGAGTCCAAAAGGTATGACTACAAAATCGTAATGTTTGTATCTTGTTCGAAAATATGTTTTGTTTATGTCCTCGTCCTTTATCCCAACTTGATGATAACTGGATCATAAATCCAATTTTGAAAATATCTTGGCCCCACCAACTTGATCGGACAGATCATTTATCCTAGGTAAGGGGTATTTGTTCTTAATGGTCATTTTGTTCAGTTGTCTATAACCGATACATAGTCTTAGAGTACCATCTTTATTTTTCACAAAGAGGGTTGGTGCTCCCCATGGCAAGACACTCGGTTTGATATACTCTTTGTCCAACAATTCCTGTAATTGTATTTTCAATTATGTCAGTTCTGGTAGACTCATTCTGGTAGGGTGGTTTTGAGATAGGGGTTGATCCGGGTAGTAAGTCTATGGAGAAATCTATTTCCCTTCTAGGAGGTAATTTTGGTATCTCATCCACAAACATGTCTCTGAATTCACATAGGACAACAAAGTCTTCTAACTTGGGATTATCTTTTTTTCCCAATAGATTCGTCACGTGGATGGCGTAAACTTGACATCCCTTTCTAATACATTTCTTGAGTTGCATCGTTGAAACTTGTCTGACTGATATAGGTTTTGGTATGCCTTGGACTATTCTAACAGTGCCAAAATTATCTTTATAGCTAAGTATCTTTGTATAACAGTCTAGTACTTCTTTTTGTTGTTCCAACCAATCCATCCTGATAATCATATCATAAGATCCTAGTGGTAGGATGTTCAGATTGGTCCTTATCTTTTGACCATCTAAGCTGAACTCAATATCATAAATAAAGTCAACTACTTTCCTTTTAGTGCATGTTGCTAGTTGTACAAGCCATGATTTTGCATGCTTCAGTTTCTTAAATTTATTCGACTCTACTACATCGGGATTAATATAACTTAACGTAGCTCTAGGGTCAATTAAAATAGAAATTCGAGTGTCATTGATTTTACCTTTGATTTCTACCACTGAGGACTAGTGGTCAGCTTGTCGACCATCTATGGTTGCATTTATCTGACACAGACTTCTTCCCACTTCTCCAACTGTCGAGGCTTCCTGCAAATTGTGAACAACAGTTCTATTTGCTGCAATTAAATGTGGACAGTTCCTCCTTAGATGAGTCTCTCCACACTCCCAACACTTTAATGGCTCATGGGATTTGTCCCCAAAGTTATTCATTCCCAGGTTTACCGGTTTACCACTACCTTGCATATTTGGATGATTGGAGTGAAAATCCTTCCTTGGGAAACTTTTTGTTGCATTCCAATCAGGAGCTGGATGGTATCCCTTCTTTCGCTGGTTCATTTGATCTTGCTTCTTATCCTTCCAGGCCTTGGGAAACTCTACCCGTTCTTTATACTGGTCATAGCACATTCATGCTTTCCTGAATACCTCACTCAAGGATTTGGCGTTGTCAAAATCAATTCTGTCCCTGTAGGACTGTGGTAAACAACTTAAGAATCGCTGGATTTTTACCTTATCCTCCCGGATGTATGGTACGAACCTTAGTAGTTCCAGAAATTTATTTATAAGGTCCTCCATCCTCATCTATATGAGTCGTAACTCATAAAATTATTTCGTCTTCCTTTCATAATAGCTTTCATAAAGGTATTGTTTCTTAAAATACTTCTTAAATTCGTACCATTCCAACTATTTCTCCTTTAGGCCCTTGGCCAATTTCAGGTCCTGCCACCAAATGTTGGCTTTCCCCTTCAGATTGTAGATGGCCATTCTGACCTTCATGTTGCTGGAATAGTTATAGATCTGGAAGTATTTTTTGATGTCCAACAAACATGCCTTATCTTCTTCTCCTGTCCTAGATTCTCCATCAAAGGTAGCTGGTTTAATCTTTTTAAATTGTCCTTCAAGGTGGTCTATTTGTTTTATTTTTCTGTCTGGTATATTTTTTCCTTCAGTTGAAGGTGTCCCTTCAGACGAACTGTCTCCTCTTTCTATTTCCGAACAAGAATTCTTGGAGGCCCTTTTTCTGACCTCTTCATCATGGTTATCGTCTTTTGGGATTTTCTTGGTTACTATACTACGCAGCAGGACTTCATTTATCTCTTGTTGTTCCTACTATGCTTTCTTCAATTTTTCATTGTCAGCCTTGAAAACCTGCAGTTCAACAATAAGATTCCTCATTTTTTCCAACAACTCTGTGGGTGAGCTTCCATCACTGTTCTATCTTAGATCTCTAGGAGGTCCTTGCTGCAGATTTCCTTCCATCGTGATTTTTGCACCCTCCTGAGCTGCCATAATTTACAAAAATAGAAAGGGCTTTCTGTCTATAACCATAAGATTTATTAGTTTTACATAAATCATAATGAATACTAAGCAGCTAATGTGGCCCTTTTCAGGCCGAGTGTTGTATCTTTTTCTCTGATACCATATGTAATGTACCTCAAATTCACCATAAAAAAAAAATAATAAATAAAAATTATGACATAATTCAATTTCGTTTAATCTTTAGAATTTAAGAGAAGGTAAGATACATTTATGTTCATAATGACATTATTACACTAGTCTAGTTTACTTCGAACAAAAAATATTATGTGGATAAATTATTTCCATATTTCTATCACTTCCCTTAACTTTCAAACTACTCCAACATACTTATATGTATATAGGCAATATCTAAACTTAAGGAACCCTTGAGGTTCAGAGAAAGGATTTGGTCACACAGAGTTTAACCTCTGGGTGGTCATGTAGGAGAGCAGCTGAAATGAACGGTGGAGACACTTTGGGGAGAAGTGTTGAAATCCCAAGAGTCATTGGATCTTGCAGAGCAGTGGGGATATTAAGGTCGAGTGTCTTCCAACACTCTAAGGCGTTGAATTTTTCTATTTTGGAGTTCGGGGTTTGGAGCAGCAAGTGATTTTTGAATCGATGCATCGTGAACTTCTGGTTCACAAAATTGCGAAACGATCGACACCGTTCATCAAGGAGGACACATGACGAGTGGTCAAGGTTCAGGGAAAATTATGAAAGGTTGTGGATCATCAATCTAGTGGAATCGTGGTCGTCAGTTCAAGAGGAATCTGGACCGTTGATCTCTCAAGGGGGAGATTTCATCATTTCGGGCTCCGGGAGTTCGAAGGACCTAGAATAGGAGGAGCACTTGCATCACGATTCCCCGAATCACGAAAACTTGGTAGTGTTTTTATGTTAAGCGTGTGGTCACAGAGTGGTGGTCATGTGGAAAGAGGCTATGGGTGATCCAGAACCGTTAAGCCCTTTTCGGCATTTCAGTGAGCGGGAGTTGGAAGGACAAGGAGTCTGGGATTGTCAAAGTAATCAGTTCTGCACATTTAATTATGCTTTTAATTGCAAGGTTGGATCTTCATGACTACTAGAACAATAGGTATTTTGACTGTCTTCTATGTGCACGTATAAAGGCGTATATTATCATTCTTACTATAGGGAATTCACTTTAACTCTCCATTAACATCTGTACTTATTTCCACCTATATGTATGTACATACCTATAGATTTCTCTAAATATATATAGAGAGATGCACTATCAGAGGGATAGCTTCATCTTGATTCTGGTTTAATAATTGGAAAGCTTAGTTACGTGCTACGGTCCTGCATCCTTACTTACAGAAAATATAGACATGCAAGTATATCTACCTAACTTAGGTCTCATTCTTACACACCAGTAGCTTACACATCAATCATAGTTAACTCGAAGGATCCCATCTTGTTCTCTGTGGTTTATGCCATTAAACAATAGTATAATTACAAAAATTCGAATACTTAAAGGTGTATGACCTCATGGAAAGCAAAACTCTTAGGGAAAATTCCGCTAAAAAAACTACTTAATTACTTTAATACTTTCGTATACAATAGTTTTTGTACTTGTCATGCCCTGTACATAGTGACTTGTAATATGATATGTTATTTCTATTCTACCTTTATCCCCGATGAACATCCTCCATCGTTTCTACCAGTCCAATCATTACAATATTAGAGTTGTTCCTATAACAAATAATTCCTACTATGTTCCTACAGTTTGTGAAAAAAACATAGGTCAATTGGGTTTCGGAAATTATAAATGCTGAACAAAAAAGAAACAAAAGACCACATTGTTTACCGAATCAAGAAATGTGGAAAGACTATGGGCCCAACACTTCGGGGTTTTGGGGTTCAAGATTTCATGATTCCAAATGCCAAACACCAAGACACAACAACTCCCGAATTGCACAAATGTGAATGGAATGTGGGACCAGAACTTCGGGGTTCAAGATTTCACGATTTCAAATGCATAACACCAACACACAACAACTCTCGAATTATGAAAAATGTGAATGGAATGTGGGACCAACACTTCGAGGTTTTTGGGGTTCGGGATTTCTCGATTTCAAATGCCAAACACCAACACACAAAAACTCCCAAATTTCAAAAATGTGAATGGAATGTGGGACCAACACTTCAGGGTTTCAGGGTGCAGGATTTTGGGGTTCGTAATTTCAATATGATTCAAGTATTTATGGGATCAAAACTTGCCCCTTTGACCTTAGGAAAGATTAAATTAGGGAGGTGATGGTATTTGGTAGCCTGGAAGGCTAAGGTGATCCATAAGGTTCTTGTTGTTTCGTATTTCTCTTCAATTCTTAAATATAATAGAAAGGAAGTCTCTTTAAAATGCATGATTGTTTGGAATTAGTGATACATTTAAATGATTCCTTTCGGCACAAATTTACTCAACTCTGAATGCACAAATTTAGATCTATTTAATACTTCAGTCACAGATATAAACCTATATCTATACAGATTGGTCTTCTTCAAGCATACACAGCATCCTAGCATTTCAACTTCAGATTAAACCTATCTGAATGATCAAATTTAGATTTGTTTAATGCTTCAGTCATAGAAATAAACCTATATCTCTACAGATTGGTCTTCTTCAATCATATAGAGTATACTAACATTTTGACTTCATATTAAACCTATCCTGTAGATGGATCTACTCTCTTAAACTCAAATCGTATTTAAATAAATTTTCCTAGTATTCCATATTTTTCGGGAGGGACCACTCCAAAATTTAGACTATGATTGTAAATTTAATACCATGATAGCTATCATCCATTGAAAGAACGATTTTTATTTAGAACAATTAGATACATAGTATCAGTTACACAAAAAACATCCAAGAATAGAGTAAGGAAAGGTTTACATATCTGAACCAATTCGCGAGAAGACAAAAGGAACAACCATGTTCCTCCCAACCGTAGAATAGGGCAGCCAAAACCACTTGCCTTATTCACCCCCTAACCTGACCATGAACCCGTGAGGGCGAACTTGGGAACTCCTCTTCAGCAATGTCCTTCAGTTTCAGTAGATTCCCCCTTACCTCACACTCAAACAGTAGTGTTCATAACAACAAGGAAAAAATAAATCAATAGTCTCTTTTCCCTATCATACTTGGCAGTGTCCTGCCTCCTCTCATATGTTATTTATCATTTGCCTAGGTCTTTTCCCTCCCTTGGGAATTTTCACATGTTTCTAAATCTCTGATTTTCAAGGGCTTCCAATGGCCAAAACACTGATTTTCCACTTGTAATAATAAGCCCATAGGTAGTTCCAACATGTTCCCAACTCATGGAGTCATGGTCAGCTAAATTTAACATGGTCATTCCATTTGTCATCCTGCAATCAACATAAAATATTATGTTTCCATACAAGTGTCATAGTCAAATAGTTAGTTGGGTCAAATCAAGTCTCTACCCAACATTCAAAATAATTAATTACAATTACCAAAT
The DNA here is from genome assembly GCA_000966675.3 of Picea glauca. Taxonomy (NCBI): domain Eukaryota; kingdom Viridiplantae; phylum Streptophyta; class Pinopsida; order Pinales; family Pinaceae; genus Picea; species Picea glauca. The sequence continues at coordinate 1,418,232 of JZKD02S1672720.1, forward strand.
TCGAAATTCGGAATTTCCATAAACAACAAAAATTTTCCAAATTCGAATTTACAAAAAACGAAAATAAATTTCCAGCAAATTTTAAATTTCAAAAATAATTTATTTTTTGGGGGGGATATCATAGTTATTTAATTTTTATTTATTTTTATATATATCATTTTTTTTTGTATACCAGAGTATCTGACACTTATGTATATGTTATGTAAATATGTGGGACTAGTGCGTCCAACAAACTTCTCAAGGACTAGGCCACGTCCTTGACCAGAGGCAGGACTAGCCGTAGCCGCCGGACCAGCAGCAATAGCAAGGGGGCCAACAACTAGAGAGGCTGAGAGATTATTGAGATGGGTGGAGAAGAACCTCACCGTGCTCACTCGCACAGTCCCTATGGTATAGATCGAGGATCTTCCACCAGTGATGCAACCTCACGTAGTTGGGGTACCACGAACCTAGCTCTAGCTCTTTCGACATTTGGAAAACATCATTGTTCATTATGGGAGGGCCAACAGGCCCCGCCCTTAGCTAGGCTAGACTATTCATGTGTCTAGGGCACCGTTTGTATATTTTTGAGGGCATAAGCCCCGTGACTCTTACTAGATATATTTTTGAGGCACTTGGGCCCACCTATGTACTCTGATATTTTCAATATATATATGCATATTTACATATTTTTTATGTCTTATGGATTACATTTATTTAAAAATGTATTTACATGTGCATGTGTGTGATTTTTCTTACATATGTGAAAAAATCCAATATAATACATGATTAGCTCGAGTATCTGTGATTTGATTCAATCTCCTAGAAACATGGATATACGTAATGTAATGAAAGCTTCGTTCTAAGAGACGTACCCTAAGGAACCATCGGTGTAGAGCAGGATCTTAAACATGATAAACCCCATTTAACTGGGATACAACCAGCTGAGCATATAAGTAGACCTGGAGGTGAGAGATACCATGCGACAAAGCATCATGAAGAAACTATAAGATTGTGTTGTATTCGACGACATTGTTTGTGGCATCACCTAAACAGATACCTCATGAAGATAGAAACTGGCCCTGAGGTGTGAAAATCACCCAAGATGCGGAAGCACGCCTCCGAGTGTGTTGTCTAGCCCCATCTGCAAACCCAACGAACACCTCTAATTCACTTGACATCTTCCACAGTGAAAACTATGACATCAAAAATGACACGTCCATAAAACCAAAAAGATAGAAACTAAAAAGAAAATGTAGAAGAACAATACATATGTACAAGAAGTCACCCAAGGAGACCCACCTACGAGTAATACTTCTTGAGGTAGAGCCCATTTCTCAGCTCCGCCAAAGAATTTCCCTCAAATTCTACCAGATGATAAGCGTCTTTCTTTAGAACCTCATTTATGATGAAAGTTCCGAACCACATGGGTTTGAACTTGCCTTCCCCCGCAGGATCCTTATCTTGGTCATATACTAGGACAAGGTCACCTTCATAGAAAATATGAGGGCGAACAGACCGATCATACTGACACTTGAATTTTTGTTTGTGAGCCTCATTAGCCAAGGATACATACCAACATTGCTCATCGATCTTCTCAAGATATAATAAACGCTCTTCAAGTGGTGAAGTGTCTGTCAATAACTGTACTTCCAACTTTAGAGACGGGATTTGACACTCTATAGGAAAGATATCTTCCAGCCCGTAAATGAGTTGAAAAGGTGAGAAATCGGTTGCAGTCTTAACAGACGTTTGGTAGGCCCATAATGTAGAGTACAACATCAAATGCCAATTTGACTTGGCCAAATTTATCGTTCACTGTATAATAGTCTTAATGGACTTATTCATGGCCTCCACCTGACCATTCGCTTGTGGGTAGTAAGGTTATGAGTCTTCTTGCCTCATCCCAAGATTTTATGTTAACTCAAACATCATTTTATTCTGAAAGTGGCTGCCATGGTCAGTGACAATCTCTCTCAGGATGCCGAAACTTTCTATTATCTAGTTAAACAAAAAGAGAGTTGTTGTCTCGCCATCATCTTGAAACTTTGCCATAGCCTCAACCCACTTCATGAAGTAGTCTACTGCTACGATGATATAGCAGTGCCCCCTTTCTAAAGGGGGGTTTTAGATAGCGTAATAAATCCCCCACTTGGTGAAGGGACCAATTGTGATGACGGGAAACATGGGAGTAGGGTGTGCCCTCATCTTTCGAGAGAAGACTTGACATGGGTGGCACTTCTTGACCAATTCAGCACAATCCTTGATTAATGTCGTCCAAAAGTAACTGGCTCTTAGAATCTTTTGGGTTGTTTCCAACCGAGACAAATGACTGCCACATGCTCTAGTTTGGAAATCATTAAGCACAATTTCCACTTCTTCATGCGTGAAACACCAATGAAGGATGCAATATACACCTCAATGATACATAGTGTCCTCGAGTATGAGATAGTTCTTTTCCTGATGGCATATATGGTGACACTCATCACGAGAAGCAGAGGTGGGGCACTTCAAAGTATGGATATAGACTAGTATATCTCTATACTAGGGGTCTGAAGACACGATAAAAAACATATATTCTTTGATAGGTCACTCCTCAGGTATAACACCACCAGATTCGACCGGAAGTTCTAAGATGAGTCCCGCGAAGACCAACGACTTTTTGGATTTTGCTAAAACAAAATCCAAGTCAAATTCCTAGAGGATAACTATCCATATACTGATATTTCCTCCGATTACACATCGTGTCAACATATATTGAAACAGATTCACAATGAAAATTATGGTGGTCTTTCGAAACAAGATGTAATGACGAAACCATTGGACAGCATGAACTGTTGCCAACACAAGTTTTTCAAAGTGGGAATAATTGAGTTCTGGTCCAACGAGGCCTCGACTTAGGTAATAAATAATGTATTATAAGAGAAAATCACCCTCCTTAACCAGGACCATATCGATGGTCGACTCCGCAACGAACATGTACAATAATAATGTTGGGCACACCGACTACACTAAGAGGGGGGGTGAATAATGTAGGGCTCTTTTTCCCAAAAATCCTTAGTTAACAATCAGCATTAACTCATTACTCATTTTTTTCATTTATAACCATTTAAATTTCAACACATATCAGAAACATATATATGCAATATATCATCAACAAGTCATCACCACAAGGAACACAAAGAACGCAAGATGTATGTACTATTTTTCTTTTATTACGGACTACAATCCTTGAGGTTTTTCAGCAACAACTAAATAGCGTACAAATCTACAAGAGCACCAGTTCTATAATGGAAAATGCATCTTACACCCTCAACACCAACTGATATGAGGCAACAATCCTAAACAAATGTCAATCTGTACCATAAACAAATGCATCAGCCATGCACCAACCTGTGAAAAACAACATGTAATCAACCTGTACCATAAACAAGTGCATCCAAACATGTACCAAGTATATACCAATCATGTGTCAAATACTCATCAAATATGACTCATCAATATGTACCAACATCATCAACTATACACCTCATGTATGTGCCAACTCATCAACTGCTTGTCTCAACCATGACTAGTTTTGGATTACTCAACAACCCTAACTTGAAATAATCATAACTTTGTACCTGTAATGAATAAATATATGAAAATTATACACAATTTTCTTCATTGTGTTTTATGCAATTCCTCTAGGTGTCACTACTTGGAACCTCTCAGAAAATGAGATATAGAAAAAATAAAATACATTCCTAAATTTTGGATTATTCTAGAGAGCGACCTTGTAGAGCATGCCCTGCACGAAATATTTGTTGAATCAGTCTGAAACTATTCCACAACATACTAAATACTGTAATATAACCAAAACAATTTGTTTCACTAAATTTGGATCTCTTATGAATAAGTTATGACGTGTTTACCCAAAACACTTGTTTTAGACTAGTTTTAGGACTAGCTACAAACCCTATTTTCCACGGAGTGTATCTCCAAAAATACAATGATCCACAATCTTAATTTTTTAACACATATACTTGGATATGTTTCCTCAATTTCATATCAATATCATAGTCTGAATCATTATATAAAAAAAATTATTGCGAAAATGGTGAGATGACCTGTAAATAACATACCTTAGAAAGCATCATGAAAAGAATTTATCCTCCCTTGAACTCTGGCCCTCTTTTCTTCACTTTCCCTCTAAAATTTGTCTTATATATCCATTTTTTACCTCATTCACCTATATATATTCAATAATCTCAAGTGTTCCACACTAAAAATACTCAAGAATCTCTCACAAGAAGCTCTCCATCAATACTCCAAAAGATATTTTCACAAGAAGCTCTCCATTGATCCACAAAAAGGATGATCTACAAGAGACCATTGCTATCTTATTTATACTTTCATCCTCTAGGTCACTTAACCCATTTTTAGGTACCTTAACCCATTTCTAGGTCACTTAACCTATTTTCATTATTTTAGGGTTAACCACTTTCCATAAATAGAAAGTTCTCCAATACTTTATCATTTAAATATTCTTTCTTGATTTTGTCACCTTACTTTATAATTTCTTGATTTTGTCACTTCTCTTTATTATTTAAATAACCCAACTTGACTTTTTCACTTTACTTTATCATTTAAATAATATTAACCCATTTCTAGGTCACTTAACCTATTTTGCTTATTTTAGGTTTAACCACTTTCCATAAATAGAAAGTTGTCCAATACTTTATCATTTAAATATTCTTTCTTGATTATGTCATCTTACTTTATAATTTCTTGATTTTGTCACTTTTCTTTATTATTTAAATAATCCACCTTGACTTTGTCACTTTACTTTATCATTTAAATAATGATTTCTTCTTTTAGGTCACTTTGACTTCTTTGAACTTGGGGACTTCAAGCCTTCATGTGGGGGTCCTTCATCTTCATAAGGCCATAACTCTCAAACCATGGGGAGTTATGTGACTTTCCACATACCACCGAAAATGGCATGAAAAACACTATCCATCTATTATAGTTTCACCAACAATTTCCTTGATCTTCATCTCATTATTCCACATATAAGCATGTGTCCTCCAACCATTCTTCTAGAATAATTCAATCCACAAAGATTTTTCCCGTGAGGGATTTCACCATAATGGGAACACTTTGGAGTTCATCCATTTGTGCATCATATCAATCATGATAAGATAATAATGAGAGCATGGGTCCTCCCACCATTCTTCTAGGATAACTCAATCCACAAAGATCTTCCCGTGAGGGATTTCACCATAAGGGGACCACTTTGGAGTTCATCCATTTGTGCATCGTATCAATCATGATAAGAAAATAATGAGTCATCTATATGTTTTTCCAACAATGCATCATATACCACATTGATCCATGTTTATCATGTATCAATGACAAATCATTGATCCATATTCATCATATCAATGACAACTCATTGATCCATCTTCATCTATGCATTCTCATTAAGGATAATAAATATTACATTACATCAATCATCAATCAATCAATCCTTTGGCATCAATCAATCACTTGACATCAATCAATCAATCCTTTTGCATCAATCAATCACTTGACATCAATCAATCAATCCATTGGCATCAATGACAACATGATCCAACAAAGAAATCCTTATTATAATTGGGTGGTTGAAGCAGAGGGGAAAACGTGTGGGCATGTTTCAATGCTCTGAAAGAGCATTGAGATGCTTCGTCCCAATGAAAAGGAATGTCCTTTAGTAAATAGATGAAATCCTTTGTGATCTCGGCATAGTTTGCGATGAAATGTCGTAAAAAGTTCTCTTTTCCCTGTAAAGTTTAAAGATGAGGGATTGTGCACGGAGGAGAAAACTGAACTATCACCTCAACCTTTAGAGGATAGACCATGATCCATGTTGTTGAAACTATGAAACCTCATAGACGACCTGATGTTACGCAAAAACTGCATTTTTTTGGTTTCAAGCGAATCTGGTAGTAGAGACATCGCTCAAAGATGAGTTGGAGGTGTGTGGGATGATCAACTCTCTTACAAGATCGTGATGCTAAATCATCAAGATAAGCCTTGACTATGTGTTATCACTGAAATTTCGTCTGCACATGGCGACAAGAACTCCACATCATCAAAACAGCAATGAAGTCATTCATGACACTGAATTAAGTTCACAGCATTCCAGAAGGGTCAAAAACTATACAAAGTAACCAAAAATTGAAGGGCGATTTACAGCAGCTTGATGCGCGCACATATGCACGGGACAAAAACGTGTTACTAGCGCATGTGCGCCCGACGCGTGCCTGTGAACACAAAAACCCGCGCATCTGCTAATACGGTGCATTAATTGCATAAGTCAGCCTCCCGACCGCCTATGGACCGGCCCCCAAGATGATTTGACCCTCGAATCAGGGTCGGCTCTGCAAATTCGGCGAATTAATGACCTAAGTGAACCCTAAATAGGTCCGTGTTCACACCAGAAGTTGGTTACTTGAGCGCCTGGAAAAATGCTATAAATAGCCGTGAAGACTCACTGTTTTAGCAGGGAATTCGAAGCATTGTTATGCTGTCCATATGATTCAGAGCTCAGTCTTTGACAAGCAATTCATCAATAGTGTAACCCAGAGTTCTTTCATCACTTAGTTCAGTTCTGTTCATTTTGTAAGGAAAGCATTGTGTTGAGGGCCCCGAAGAGCCTTCCGCTGGAGGGAGAAGGAACCCTAGGTCCCTCTCTTCTGCGTGCGCTCTGGTTTCAATAAAGCACCTGCCTGAAACCATTGATGACACCTTTGTCTGATGTTTAATGTTCTTTGTTTATTATCGTAGTGTTATTCGCTTTCAGTTCATAGTTAGATTATAGTTTGTTTCTGTTTTTTGTTAACCCTTTTGTTCCACAACATCCTATTCTTCCCTGCCAAGCCCAATAGGGCATGCCAGCGTTCCTATTTTCGCTCACCCGGTGACGATTTGAACGCAAACAGATTGGCGACTCCGCTGGGGATTTTTTGGTATTGAATCCTCCCTCAATTGGGTTTAATTCACTTTCCTTTTTGTTTTTATTAACCTGCAGCCCTCCGCCGACCTACTGGACAGTCGATTCACAGGCGAATCGAGAGAAATTCATTTGGAATTTCTTTCTCAGTAATTTATCATAAGCGCGCGGGTTTTCCACCACACAGACGTGCTCATGCGCTCTGGTTTTTATTATAGTGCGCGCGCATGCGCAGAAGCGCCTCTGTTCATACTAACAGCCGTGCATTTGAACCAAATTTTTCATTGTAAGGTTTTGGATGTGGGGAAAGTCAATTTCCTTCTCAAAATTGATGTCATGCATTCTCTGAATACTGCACCACTTAGACCCCTCAACTTATAAAGGGGATAGTCAAACAAACATAGGCACTTAGGTGGATAAAAATCATTTTTTTTCCCTTATTTCCTTTTCGCCACGTGGATGGCTTGTTTTGATTTATAATCTAAGTGGAACATCAAATCACATCTAAACTCACATTTGGGACTAGAAGTTGCAAGTAACAATCTTGAGTATGCTCTTC
>JZKD02S1672720.1:1461723-1494279 GCA_000966675.3 Picea glauca
AATCTAAAATTTTGCAGCTAAAAGACTCAACAATGAATTGAGGAAACTATGAATAGCCATGCTATCCACCGTAAAACCCAACCAAAATGATGGTGCTATTTTGGGAGTTAACACAATGCTTGCATAGAATAGGTACAACTTCTTCCTAACAAGATATTGTAGTTGAGAGACACATTGGCCACTTCAACTTTGGTGCACACGGTCTTTCCCCCTAAATGCATGGGGAAAGAGTGGAATTTTCCATGTGGTTGGAACAAATGACCATTGAAATAGGTCAGGAGAGTAGGTGACAGAGACAAAACAGGTTGGCCAATGGCCTTCCAACATGCCAAAGACATCACGCATGTTGAGGCACCCTCATAAACCACCATGTGGAAAATGTTTCGAGTAAATGTTTTTGTGGTGTAAGCCACTACTATCTGAAATGCCATGTGGTAAGGGAGATGAGGTTTTAATTCGGTCGTATCAAGCATGATCATTCCTGAATTGCAAGCCTTTCTCTGGGAAGGGTAGCTCTAGAGGAATTCTAAAGAAGACATTGCACAAGGGGTTTGAGACAAATCCTCCACCACAAAGTATTTTTGGGCAGCCCTTGCATTTGGATTGTGAGAAGCTTTCTTAAACACACCTTTTTGGATGCGTGTCATTATTTCACCCAACTTCTTCTCAATCTGGAAAGGAAGAGGTGGGTTTTCAATTTCTTTACCATTATCAAAGCTATTTGGCATTCTGTAGTCGTGTGTCCTAGTTTCTATATCAATGCTACCTTTCATCATGTACACATTTGCAGATGAAGGATTACTTGAAAACAAAGGGGGTTCCTGACTTCTCCCTTCCGTGCTCAAATAGGCTTGAGTTAAATTTTGCCCATGTGGAAATGGATTCGTTAACACGACAGGATACTACTGTGCCAATAACTTCTGGGCCAAGCCGAGGGCACTAGTGAGTCAGATGGTCTTCCGTGAAAATATTACACAGATACTTTGACTTCTTCTTTTCTATGTTTTCCCTGCCATCATTATTGGTAGGTTTCTTATACCCCTTACCCTTGTTTCATTGTTTCTTCTTTCCATCAGGTTTGTAGGTGGCCTTCTGGTTTGTCGATTTCACATTATGTACATCCGACGTTTGAGTAGGGGGAGCAGCTGAACCAGTGGTCTGGCTAGCTTTTGTTTGTTGTATTGAAAATTGATGCAATTGATTCGACAGCTGATCAGTGGGATTCATTTTCACTGACCAACAATACCATTGGCATGCGGACCAGATATTTGTCTGGTCTTGTCAAGTATCGACTGTGGTGCATTTGGAAAAACTTTGTAAAGTAAACCAAACTTAGAGTAAATCAACTCTAGCTGTTGAGCTCTCCTTATCGCTTCTTCTTCTTAAAAGACCCCCGATGTTGCGACATATTTAGATAATTGTGGTGCCAAAGACTTAAGAAACCACTCAAGTAGGAATGTTCGTGGGACTAGTACTTCTATAAAACTCATTTGGCATCTCCATTCTTGGATGTGATCTAAGATATGGTCCACCTTTGTCTTCTCAAAGTTGGCCAGCAACTCGGTGTCGGTGCCATATCTCACAGGTAATTGAAAATGGTTTAATAAATCCATTGCCAATTCACCAAAGGTAGAGTATCTTCAGCAGTTGAGCTTGATGTACCATTTCGCAGCACTCCCGATGAGAGTGCATTGAAACACATGCAACTAGACAGAGTCATCTCTCAAAGAGTTGGATGAGCACCATAAATGGAAGGTAGTCACATGATCGTCAAGATCTTCATTAGGATTAGCTTCAAACTTTGGAATGTTCAAAGGCCACTTGGTTCACATGGGAGGGAAATACGTATTGTGACAGATGGGGTCATTTAATAATCTTGTCAAGTCTGGCAAGTGAAAAGTTGTTAGAAACGGTAATTTGGGTTGTTGATTATAACCAGGGAAAAGGAGCATGGAGTTTGGTTGGCACCAGGTTTCCAGGAAAAGTTAGGTTGTTGGCCAAGGTTCTGGTAATAACCATGGTCATGACCAACGTATGGATTCTACTCTTGTTGAGATGTCATTGGTTGACTCCCGTAATAGGACATAAAAGGTTCGGTGTGCATTACATTCCAAGGATTTTAGAAAGGGTTTCCCCCTGTGATCTGATGGGCATAGGTTCTGAGCCTTACTTGGGGTTCCATTGGCTATGGACAGGGTTGCCTCTGGTCGGCATCCCTAATGAGGGAACTGATCCCTGCCAAAAATTCCAAAGTGCTTGTGAGGAAGGAATTCCTAGGTTCCCCCCCTGTGCATGAATAGTACCCTGCATAGGATTTTGTTTTCCATAACCGAGGTTTCCCCCGGCCAAGATGACAGCTGACGAGAAATTTTTGTTACCAAACGCACCAAACAAAGAGAATGGTGTCGATCCTTCGAGCATGCTATAAGAAGGAATTCCTTGACAACCTGTTCCAAATGAGCTATAGTTTACGTTCGGCCTGGTGGAGTGCTGGTGAGCACCGCCAAGTGAAGGGGACGAAGGGGGTATATGACCCCCTCCATAAGGGAAAGTGTAATAGGGAGTTGAAGTGCCCCCCATGGATCCTTGCAGAGGAAAGTTTGAGCTCCCTGCCCCTAGACATTAATTCTATAGAGTGGAGTAGGAAAGGACATAGTTCATATCAAATCCATTCATCCCGTATGAGAACAGAGGACTTGTCGCACTCTGGGTGAAAAGAGCAGTGATCACTACCATAAATTGAATTGGACCATTACTCGAGGTAGAGACGGTCGAGACCATAGTTGTCCGGACTGACGATGGTTGGTTAGGAGGCAGAAAACCTCATGTAGTGACATCCATAGAGGGAATATGAGGATTCCCTAAAGAAGTAGCATCATTTCTCTCCATCATTGCTTGTGACATGACCTGACACTAGTAAGGTTTAACCTATACGACAATGGGCATCGATAGATCAATGATCGGAGGATTATATGGACCAAGAGCTTCCGCCCCGAGGTCGAAAATGGTTGTTTCCTCCAGAATCAAATGTTATCTTCTCGGAGATGGGTTGGGCTCAGTTTCCTATGGCCTGGTCTCCTCAAAAGACCCTTGTTGGTCTATTCTTTGCCTTAGCGGTGGCGAGGGTGGCTCCAGATTAACCAACGACAGGCCAAGAAGTCTTTGCAACTAGTAGAGCTCCTGATCTTACACGGTGTGAGAATATCAATGAAACACTAGGGATTTCTATTAACATTAAAGAACAACACACACTAGAAAAATCTCCTATGATACAAGACAAGAAGATCACTTTCTAGTTAGAAGAATAGTTACACCAGCCAACACTAGAGAAACTTATCGGTGCAAGTGAAACTCAAATATGGAAGCAACCTCCGGGTATATTCTACAAAGTGTGGCCCAATGTATGCCCTAGTTACTGTGGTATACCCCCACAGTCACTTGTGTAAGTCACTAAAATAAAGGAAACTAGGTTGTGATTGTGTGAATAGTCACCAGGCGGGTACAGTCGACAATCGGGTGGACCGCAATGAGCAGGGTATCAAGCCCAAAACCTATCAAGGGTATTGAAATCAAGTGTTCTGGAATATTACTGAGGACCTTGAACGGATTTGAGACCCACACATCTCTGTGGAAAATGCGATCAACGGAACTCCAAGATAAGCCCTCTATATGCGTTCCCCACTATGCTTGGTCCGACTCTGGAGGGGTTATCTCCGCTACCTTTCCACATGTGACCTCGTGTTTAGCCCCTTTTTTAGAGGGGGGTCCTGGATAACTTTCACGATTACTAGAATTTTAATCACTCCCTAGCACAGACTCTTATGTTTGTTTTTGTAGCCTTGAAGAGTTTCCTCTCCAATCCTAAATCAAGGCTCTAACCTAGACTAAATTGATGGACCCTACAAACACAAAGTCTAATAAATTTTAATTAAGCGTTAATTTTAGTGGTTGTCTTAATTCAAAGGGAAAAAAAGTGAAACCACTGATTTTCTTTAAGAGACGAAAGAGAAGAGCATAAGATGAAACTGAAAACAAACTGCTCCTTCTTCACAAATAAATATTTTCCAATTTAAACTCTTTCACCAAACTTTTTCGTAACTACTTTTCTCATATATTTGAAAAGAAAAACTTAAAACACGATTTTGCTCGACTACAAGCTACTTAATGTCCTAAGTATTCAAGTAAATAACTTAAGAAAACTTTCTCAACACAGGAACGCTACTGACACTTTAGCAGCCTCCGTATGTACACAGGTTTTCCAAAGGCAAGGCATGTATGTACACGTGTAACCCACTATAGGCTGCAAACACCTATGTAACGTCTAAAAAACAAAATGAAAAGACCAAAATCCCTTAAAGACACAGAAGCTTACAAAAACTCAAAAAATAGTAAATAAACTTATTCAAAGCCCCCAAAAGAATATCCCCCAAAACCCTAGAAATCTCCTCAGTATGGTCACCAATTCTGCTATAGCGGGAAAACCCCTCTACAGAATACACCTGGGTTCTAAAGTGCAGGAAGACCTAACCTTATAAAGTCTCCTACTTTTAACAACTATCTCGTCATTAACCGACAATCATACATAAAATACAAAGTATAGGTATTTGGTAGGCATACCTTAAACTCATCGTCCGGTGTCGATCCCTTTGCACTTAGATGCTTCTTGACTTCAGATCTCCTCCCAAGGCCAATCTGCATTCACCAAAATACAAACAAGAAACTACAAGCATGCATTCTATATAAGGATTAGTTGGTTAGACATCATAACAAAAAATGTAAACAAATCATAAAGATTTAAGACAGCATTTGGCGGGATGGAAAAAGTATTTATCTATATTAATCTCAAAAAAATCATTTACAATATGAGACCGACAATGGCTCCTTAAACTCAGTCCCAGGCTCCTCTTCACCATGCACCAACTGCTTCCACATCTTCTTCTCCTCTTCAATTCTCTCTAGGGGAATGGAAAAGGCTTGGAATGGAGGAAAAAAGGAATTATGGCTCAAACTCACAATGTGGTTGCAAAATATTGGGGTAAAGGGGGAGTATTAAAATGGGCAGAGTTTATATGCTCTCATGCCTCTCTCTGGAATGGGACCCCAACACCTTCTTTTATAGGCCAAAATAGATAGTAATAGTTGGGGTGACTAGCTATGGGCAGTCAAATGGTTAGGTAACGGCCTGAAAACCCATATCCCTTTGCAATTTTCATTTTTCACACTTGTTTTTTAGTGTACGCGGGATATAGTTGTGCAGCAAGCATGTGTATGCGGGAAGTAGTGTTGTAGGGCATGTACACCTTCAAAAAAATGGTTTCTTAGAAGAGTTGTTCAGTGATGACTTGAAAAATATAACAAGTAAGATGGCCTGATGCCAGGTGTGCATGTGTGGTGCAATTTAGGGTTATAAAAAATGTGGAGGAAATGCAACCATGGGACACATTGTATGAAGAGAGAAGGAAATGAGGTAGTGAAAGGAAATAATTTAGACGATTGAATGGTATATGCATGCCTTATCTTGATCATTTAAAGTAAAATATTCCAAAAATATATCCCAATAGTTGGATGGTTGACCATATCACAGAGAAATATCACATGTCCAGTCGATACCCATGTGGATAAGAGTTGGATGCACTAAACATATGGATCATGTGAAACAACTTTGTAATAATCTCTCTGAGTACCAAGTTCAATTTATAATGCACATTTGAATTGTAAGATGTATTATGTTTTTATTAATGCTCATGTTATTAGACATATGACACCATCCTTTTTTTCATTTTTACAGGTTCATTTGTTCCCATCCATTTAGGAATATGGACATAATTCTCGCAATGAAGATGTCGATGATGGACACATCACACAAGATTGTGGAGTGGAGATCGAGTTTGACCAATCTAGTCAAGCTGGAAACTGTGATCAAAACCTAATAGAGGAGAAGTTAGGTTACTAACGGATGTTATCGAACAAAATAGGTAAGTGCATACACTAACAAATCTCCCTAGATCCACTTGGATCTAGAACAAAACAAGACAAGACACGACTCTTTCCCTAAGTTGTAGTCATTAAATCTACTAAAGAGAAGGAATAAGTGACATACCTTGATATCGCTTCCTTGGGTCTTTGTTGTTCCCACTTCGCTCCGGTGCTCTTGTGGCATCAAGTGAAAGACAACACAAACCAAACAAAGTGAAGATAGCAGAGTATATTCAATGTCAACTTATGCATATGATCAAGGTGTTATGCTATAAAATAAGAGTGATTTTATGGTAAAGGGACACGCTGCTGTATTATATTAAATGAAAGTAGAAGATACAACCTGATCACCTTGATGTCGCAAGCTTCCTTTCAGTGACCCTTGGTTCCAACACACACACACTTTCTCTGCACTAGCATGAAGAAGATCCAATTCCTCTTGATAGACCAAATAAAGTCTTCAAGCTTCTGTCCAAGTAGGGTTCTTCAGACATTTCTTTCAGCAATTCTTCATTCAATCTTGCTTAACCTTTTCCATGAGAAACCTTTCAATATATAGGAGAAGGAGAGATGGTTACATGGATGAGGATGATCTCACCAAATCTAAGAAGTCAGTGGAATGACAACCATACGAATGCCAACTCATTTTCGAGAAGATCCCCTTCTAGAAACTTTGTGACCTCTTCTTCTTTCCAAGCTTAAAAATAGGTTCGCACCCTATATATAGAGTATACTGTGAGAAGTTTTCACCCTAAGTGTGGGTGGCCTGTGAGAATGAAGGATTCTCACACCCTAGACCATAGGCGGCCTGCAAACTCATCTTAAAAGTATTTTTTTGGAAGAAGACAAGAGCCACTTTTCTCAAGAAAATGGTCCTTGTTGGGAGCTTGGATACATCACTTTTGAGACATCACCAGAGTGACCAAAATCATGTGTAACAGAATGCCCCCCCCAAGTAAGAGGCTGAAATTTGTGACCGTCGAAATACATTGTAAACTGTGTGTGTGTGTGTCATAAACCAGGCGCACACTTAATCGAAAACTTGCAACAACCAAGCATCTACAGAATATAATACCAATTCTGAGGTAGGCATTTCCATACTCAGATCACAAACGAATAAAATCACAAATGTAGGTCATGGTCACCAATCATACACCGTGGATCCATGCCATCAAAATGCTGCATAGCCACCAGGAATACACAGTGGATCTATGTGAGAAGACTTAAATTAAGACGACATAGCCACATGACATACAAAGTGGATCTATGTGCCGATAAAAATCATTACTCCATAGCAGCCTAGATAAAAAAGATGAGACCCAAGGTCTTCAATCCCATCACCTGGAGGTATGAATCTAACAATGCGATTACATGTGCTGAAGTCAAACATGGTAGAAATCACTTGATTATCGGTCATTGATGAAAACCGTTAACAAGTGCGAGAGAAATCACCATTGATGTCAATGACTCCCAAGGTACCAAAGTACAATCCGAATGAATGCAAATGAAGGAGTTGAAGTCGAGCACTCGGTGAAACCTCTCGATCTGGGATCAATGATGAGAAACCCCTGTCGAAAGTAAAGAGACCTGCCATTAAGGCATGTAGGCTCTAAGATACTAAATAATTTCTAAGTCTTATCTTGGATAATGAGTTGGAGTCAACGAAACAAGCCTCATCACAAGAGGTCCTTGATGTATCCCCCATCAATGACATGAAATAACTAACAGATTTTGAGGGTGAAACAGAGTATGAATACAGGTTGAAATGGACACAGAGAAGGATAACATAGTAAGAATGGACAACTACAGATTGCCAACTCAATAGAGGGCTCGTGTGAACTTCTCTTGAACATATAAACGACACGACCAAGGACTTGGCAGCACTAACTCAAAGACGACCCAAGATACAAACTTGTAGCAAGTCGAACGAGAGTCAAATGGATTTCCCAAACTAGATTCAAATGATGAATAGGGGGTGTCATGTTCAAGATTGATGCTTACTGCCATTAATATGAATACGAAAACACATCCTTTTCACAAAATTCCCCCCACCATTTCTGGCGAGTACCTCTTTATTTTTACGCAAGATTGAGGAGGATAACATATGCTTGTTGATGTAATCTCATCCTTCAGACGAGTCCCTTGGAGTATGTTTAACGAACCCTAGGAATGAGTGGTTCAGTCCCATCACAGGTCTGTCGATGTTTGTTTAATGAGTCCAAGGATAGAAAACTCAGGAGTTTTTCATGTTTTAAGAGTCTGAAAAACACTTAAAATGAAATCTCCCAGTTCCTTTTTCATAAGTAAGTCCGATGAGACTGAAAAAGTGATAAACTATCGCCTGTCAAATGTTTTCTTCATATACTTTAACGAGCGTGAAGAGAACAAGATCGCTTAGCAATCTTTTCGCTTCTATGGAGCATGAAAAGAGATTAAAGGATACTCCGCTAGGATCTTCGTTTTCGTGTTACCATACGAGTATGAAAAGATGAGAAAAATTATACTCGGTTACATTCTCATATATTTTCGAGTCTGAGAATGAACGAAGACTGAGCTTGAGGTTTTTCTAAAAACCCTAAAAAGTAGTCATACATGTGACAAAAAGAAAAAGAAAAAAAACACCCGTACTCCTTCATTTTGGACTTCAAAGTTGCTACATATGCAGAAAACCACACTCATAGGACTATTAGGTCATTAGGTTTTATATACAAAATAACATAAAAAATCCACAAAAGTGGTAAAACGTGAATAAATATAGGTAAAAAAGGGTTTTTACCATTTCATTGTGATTTTGCCAAACACTTTTCCCAATACACCTCATTTTCCCCCAAATTTCTTTGCTCGATCAGGGGAGGCACAAGTGAAGATTTGGAAAACCGTCTTCACCAATGAGGTAAGATTTTGATCTCTCACCTTTTCCATGGCTTATTTTTAGTTTTTATTGGCAATTTTCAGGGTTTTAGGTCCATTTTAGGGCCATAACTTGCGCCCGATCATTCTCGCAGGCTGGCCATGTGGGACCTGCGAGAATCTAGGATTCTTGCAGGCAGCCTTAAGGGAACCTGTGAGAATCTCTCATTGTGCTAAAGGGGCACCCTCAAGGGCCGAAAAATGAAATTTAAAATTGTCTATTTCTCAATAAAAATTATGCCAAGGTTTGAAATAAGTTGTTGACCCTTCTCTTATGGATCTTGTGCAGGTATTTGACCATCACAATGCTGGAGTTGCAAGAAAGAGAACATGAGGAGGAGGATTCTATTGTTGGGAATGACCCAGATACCATCGTTTCCCTCTGAGACTGTGGGATCTTGAAATTCTTCAGGATTTCGGGCATGAGGGCCCAACTCAGATTGTTGGAATACCTGGTTCATATGTGGGACATGGACCAAAAATTGTTTCACGTGGGAGTCCACACGTTCACCCTAGATATCGAGGATATCTATTTTCTAATAGGGTTATCACGGCATGGTTACCACGCTAGCTTGACCGGTGGTCGAGGCAGCGGACTCCCTATGAGTGAGTATTATCGCCAGTACTGTGTTCCTGAGGCAAAAAGAAGCAAGGGCAATGTTGCGATTTGGGGGGTCCAAGACTTGACCCCGCAAACCATCTTGTTCACTATAGCATGCATGGATGGGAGCACGGCTCCACACATGTCTCTCTAGAGCTACTTCAAATATGCCATAGAGTGCACAAAGACTCAGATCTTCAACTGGTCAGATGCAGTTCTCTGCAGTATGAAGAGGCAATTGACGAAGTGCAGAAGGGGAAAATTGAAACAGTTTGGGTATGGATCACTTTTGGTGTCCTTCTTCCTCGAGAGGGTCCCATTACTAAGATTACAAGTTGATTAGAGTTTACCGGCCCCACAGGATCCGAGGATGATGAGGTGGTGCAACCTCATGGCTCGACACATAGCTGGGCCCATCATCAAGTACAATGAATCATTTTTTGAATGGTTGCGGCCCCAAATGCTGATGATTGACGACTACGCATACGCTGGTTTGGATTTTCGAGGGGATATGGATTTGGCCCTACTTGAGGATGCTCAGTGGGGTGATTTAGGTAGGAAGTACACATTTTGTTCTTTTCAAATGTTTTTGTAATTTTTATCATATGAAATGTTTTTGTTTTTATCCAAGAACTAACCAAAAAATCTATTTTTGATGACACAGACGTGGGGCCATATTGACCTCTGAGAATGTGTCCTATTCAATAGTGAGGAGAGGTGGCTCCAACAGCATGATGGGATGCCGAATACTATGAGGCAGTGGAGCATAACCTGGAGGGGTTGACTACTGACATCCCTGATATGGCTATTGAGGAGATCCCTAAACGTTACCAGTGCCATATTGTGGGGGTTTCTGATTCTATCAGTCGACTACTTCGTAGGGTGGCCCAAGAAGTCATGTGTTATCATGAGCGTCATTCGTGACGCTATTTTGTAGAAGCCACATGCTTCGTATTTTTGAGATTTTGGTCCTTGGACAGAAACGTTTTGTAAAAACTTTTGATCGTTATATACATATGTACGACTTCTATCGGCTTATCTTTATAAATGTAATGTGTGATTGGTTTATAAATGGCCCAAATGCCTCTCTAACACATAGTTAGATAATGCATCAGTTAATGTATTTAGACATCTAGGAATGTGTTGATACTCAATATAATCAAAATAACATTCTAAGAGGTGAATTCATAAATATACTCGTAATAAAGTAGGACTTCGAATAACATAGACATTACTTAGTTGCAGTACTACTAGCTGTGAATCGAGTCATATAACCAGGTGGCATATGCTAAGAGAAATAAAATCAATCAACAGTTCAACGACGGCACTATATTATTCCATATTATTGGTCGCACAACCCAGGCACACACCTCACAGACTGACGAGTTCGTTTGTAGGTGCATAAATTGTCGATGCATCAGAAGCAAGGTTTTGAGTACTGCAGCTAGGTCCATCGGCGAAGCCAATGTGGGGTAGAGAAGACTCCAACATTGGAAACCAAGTACAATGTAACATAAGCGGTCAAGGGCAGAGATCAGATAATGAAAAAGCATACTACAGTAACACACAAAGAGTATGATACAATAAAATACAAGCACTCATGCACATGTGATCTTAGGCATAGTACTTCTTTAAGTACAACCCATTTCTGGGTTCACTTAAGAGGATACCATCGTAGTCTATTAGCTCGTAATATCCTTTCTCCAAAACTCATCTGAAGATATAAGGACCTTGCCACATAGCTTCAAATTTTCTAGCTCCTAGCATATCCCAATCTTGTTCATACAGAAGAACCAGATCACCTTCGGAGAAAATGCATGGCCTGACATGTTTGTCGTATTGGGATTTGACGTGTTTCTTCTGGGCTTCTATAACTAGAGTGGCATCGCAATGGGTTTCGCCTAATTTCATAAGATACAACAGACATTCTTCTTCGATAGAAGTGTTCAAGAGAAGTTCGACGGATAGCTTTAGGGAGGGTATCTCACATTCAATCGGCAAGATGGCTTCTAGACCATAAACTAATTGGAATGGTGTAAACCCGGTAGAAGACTTAACGAACGTCTAGTAAGCCCAAAATGCTAAAAACAACATTGTGTACCAACTCGTTTTGTGAATCCCTATCGTTCGTCGAAGCATGGTAATGAGGACCTTGTTTATTTCTTCGACTTGGTTGTTGGCTTGTGGGTAATAGGGTGTTGAGTTTTCATGGTGAAGACCCAAATTTTTAGTGAGTTCGGACATCATGAAGTTTCTAAAGTGGCTACCATGATCAGTAATGATGGCCCGAGGAACACCAAAATGAGTTATGATGTGATTGAATATGAATAATTCTGCAGTCTTTCCAGTATTGTCGAATGTTTCCATCGCCTCGGCCCATTTCGTAAAATAATCTACGGCTGCAATAATGTATCCATACCCCCCGACTGAGTGAGGGTGACATGTCATGAAATTGATACCCCATTTTTCAAAAGGACCAACGAAGACCACAGGGTGTAGAGGAGAAGGGTGTGATTAGATTTTATTGTTGTAGGTTTTGCAAGCATGGCATTTTTGGATAGCAATTATACAATCATTGAATAAAGAAGGCCAAAAATAACTTGTGCGTAAGATCTTCTGGGAAGTAGCATACCCAGACATGTGACCGCCACAGGCTCTAGAATGGCAGTTGTTGAGGGCTTTCTCGGCTTCATCGAACGTGAGGTAGCATCAAAAAACAGAGTCAATCCGACAACGATAAAGAGTTTCACCGAGGATAATATATTGACGAGTTTGGTAGCGTATTCGATGACGGTCATTGCTAGACAAATTGGGTCAGAAAGTATGTGTCTAGAGATATATGATGATATCTTCGTACCAATGGTCATTAGAACTAATCAAGAAAAGGGATTCATCAGGTAATGAATCATTTGCTACATTTTCCGTTTCAGAGCAGGGAAGGTCGCATATCAACTCAACAAACACCAAGGATTTATTGGACTTAGTACATTCGAATTATAAGTCAAACTCCTGGAGTATTATGATCCATTTGGAGTATTTTCCCCCAAGAAATTGGCATGTAAGAATGTGCTACATAGGGTCACAATTACAAATTACCATAGTCTTGTGAGAGAGGATATAGTGTCGGAAATGTTGGACAGCTTGGACAGTTGCCAAGGCCAATTTTTCAACATGTAAATACTTGGTTTCGGTAGTTGTGATACTCTGACTCAAGTAATAAATGACATGTTCATCATGATAATCATCCTCCTGGATGAGAAACATAGCGATGGTATAGTCCGAGGTAGCGAGGTAAAGGAAATAATCATGACTGTAATCAAGTGGGGAGAGTAGTGGGGTACGTTTCAAATATAGTTTCAAGGCTTCAAAAGCTGTGTTGGCAGTGGTGTCCCATATGAACTCAGAATCTTTCTTGAGTAGTCGCATAAATCCAAGGGTTAGCTCAGCATAGTTTGGGATGAAATGACAAAGAAATTTTTCCTTCCCTTGAAAACTTTGTAACTGGCGAAGAGAGGAAGGAGGAGGGATATTGAGAATCACCTCGACCTTCAAAATATCTACCCTGATCCCCTGAAATGAAACAATAAATCCTAGAATTCAGTGAGATTATACACAGAAAACACATTTGTGGGCATTCAAGCATATATGGTAAAACCGACATCAAAGGAAAATGGCACTGAGGTGTATTGGATGATCTACACAGTGCATGGAATGAGCGGGTAAGTCATCGAGATATGGCTGCACAATGTGATTTATGTCATGAAAGGCGTAAGACATAGCACGTTGAAAATTTGCACAGACATTATTTAAACCGAATGGGAGTTTCCGATAGGAAAAAGTGCCCCAAGGACAAATAAAAGCGGTCTTGTGTTGGTCCGATGGTACGATATTGATTTGATTATATCTGGAGAAACCATCCATCAGAGAGAATATTTCACTTCTGATGCAATCGTCGACGATTTGGTCAATGAAGGGTGTAGCAAAGTTGTCTTTAGGACAAGCTTTGTTAATGTCCCTATAATCAACACACATGTGGATTGTGCCTTGTTTCTTGTCGATGGGAATAAGATTGGGAACCCAGTCAGTTAGAGCCACTGGGTAAATGAAGCCAACCTTAAGAAGTTTCTCAACTTCAAGTTTGATAGCGGCCACTTTACGTGGGTGGACCAAACAAAGTCGTTGCCGGATGGGTTTAGCATCCGGGTATGTCTTAATCTCATGTATCACAATGTCAGGGTGAATACCTGACATTTCTTAATATCTCCAGGTGAAGACATATCGAAATTATTGAAACAGAGACTTGTAGGTGACAACTTCGTCATGGGAACACAAAGCTCTGATATGCACATTTTTGACAATTCTAGGTTTTATGGATATGTCGAGGGGGGTGGTAGGTGATACATTACTTAGGTTCCTTTCATAGAACAGATCATGTGTAGACTTGGGAATGGTAGAAATGATGACAACGGTCGATGGGGTCGAGATCCATTGGTAACCCTTGATGGTGTGTTGTTCCAGGAAGAAGATGGAACGATGATGTCCATCGTCCCAAGGGGTGTCTTCCATGGACATAATATACATAATCATCTCATCTTTGGGAAACATGATGTGGAATGGATCTGGAAATAAATCACCAAGAGAGGGGTTGAAAGGGTTTCCGATTGAATGTCTTGATAAGAGGATTCAACCAGACTTAGTGGCATTTTATCGCCATATCGAAGATGATTGCCTAGTTTGGGTACCATCCACGGGTCGTAAGACACAGGGGTTTCGTGAATGGAAGTAGAGATCATGTTGATCGAGGCAACAAATGGATGTGGAAAATCGGTTGGTGGGATGGGGAAAGTGCTCATCAATGAGGAATCTTTAAGACGACCCACACCAACGTTCTCGTATCCGAGGGGGTTTTTTGCAATGAACGGTATGTTGTCGGTACGTGTATTGGAGTGGAAGAAGGCCAATTGGTTGACGGTCACTACTTTTCCTTGATGTGGGAAATGAATGACACAGAAAAGAGTTGACACAACTGCACGCATGGAATCAATCCAGCTACGTCCAAGTAGAAGGTTGTAATCGAGAGGAGCGTCAAAGACCTCCACTTCAACTTGGACTATTTTTCCTTCTAACATAATAGGCAATGAAGGGAGGACACCGTAAGGCTTAAAACTAGAGCCATTGAAGGATTTGAGCGTGTTGTGGGATTCATTCAAAGGAGGAGTGTCGATGGCTTTCCAACAGGTGATATAGATGACACAAGTCGAGGCACCCTCATCAATTACCATTCTACAGATGTTTTTGTCGGAGACAATAACTTGTATTTCGAATGTGAGTTGAGGGGGTAACCTTGGAATGTGATATTCCAAGTCAAAAATTATTAAATTCGTATCCGTAGGGTCAATTCCACCAATATATTTCAATAGTGCCTTCCATTGTATAGGAAAAATATGAAGGACTTTCAGGGTTGACATCGCGGATGGTGCTTGGGCCAGATATTCGACAATACTGTAGTTATGGGTAGCACGTTCATGAGGATTGAAAGCCTATTTTAGAACAACACCCTTTGGAGGAGGGCGAAGAAATGTATCTAGGTTCGGTTGTTCAATATGAAGAGGACCATTGGTAGGTGGAGTCATGGGCGATGGTTGGACCAACGAAGGAGGTATCGCATCAAACTTCTCTTTGGAGGAAGAATAATCTTTGGGTCGAGTGGTAAGTGTGATGTCATTCTTCTTGGAATCGCTAGTACACATTAAGACATAGGATGTATTGGACGGGGAAGGTTGGTCATGAATGACCAATTGGGCTTGTTGTTGAGACAGGAAGGGTTGTGATAAAACGGTCGGAGTGGGGGGTTTCGTGGTCCCTTGAAGGAACTTAGTAACTCCGATCGTCATGGGAAATCCCTAGTGTAGTGATCATCACTGTAGATAAGACAAGGGTATCTGGGTTTGTGCTTATCCCTATCGTCAATAGGTGGTGTTTTAGTTTTCTCAGTTTGCGAATTATTTTTGTCCTCCTTATTCTTTCCCTTTCCTTTTCTGGATTTGTTTTTTCTGGCGGGGGTAGATTGAAAAAAATTTACCTCTGAAGTCTTGCCAGTGGGAGGGGTAGGAGATGGATCATTTTGAACATTAGAATAAATGGGTTTGGGGTTGTTGCTAGAGGTTTGTATTAATTAGGTTGGGCATGGAAAGTGCCAATCACACCGTCGACTGCATGGGAAGGAGTAGGGGTAGTTGAAGTAGCGGAAGTAGAAGGACGAGGCACATCAGGGAGTAAGTCGTAAAGAGTTCATGTTTGTGAGTAAACAAGGTCTAGGTATTGGGCATGACTGGTTGTATTTTCTTCGGTGACCACTCCACCCATGGCAATGTCATGACTAATGTCGTTCATGAATGATTTCGTGAACCACTCTTCCAGCAACTGATCGAGAAGTTCGAGTTTGATGAGACGTAGTCTCCGTCGCCACTCATGAACGTGATCAGAGATATGAGTGGATTTAGTCTGTTTGAAAGAACTCAAAATATTGATTCCCATTTCGTAGAGAATCAATAACTGGTAGTGGGTGAGGAAAGCCATAGCAATGGTGTTGAAGTCGGTGAAGAAGCCTCGTGGTAATTCTATATACCACTTCACGGTAGAACCTATGAGGGTTCGCTGAAAAAGGCGTAAATGAATAGAGTCATCCATCAAGGAGTTGGATGAGCACCAGAGGTGAAAAGTCATTACATGATTGTTTGGGTCCTCTCTTGGCTTACCATCGAATTTAGGTATATCGGATGGTAGTTTGGCTAATATGGTGGGCCATTGAGGAGAGTGATGGATCGGATCATTTAAAATTATCGATAGATCCGGGAGATCCAGGGTGGATAAGAAAGGTAACTTTCTATTCACATGTGGGTACTGGTGACTTTGGGGAGGAAGTCTCGTCAGTAAACCAGTGGGACCATAAGCAGTTTGCATATAATGCAAAGATCTGGGCAGATTCAGTTGTTAGTGTGGAAGCAAGTAATTTATAGGGTTGTACCCTTGAACAGGGGTGTGGAGTGGATCATTCGAGCCCCAAATAGGATTAGACGTACCTGGATAGGGTTGGCCTATACTAGGGTGTATGATGGAGCTAGCTTGAGGTTGTTTCCCCCCAGTCGAGTGAGGATTATGTTGTATAAGATAATTCCAATACTGGGCCAAGGATGGAGGTATGTTTTTTCCATAGGGTGGGTTCAGTGGGGGTTTCCCTCCAATCGGGGGTTACGTCCCGTTTGGGATTTGTCCTGCAAAAGGGTGTTGAGTTTGGCCTCGGTGAAAATGTCCACTTACGGGAATCTGGTAATTCAGTGTGAACGATGGAATGGTGCCACTAGGATTAGTGCCTTTGATAGAGGATGGAAGAGGTCCTCTAAAAGGGGGTGGAGGAAGTGTTAGAATGAAACCGGGAAGATGGTTCCCAGAAGGAGTGGAACCACCAGGAATCCCAGATGAGATTTGTGTAGGAGTGGCAATAAAAGCATTCAACGCATGATATCCGGGTGGAAGTGGTGGGGTGTTTCTGGGAAAAAGCGGTGTGTCAATTGGGGCTTGGCCAACCATTGTAATCATGGTATGAGGATTCATAGTATCCGAGACCATTGTGTAATGGATCGTTTGTAGCGAGAGAGTCAAGATGTGGTTAGCTAGTGGGGTGTCTGTACCAGGAAAATAATAGGTAGTAGTAAAAGGTATTGTGCCTAGATCAAATGTTTTGGGCAGCTCAGTTGTGACAGTGATATCAATGCCTTCTCCTAAGCCAAAGAGATCATGTCTAAAAATGTTAGTAGTCCAAAAAGGATCTTGACCCTTAGGTCCTATGAAAGGTCTGGTTGGTGATCCAGAGGACTGAACAACTAGATATTTGGAAGAATTCACTCGAACAATACGTCTCTCAGAGTTGGTATGAAGCTGGAATTCCTCTCGAGAATTAGTAATTCGGAACCATTCTAAAGAGATAGTTCTTTCCACTTGTGGAGTGGTGACATATTGGACTTCACTTTGTTGAGGAGATCCCTCCAGTGGGTTAGTAGGCAAGGGTTGAGAACCTTCCATATTTTCTGGAGGTAGGCCTTGCATTCTACATGAACGACATTGAGGGTCAATTGTGATTGAGTTAGAATCTTATGAAAGAAATTCTATGGCCAACTTGGGTAAACAAACAACACGCGTTAGTAAAATCTAGGAAGAAAAAACCAAACAAACAAGACCTTCCAATTTCGAAGTCACTAGTTGGTGATGAAATCCAATGTCGTGACGACGAGACAAGAAGGGGCTGGGCTAGGGTGGAAAATTTATGTTGACGACCTGCTTAATGGAATTACACCTTGGTGCAAGCTCCCACACATAATCGTGGGTATACCCTCCAAGGAGACCAAGTGAGTTTGGCCAACGTCAATTCCAGGTACCGTGAAGACTTTCCCCTTCATAGTCACCTTATGTAAGACTCCAGAAAGATAGGCTACTAAGGTTACCACCATCAACAATAATGCATGGGGGAACAATCGACCATCCAATCAACACGCAAGGGTAGGGTATCTAGCCTGAAATCATCTTGAGAGGCTTCCACTCATCATTTTGGGTATACCTTCAAGTGACCCATGTAATACGTGCAATATCTACACCGATATCAACAAAGAAGGGTGAGTAACTCTGTCAATCTCAATGAGACCTTGGGTTTGACCCTTGTGTGAGAAGGGCTTCCCAAGACAAAATGTTGCAATTGGAATTTGACACTCCTTATCACAAGATTCTATTTTATGTTTTGTTCTTTGGAGAGTTTGTCTCACTACCTAATCCAAAGCTCTATCCTAGCTAATGTTGGTGTAAAAGATTCCTAGAAAAAGTTACTAGTTGAATTTTAAAATTGCGCAATGTTATTACAGGATGTTGTTACTCAAAAGGAGACATAAATGAAGCTGATGTTGTGTGAGACTTTGACCCAAAAATGCATAAATAGGAATGAATGATACACAATTTGTAGTTCGATGAATCCTATTTACAAGAGGGAGAGAGGAGTTTTCTAGAGTGATGTGAACTACAATGTATCATCTTCTCTGAAATGTAATATCAAACAACCATAAAAAACACAAATTCTCTATTGATTCTTTTTCAGTACCTGAATGCCAATGTTTTTTTAATACAAAGTTGCTTAAAAAAGAAAATGTCTTTAATTTTTTGTTAGAAACCAAACAACAGGGGTAGAACTAAGAAAAACAAGCAACCAACGAAAAAGAAATATACAATCAAAAACCCAAACCAATCTTTCAATGAAAACAAAAATAACAAACTAACAAGACCAATCTCTTCAAATGCATATGGGTAACAATTTTCCAAGTAATAAGCAATTGAAAAGAACAATTAATCTCAACTTTTAAACCAATTAAAGGTTCCCAACCAAACAAGCACTTGGATATCAAAACCGAAGATCATACCCTTGTTGCAAAAAGGTCGAGAGATAAAAATTGAGAGAACGAGATCAAGAGGAGATTAATCATTCACAAGATTTGAATTCAAGAATCATTCAATCACTGACCAGAGAAGTTCTTCCTAGACACGTAAACAAATCTGGTCATTTGAGGGCACAAAAGACTTAATCCAAAAAAAAATTGCAAGTGGGTTTGCAGGCTGGAAGTGTAGTATAGTGCGAGAATCAAGGATTCTCACAGGATAGACACAGACATAGTGTGAGAAGTTCACACTGAACTGAACTGCAGGGTGTGAAATCTAGTGGTTCTTGCAGGCTACAGAAGGGTGCAGTTCGAGAGGTCTTGAAACCAAGCAAATTTTGGAAAAAAGACAACAAATTTTACAAAACTTCTGGATCCAGGGAGTCTATAAGGGTATCCTCAAGACTTAGAGATTGATGGGAATGAAGAATGGTAAGATAAGAGAAAATGGCCAAGGAAAAACCACCAAAAATGGGTTTGATCCTTAATGGAGTCGCTAATTTTGTTATCAGACAAATCGGTAAGTGCAGACACTAATAGATCTCCCTACATCCACCTGGGTCTAGAACAAAATAGGACAGGACAGGACTCTTTCCTTAAGTTGTAGTCATTAAATCTACTAAAGAGAAGGAATAAGTGACATACCTTGATATCACTTCCTTAGGTCTCTGTTGTTCCCGCTTCGCTCTGGTGCTCTTGTGGCATCAAGTCCAAGACAACACAAACCAACCAAAGTGAAGATAGTAGAGTATATTCAATTTCAACTTATGCATATGATCAAGGAGTTATGCTATAAAATAAGAGTGATTTTATGGGAAAGGGACATGCCATTGTATTATATTAAATGAAAGTAGAAGATACAACCTAATCGCCTTGATGTCACAAGATTCCTTTCAGTGACCCTTGGTTCCAACAAACACAAACTTGATCTACACTAGGATGAAGAAGATCCAATTCCTCTTGATATACCAAATAGAGTCTTCAAGCTTTTGTCCAAGCAGGGTTCTTCACACAATTATTTCACCAATTCCTCATTCAATCTTTCTTAACCTTTTCCATGAGAAAACTTTCAATATATAGGAGGAGGAGAGATGGTTACATGGATGAGGATGATCCCACCAAATCTGAGAAGTCAGTAGAATGACAACCATACGAATTCCAATTCATTTTCTAGAAAATCCCCTTCTAGAACCTCCGTGACCTCTTCTTCTTTCCAATATTAAAAACAAGTTCTCACCCTATATATAGAGAATACTGTGAGAATTTCACACCCTAAGTGTGGGTGTCTTGGGAGAATGAAGGATTCTCGCACCCTAGACCATAGGTAGCCTGCGAACTCATCTTAAAAGTATGTTTATGGAAGAAGACAGGAGCCACTTTTCTCAGGAAAAAGTCCTTGTTGGGAGCCTAAATACATCATTGTTGAGACATCACCAGAGTGACCAAAATCATGTGTAACAATGGACCTCTCAATTAATTTCTAATTAACTTAGTAATAAATGAAGAGTTGTACATTTAATTATGAATCTGGGGCTCACATGGAAATTGTTAATTGTCGCCCAAAATCCATGCAAGAAGAGTATTTTTTTTACTATGGCATTGTAGAACTTTAATGTCACAATTCAAAGACTCGTAATACTTAATTAAATCACCAACCTATGCTAAGGCCTAAGTTGCTATGGAGAAATTAAAGCACACTTGAAGGAATTGAAATCACTAGTGAGAGAATTGAAATCACACTTGCAGGAATTAAAATAACACTTGCAGAAATTGAAATCACACTTGCAGGAATTGAAATCACACTTGCGAGAATAAAAATCGCACTTGCGGAAATCAAAGTCACACTTGCAGAAATTGAAATCACACGTGTAGAAATTGAAATCATGCTTGAGGAAATTGAAACTTGTTCTTATGATCTATTGGTGACTTGCTCTAGTATAATGAAGGTATTGTATTGTTGCAACAATTAAGTGTGTGTTCATTTAGTATCGATTCAACAATATAAATTCAAATTCATAAAGTCTAAACCTAAAGAGAATGAGACAATAAACACACTAAGTGTATCTGCAAGCAGAATTGTAGGAATGAAGATGCAAAAAAAAATAAAAATCTAACGACCAAGTTAAAACAACACGAATTGCAACAATTGAATTTTGTTATAACCCAAAATTGAAGAGAGATACGTTATAGCATGAAAAGCGCAAAATTTTTGTGATGTTACAAAAATTTGAACTGCAAGTTAAGACTTAAAAAACCAAACCACTCATAAATCGTAACGTGGTTCTGTAGATGAAACTTATAGTGGACTGGAAGTTAATTCTAAAATCCAATAACTATACTCTAATTCTAGAGTGAGAGAAAACTAAAAACGTTTTACAACATGTGAATAAATTTATGATCCTGTAATTACAATGATTGAAAGTAACTAACAATAGAATAAATTGAACATAAGTAAATTTCTAATTCTAATACTATTGTTACAGGAAGTACCTGAATAAGGAGGGGTCCCTACCCCCTTAGGAGAGGTATTGGTCTACGAAACCAAAATTACACAATCAATAAATACAACAACACAAAACTATAAATTCAAAACTAAAATTATATTTCCATAAGTTGAAAGATACAATAGAAAATTGTAATTTCCAGAATAATTTTCCTCCCTCACCTATGGGGATATGAGGTTTTTATACAATAACATCACTATTCTAAAATAATACAAACAATGGATGGACAGTTGTGAGAATCCAGTTGTTCATCCGGCTACAAAGATTCTTTCAATTTTAGTGGGAAATGGGAGTATGTTGACTCGTTAGGTAACTTATTTTCTTAGTTGCCTATTGTTGGGATCTAAAGATGTCCTAAAAGAAGCCTTAGTTTAACATTAATTTATCAACCTGAGGGTTTGTCTTTTATTTCAATAATATCAACAAAGTAGAGGCTAAAATCGTGTAGTTAAAGAAAATATGAGTTTATCAACAATCAAGTTCCTGACATGTTCCTTTAAGATTTTGAGGCTAATATCTATGATGGAATTGAAATATAATATATAACATGTTGTGAATTAAAGGAATTAACTAATATGTTGAATTCATCTACTAAGAAGAAATAATCTAATCTAGGAAAATACTTGCAGAACTAATCTATCAACTATTAATCAACTTGTTGGAAAAGAAACGGTGAATTATTATATCTATGAAAAGGGACAAAAAATGTAATATAATTGAAAGGAACAACAAATACAATCTAATCAAAAGGAACAACAAATGTAGTCTAATCGAAAGGAACAACAAATGTAGTCTAATCGATAGGAACATCAAATGCTAATTTAAGCGAAAGGGACAACAAATGATAATTTAAGAGAAAGGGACAACGCGTATGAAAATGAGAGGAAATGTTAAGAAGTAAACTATAACAATGGAAACTGGAACAACAATCAATAACATTCAGATGAAACACCTATATTTCATAAGAAAACAATATAAAAATATTAACACATTGATACATTCATCTTAACTATTGCAAAAGAGATTTAAATCATAGAATGGAAATCAAACTGATACAATTAGATATTGAGACAATAACTCCTTTAGATTGGGCCCTCGGTCCTCAGAAGCACTGCTACTAGAAACTCAGTATGCAAGAATGGTGAAAATGCCAAAAGCTTCTATTAATTCCACGACTAATACAACATATACAAAAGACGTCTTTCGCAAAGCAATTCCAAATTCTAAATTCTTGGATAAAATTCTTAGATTGATTCTTTTCAGGATTCATTACCCCCTATATATTTCAATAATATGGTTAAATTAATATATCCTGAGGATCGAAAGATCCTTAGGATTTATTTTACTATTTATAAGGTTTACAAAATAGGGAGTTGATCTTTCTCAAAACTACTTTGCACCTCATATATTCAACCTTCAACGGTCTTCATATCTTCGAAATCTCTTTAACTATCTTGGGTCTGACAATATTTATACGTTCCTGCAACAAAATCACACAATTCGAACTGAATATTATAATTTTTCTAATATTACTCAATGATATTTCTAGAAGACATTTTAATCATTTCCTATCCTAATTATCCCTAATTAACAGAAAAGACAATTAATATTATATCATAAACCATGAGAACAAGGAGGATATTTGTACCTTTTTCACAACTCAACACCTATTTGTCTCTTGTTTACTTCCTTCATGGAGGTTTCTTCCCCCCATACCCCCCATATTACCTTCTTGCATGTCCTCATGCAAGCTGAGATCTTACATGTAAAGCAGTGATGTTGTAAGAAGGAGAAGTTGGTTCACCAAGTTCCCTGAATCCATTCTTGCATTTGAGCTCTCCAAAAGAAGTTTCTTCCCTTTTTCTATTAATTTGATAATCTATTTGGTAACCCTCTGGATGAAAAAAAATGATAGGGGGAATATATATACACCCAATCTAGGCAGGTCCTTCTTCCAGGATCATTCTAGTATACCTTTCCACTCTGAAGGTGGTTGCAAAATTTTTTTTGAAACCAAAGGGTTCCCTACTCTTGAATTCACTTGGGGAGGCATCCCATATTAATTTGGAAGAAACAAGAGATTATTATTTAAGTTCCCTAAAATATTGTAGGCCTGATCACATAACCTGTCGGTGGATAGGGGCTAAAGTTTCTACCACACCTTCCCTCTACATAAATGCCATGTGTTGCATGATGGTTGGAAAGGATTTTGGAGGTTCCCCTCTAATCCAGAGATCTAACCCAGTTTCCCTTTTTAGGAAGATCTTGTGTGGTTTATCCCACCTCACTTGGTTTTTGGTAAAGGACAGGAACACTTGAAACTGTATGTCCCCAATAAAAGGACCAGTATTGTCTTTCCTGTTGTCTTCCAAGATGAAATTGTGGAGGTATAACTCACACAAAAAGTATTGCACTTTCTCTTCCTGCTCTCTAAAACATGAAATGAACTCAGAGACAATGGTTAATTTAATTGGTTTACCTTCTATAATAGATTTCACCCTCAGCATCAAATAAAACTCTAATAAAAACAAGGTATAATTAGTAGCAGGAGCTCTGCAATCTATTACATCAATGTAGACATCACAAATCTCTTTGATTTACTCTAAATATTTATCTAATTGGATCTGTACTTTATTTACCTTCCCTTGGGCTCTGGTGAGCTCAACAAACATTTCGTTTTCTATTGTTGAAATGGTTTTAATTTGTTTAAAAACTTTTTGATGTTCTTCCATAGTGACCATCTCACTTCTACACTGTGTTAAGGTCTGTTGGGTTTGCACCAACTCTGTCTCCAATCTATTAATGATGTCACTCTGTTTAGGAGACTAAAATAGTTCCTCAGTATGAACAACTGTCTCTTCTATGGTTGGGGAATCTGTCTGGGCCTTTGCATCAATAGTATCTAGGGGGGAAAGGAATTTTGTAGGAAGAGTTTCCTTAGGTTGGGCAGTTGTCTCTTCTGTTGTTGAAGTCCATGTTTGAGGTTCTATTTCATGTACCTCCAAAGGAGTCACTTCTTCATTTTGAATAGTTGTTTCCTTTGTTGATGGAATCTTAGTTTGAGGTTCCATATCTGTTGTCTCTTCAAGGACATGAAACTCTATCTATGTTCCTACATAACTTGTATGGACTGAACTCCTAGGAAGTGGGTTCCTTCCCTGCGTCCTAGGCCTTTTGGACTTCTTTCTTTCATGGACCTTTTCAGCTTTCTCTAATTGTTTTCTTAACTCTTTAATTAGTTCT
Source organism: Picea glauca (assembly GCA_000966675.3). Classification (NCBI taxonomy): domain Eukaryota; kingdom Viridiplantae; phylum Streptophyta; class Pinopsida; order Pinales; family Pinaceae; genus Picea; species Picea glauca. The sequence continues at coordinate 1,486,434 of JZKD02S1672720.1, forward strand.
TTTAGTCTGTCAACTTTCTGCTTTAATATTTTAATCCTTTTAACCCTTCTTCTCAACAACTTGTATTCATGTTTCAACTTTTTGATTCTATTGTGGCCTTTGCCTATTGTTTTCTGGTTTTGTGGAACATCAGGGTCTTCCTCATCCTGATCAGTCAATAATTGTTCCTTTGTTTCCTCTATGTTTGTTTCCTGTTCTACAGGGTTATTTACCTCAATGTGAGGTTCTTCCTATTCTGTTTCTTCGGGGAATGGCATTTCTATGTCAGGGAGGTCCACAATAGAGTTTGAAGACGAATCTAGTGCTTGGTGTTCCTCAGAACTGTTTGTGTATTTGTCAATTGATATCCATAAATTCCCTAGAAATTGAGCCATCTCGATTTCATAACCCTTGAGGAACTGTGTTGTGAGGTGCTCGAGTGATGGATGTATATTTTCATGAGTATTTTCCTGTGAGGGCTTCTTTGTCTATATCATCTCCTGGGTTTCTCTAGGATGTGTTATCCTTTTGTTTCTTATTTTCTTCTTAGTGGAGGTTTTAGGGGTAGTTATTGTCCTTTTTCTCTTTTTCTTTGATGTCTCTGCCAATTGGATGGGGTCTGCCTCAATTTCAGACTGAGGTAATGCAACTTCCATTTAGTTGGTATCTCCTCCTTCCTGTGTTATCTCAATTTTCGGCTAGGGTAATGGAACTTCCATTTGGGCGGTGTCTCCCCATTCCTATGCTATCTCAATGATCCATATTTTATGAGTAGAACGAAATGAATACAGATTATTAATAGGTTCTTAACACAAAATAACAGAGATACAGTAAAACTGGTTTTTTATTTAATAACGAAATAAGCTGAAACTGTAAAATGCAGCGGAAACAAGCTTGCTGGAATGGTGGAGGCTTATCTCTAAAAACAGATGTGACGGAAGTGTGCATTCGAAAGAATAAGGTTACAATGAGGCTATGAAGAAATTTTTACAATAATCAATAATTCCAAAACCCCTAGACATCCAAAAACCTAACCCTAGGAGATGAAGTGCCAAAAGTCATGTGGGCGCCGTTTGGGTAAGTTAGTACATGAACTTCCCGCGGTCGTAACTTTGGAATACGATCTCTGTTTTAGGCGTGTGATAGCCCATTGGAAAGGTATCATCGAGGAGATTCATTGTTGAGCTTGATCCTAAAAATCCTTCATTAAGGCCCTCAAAATGGCTCTGGAAGTTAACACTTCTAAAAATAGTAAATTGCCAAAATTGTCAAAAAACTATTTTGACCTAGTTGGAAAAGGTGGGTGGCCACCGATATCCATCTGGATCAATCCTCCCTCCTTAGGAAGAAATGGTCTCCATTTCATTGATTTCCCCCATCAGATGAGGAAATTGCTACTGAATTTGGCCCCATGTGAGCCACTTGCCTTGGTGTAGGAGTTGCCCTCCTTTGACAACTCGATAAAGATGGATCCTTTGTTTTCGAGTGCCCTTGATCTATTTGTCCACAATATGATCATTAGATGCCTATTGTAGGCAGTCCGGGTTGATCTCTATTGGTTTCAGTTGTTCTGCTACTTCTGACGTGTCTAATAATGGTGGGAAATAAAGGCGAAGGAGATCCATGTTGAACATTGGGTGAAGACCAAGGAAAGGATGAATGTTGAGCTCAAAAGAATTATCCCCCATGGCCTTGGTGATAGTGTACGGCCCATAACAGAGTGGCAGAAGCTTTCGATGGGGTCCTGTAAGGCATTCTTTATGCAAGTGCAACCAAAATTTTTCACCCACCTGAAACTTATGTAGCACCCAATGTTGATCATGGCATTGTTTGTACTTATCATTGGACTTCTATAAGATATCCTAAACCTGTTGGTAGATGTGATGGATCCGCTCAATGAACCGAGTGCCTTCGTCAGCTTCAGTTGGAGAAGGAGATGAGTCGGTTGAGGTGACCGCAAGGGGAAGTGCAACATCTATGGGTCCCAATGGTTGGAATCCCAACCCCACTTGAAAGGGGTTGTGGTTGGTTGAGATATGCAGGGCTTGATTGTAGCTATGCTAGACATAGGGAAGGCTCTCATACGATGTGCGAGGGTGATTTGAATTACACATGTAAAGAATATGCACAATCATTCTATTTACAACCTCGATTTTGGCCATCTGTTTGGGGGTGGAAGGCCATGGATTTGGTGAGCTTGGTGTCTAGAAATGACCAGAGGCTCGACCAGAATGTGCTGAGAAATCGACTATCCTGATATGAGATAATGGTTTGTGGGATTCCAAAATGTACCGAGACTCATTCAAAGAAGAGCTTAGCAGTGGCCACTACTATGATTCTCTTATTTTAGGCAACTAGAATCGCCATCTTATAAAATCGATCAACAACCACAAAAACATATCCATTTCCCTGCTTGGTGGATAGGAGGCCCAACATGTAGTCCATTGAGATAGATTCCCATGGCCTGTCAGGAGTAGGAAGAGGGGTGTATAGACCCTATTTCTTAGTGGTCGGTTTGGAAATAGCGCAGACAGTGCAGGACCTGATATACTTGCTGACCTCCTGTCAAAGTTTCAACCAGTAGAAATGTTTCTGTAGCATTGCCACTGTCTTTTCAACGTCGAAGTGTCCTGCCACCCGACTGTAGTGGGATTCCTAGATCATCTTCGCTCACTCACTTGATGGAACATAGATATGTCCCAAATGACACAACAACCCATCCTGAAGATGGAAATTATCGACAACTGCATTTTCACCCAACATTTGGTAGGTGGTGGCGAAGTCAGGGTCTGTCTCATAGAGTTGGGGCCATCCAGATGTCTCATGGCCGCAAGAGTCTAGCACCATGATGAGTTCTATGACTGGCGGTCTACTGAGGCATCAATGATGCGATTGGTGATTCCTATTTTATACTTGATGTTGAGGTGGAATTGCTGCAAGTATGTGGACCACTTTTGATGGCAGTCATTCTACAATTTTCCCAGTGTCTGGATGAACTGCAGTGGCTTATGATTAGTGTGGATGACTATCAACTTCCCAAGAATGTAATGTCTCCACTAGCGACATGCTTGCACAATGGAGTACATTTCTTTGTCGTAAGTAGGGTACTTATGGATAGTATCTGATAGTGTCTCACTATGATAGGCCACGGGGTGGCCGTGTTGAGTGAGAACAACACCCACAACACAGTCTGAAGCATCTATCTTAGTCTCAAAAGGATGTTGCAGGTCTGGTAGTGAAAGTACTAGGGCTGAGCACAAGCACTGCTTCAAATCATCAAAATCTTGTTGTTGGGATTGACCCCATGCAAATTTCGACTTACCACCACCCCTGTTTATTTGGTTGAGGGCCCATGCAATATGAGAGAAACCCAACATGAACTTGTGGTATAAATTGGCAAGGCCCAAGAAGCTCCGAAGCTCAGTGAGTGTTGTTGGGGTTGGCTAGTCACAGATGACTTGGATCTTGGTTGGATCCACATGTACACCATGCTGATCAATGATGTAGCCCAGGTAATGGACTCTGTCCATATCGAAGGAGCATTTTTCCAAGTTGGCGTATATCTTGTGCTGTCGCAGGGTGTGCAAAACGTGTTGAATATGCTACAAGTATTCGGCCCAAGTCTTGCTATAAATTATAATGTCATCCAGATACACCACTACAAAAGTATTGGTGAATGGTCATAGGATATCATCCATCATCCTCATGAAAGTGGCTAGACCATTTGTCAAACTAAAGGGCATGATCAACCATTCAAAAAGGCCTTCCTTTGAGTTGAAGGTAGTCTTCCATACATCTATCTGTTCTATCGGGACCTCGTGGTAGCCATACTTCAGATCAATCTTACTAAATTATTTGGGCCCCGTGAGTTGATCAAGGAGGTCATCGATTTGGAGAATCGGGTACCTATTTTTTACTGTGAATTTATTCAGAGCCCGATAATCAATACATGGTCGCCAGGTTCCATCTTTTTTTTGTACCAGCACGATTGGGCTCCCGCAAGGTGATGAGCTGGGGAGGATATGCCCCTTGTGGAGCAGTTCTTGGATCTATCTCTTGATATCCTCATTCTCTAAAAAAGAGCGATGATAGACTGGCCCATTGGGTAACGATGCATCGGGGGTCAAATCGATGGGGTGCTTGACCTGGCAGTGTAGAGGTACCCCTGTAGGTGAGGAGAAGATATCCGAGTATTCTTCCATGACCTTATCTACTTACTTCTGCTGTGTGGAGAGGTCGGCCGTAGAGACCTTGGATGTGGTTTTGATCTTTCGCTTATTCTGAGAGAAAATCATGAAGAAGACAAACTTCTCCATCTGAGATATGACCTTCCTGCATTTCTGAGAAAATATCAAGGAAATAGCACTAGGTGGGACTGCATTGGGTATCCTGTACAATTTCCTATTCAAAGTAATAATAACACTATGAGGCCTAGAATCATATATAGCATAGCATTTCCATAAATAAGGTTGGCCCAAAATAACATCAAAAACTTCGAGAGGAGCAACATCACACAATACCTCGTCTTTGAAGGGATTGATGTCATACGACAGTCGACACTGTTGGTTGACGTGTAGATCGCTTCCTTGGCAGAGCCATCCAATGGTGTATGGTTGTGGGTGCAACGTTGTTGGTAGGGATAGCTTCTTGATGACCTCTACTGAGATGATGTTCTTTGTCTACTACTATCAATGATGAAGTGTAGTGGGGTGACTTTTACCCACATTTGTGAATGGAAGAGGCACTCTCCTTCTTCTGGTTCGTCTAGTTCACCAGGCTGGATCTTGGTGGTAGCAACGATGGCACTGGGTTCCATGTTAATGATCTGTCTTCCCCTTTCTGGTTCTGGCTCAGAGTCATAACTTGCATCTGATTCAGAGGCTTTCACTTCGGCCACCAGTGACTGCTTTGAGCGACAGTCAACAGTGTTCTATCATGGGCTTTTATGGAAGTCACACCACTTCTTAGTATCTTTCATCTGTTTCCCTTTTCTTACAGAAAGTTTCCCACCAATATTTGACATGGGGAATGGCTTTGAGGAGAGAAAACGTAATCTTTTCTTTATTCGAAAAGTTATGGATAGAAAAATAACCTTCTAGTAGATTTAACAACTTGTATACAGTATCTTCGTCTATATAATATTAAAATATACGAATATCAAAGTTTATTTGTACCTTGAAGGGGGCGACACCTCTGTTCAAAGAAGATGTGTCTCCTATTGGTAGCCGCCGAAAGATTTGCACGAAGCTATCCATAATATCATTCCTCTATTGCATGAGGGCTTCCTCAATCAATAGTTTGAAAGGATCTCATGTCCCATCATCTTTATTTTCTCCTACCATGGGAGGTCGCTTCTTTCCTCAAGAGAAACAAACTTGAGACCCACCCAACTCTTTGTACTCTGACCTCATTGGGGACATGCATTAAGACGACAAGGAGAAGACCGCTCTGATACCACTGATCCATATTTTATGAGAAAAATGAAATGAATACAGATTATTAACAAGTTCTTAACACAAAATAATAGAGATATAGTAAAACTAGTTTTCTATTCAATAGCAAAATAAGTTGAAACTGTAAAATGCAGCGGAAACAAGCTTGTTGGAATGGTGGCGGCTTATCTCTTAGAAGAAATGTGACAACAATGCACATTCGCAAGAATAAGGTTACAATGAGGCTCTAAAGGCCTTTTTACAATAAGAAAGAATGCAAAAAACCCTAGACATCCAAAAACCTAACCCTAGGAGATGAAGCGCCAAACGTCATGTGGGCCCCGTTTGGGTAAGTTAGTACATCAACTTTCTGGGGTCGTAACGTTTGCATACGATCTCCGTTTTTGGCATGTGATATCCCGTTGGAAAGGTATCGTCAAGGAAATTCATTTTGGGGGCTCAATAATGCCTTCAGATATCAGTAAGTGTTATCCAAAAATTTGGTCATTGTGATGTTGTCATGATGATATCATGATGATGGAAAATCAAGCTCTTTACCAAGAACACTTTCCTGAGAAAAGTTACAGTTGTTTTCTCCCAGAACTCTTACTTTGAAACATGTTCACATGCTACTTATATATTCTCCTACGAGAATGCTTGATTCCCGCAATCTACCTTAAGCTGGGGTGCGAACTTCTCGCACTGTACTCATTGTTAGGGTGCGAACATGCTCTTAAAGAGGAAAAAGATAAAGATCTCAAACCTTCTAGAAGGGAATCTTCTGTAAGGGTGAGTTAGCTTTCGAGTGGTTATTCAATTACTAGAATTCTAGATATATTGGGATCATTACCTATCCAAGTAACTAATCTATCTCTTCCTATATATTGAGGAGATTTCTCATGAAAAGGGTTAAGAAGTGAAGTTCAACAAGTTAGCAAGAGATTGATTAGAGAATTAGTGCAAGACGGTATGGAGAACAGATGCTACAACAACAAGGCCATCACATGTAGTTGTTTTTCTTCATGCATGAGCAAGATTGTGTGTCAGAGCTAAAAGCCATCGAAAGGAGACCTATGACATGAAGGCTCAGGTTGTAAGTTTCTCTTTCAATTAATATGATATAGTGATATATTTCTTTCCCATAAAGTGAGATCTACTTTATTACATAATTCCTTGATCATATGTATAGTTTAGCTATTGAACATATTATGTGCTTTCACTTTGGTTGGTTTGTGCTGTTTTGATATTGACCGTGCAAGAGCACTAGAGTGAAGCAAGGAACAACAAAGACCAAGGAAGCGATTACAAGGTACATATCCTCTTATCACTTCCAATTTAATTCAATAGTTAGATCTAGGGAAAGCAGTATATTCTGTCCTGTTTTGTTCTAGATCCAGGTGGATCTAGGGAGATCGGTTAGTGTTTGCACCTACAGATTTATCCTATAACAAAATTGGCGACTCCACTGGGGAGATATCCCTTTTGTCTTTTTGGTTTTTTGGATTTTCTGTGGCCATTTTCTCTGTTTGCATTTTTCTTTTGATTTGTCTGTCTCTGAGTCCTCAGGATACCCTGAGAGACCTTCTGGGTCTATAAGCCAATTTGATTTTTACTTGCTTCTTCAAAATTTTCATTAGTTTCAGGGATTCTCGCACTGTGTCCATTAGCAGCCTGTGAGAACCTTGATAGTTCGCACTCTGCATATACATTTCAGTGCGGATAGTTCTCATGCTGCATCAAAGTGGCCTGCGAAAACCATAGTTTCTCGCACTGTGTTCCACACTAGCCTGCGAACATTTTTTGAAATTTTTTGAATGTAAATTTTGACTCTGTCAATAGCTCATATGTGTTGATTTAGACCTCTTTGGCTTGCTGAATCAGTGACTTACATATCTTTTTCTACAATTGGCTTGCTAGAACTGATCTAGGTTTTCTAGGTTTTTCTTGCTTTTGAAACTTGACTTTCATTTCTTAGCTTTTGTTGGCATTGTCATTCTCTCTGATTACTGGAGTTGAGTGTATCTGACTGGCTGAGAACCAGGGATTGGTTGAGGGTTAAGTGTTTGGTGTTTCTCTTGTACTTGTTGGTTCGAAAGGACAAATTTTTCATTTACATTGAGAAGCTCCTTGGTTTGTTTTTGTTTTTGCTTACATTGAAAGTATTGTCTTGGGTTGTTTGTTTGAGTCTTTTTAATTTGTTTTTCTTTTCTCATTATTCAGAGCTCTTCTTGGAAAGTAAATTGCATGTTTTCTTTCAAAGTTTTGTTTTTGCCTTTTGCGAGAACATTGAAAATCAAAGTTTTAAGTGTATTGAAGTTTTGAGAAAGACATATGGAACTTGTTCATTGATATATGATGGTTTGCATTGGCATATGAAAGGAAATTAAGCATTGCATTTTCATTGTAGTATTGAGATTGATTCAGAAATTGTTCTC
>JZKD02S1672720.1:1501356-1514058 GCA_000966675.3 Picea glauca
CGAGAATCCTCATTCACGCATAGGGTTTCAAAAACTAGCCTAAAACTTGAAATTTAACCACTAAAATCATAAAATTAAACCATGAAAGGCTAGAGAATTGGGAACTTACCAATCTGATCCAGACGGTTCGTGGAATAATGCCCTGAAGCTCCCGAAAATCGAAGATGAAGATCGGAGGTAAAATGGAGGTTTTTTGCACTAAAATGGTAAATGGGTAAAACATATGGTAAAAATGAATGGTAACTTTGTTTTATTTACTTTTTACCATAATTAAAGTGGGTTTTTTATATTTATTCACTATTTTACCCTTAATTTTAATACGAAAGTGAGTAAAATGACTTGCAGGTACCCAATGTAGATGATTATGGATGAAAAAATTTTGCAATATGATGTCATTTTGTTTGTTTCCTATGGTTTTGATCTAAAACCTCAAGTGCCTTTTATCCGTTCTTGCACTTGCGAACAACCTAGAATGTGATCGAGCATTGTTTTATCTCTTTTCTGGGCTCGATGTGGTTATACGAAAAAGGAACCCCCCTGGAGTTAACTTTAAGCTCTTTTCACGACTCCCTAAATATGAAAAGATTTCCGAGTGATCTTGCTCTTTTCACACTCATTAAAGTATTTGAAGTTACACGTTCTTCGAGCGATAGTTTAACCCTTTTTCGGTCTCGTTGAACTATTGTATGAAAAAGGAACTGAGAGAGTTCTCTTTTGAGTGTTTTTCCAAACTCCGTGATCCTGAAAAACCTTTGAGTTTTCTATCTCTGGACTCGTTAAACAAACATTGACTGACCCGTGATGGGACCGAACCACTCCTTCTTAGGGTTCATTAAAAAGACTCTGAGGGACTCGTCCGAAGGATGAGCTTATATCAGCAAGAATATGTGATCCTCTTCAAGCTTGCATAAAAATAAAGAGGTACTTGCCAGAAATGGTGGGGGAAATTTTGGGAAAGGAATATGTTTCATCTTTGTGTTAATTGGCAGTAAGTGTCGCTCTTGAACATGACACCCCCTATTCATCATTTGAAACCGGTTTGGGAAATCCATTTGTCTCTCATTCGATTCCATAACAAGGTCTTTCCATGTGTCGTCTTTGAGTCAATGCTGCCAAATCATTGGTCGTGCCATCCATATGTTCAAGAGAAGTCCAAACCTCTTTTGAGTCGGCCATCTGAAATTATACTTTCATTCTGTGTCGGCCTGCCCTGTGTCCAAAGTCCAATTGTCACATGCTCTGTTTCACTTTCAAACTCTGTTACTCATTTTGTGTCACTGATGTGGGATACATCAAGGCCCTTTGGTGACGAGTCTTTTTCTGTCGACTTCAGCACATTTTCCGGAATCAAGACTTAAAAATTATTTAGTACCTTGAAGCTTGCATGCCTCAATGGCAAGTTTCTCGCTTTCGACAGTGGGTTTACATCATCGACGACTGATCAAGGGATTCCGTTGAGTGTTCGACATCAACTCATTTATTCACAGTCGACGGATTGTACTATAGTACCTTGGGAGTCATTGGCATTAATGGTGATTTCCCTCGCACTTGTTAACGGTATACATCAATGACCGGTAATCAAGTGGTTTCTACCATGTTTGACTTCGACACATGTAATCACATGGTTAGATTCGTACTTTTTTTGGGCGATGAATTTGAAGACCCTGGATATTACCTATAATCCAGGTAGCGATGGAGTATGTATATTTTGCGACACATAGATCCACTGTGTATGTTTCGTGGCTATGTCGTCTTGACTAAAAATTTGTCGCACAGATGCACAGTGTATGTAGGTGGATGTGCTATATTATGACGGCATGGATCCACAGTGTATGATTGGTGGACATGACCTTGGTTTATGATGTCATCAGTCTATTATTTGAGTATGGGAATGACTACCTCGAAATTGATATATATGATATTCTGCTGATGCTTGGATGTTTTCAAGTCTCTGATTAGATGTGCTTTTGGTTCTTGACACACACATGCAACTTACAAAGTCTATCGATCGTCACTGGTTCCGCTCTTAGACTTTGGGGGGAATTATGTTATCCACAAATTTGGTCATTATGATGATGTCATGATGATATCATGATGATGGAAAATCAAGCTCTTTACCAAGAACACTTTCCTGAGAAAAGTTATAGTTGTCTTCTTCCAGAACTCATACTTTGAAACATGTTCGCAGGCTACTTATATATTCTCCTGCGAGAATGCTTGATTCCCGCAAGCTACCTTAAGCTGGGGTGCAAAATTCTCGCACTGTACTCATTGTTAGGGTGCGAACATGCTCTTAAAGAGGAAAAAGATAAAGATCTCAAACCTTCTAGAAGGGAATCTTCTAGAAGGGTGAGTTGGCTTTCGAGTGGTTATTCAATTACTGGAATTCCAGATATATTGGGATCATTCCCTATCCAAGTAAATAATCTATATCTTCCTATATATTGAGGAGATTTCTCATGAAAAGGGTTAAGAAGTGAAGTTTAGCAAGTTAGCAAGAGATTTATTAGAGAATTACTGCAAGACGGTATGGAGAACTGATGCTACAGCAGCAAGGCCATCACATGTGGTTGTTTTTCTTCATGCATGAGAAAGTGTGTGTGTCAGAGATAAAAGCCATCGAAAGGAGACCTATGACATCAAGGCTCAGGTTGTAAGTTTCTCTTTCAATTAATATGATACAGTGATATATTTCTTTCCCATAAAGTGAGATCTACTTTATTACATAATTCCTTGATCATATGTATAGTTTAGCTATTGAACATATTACGTTCTTTCACTTTGGTTGGTTTGTGTTGTTTTGATATTGACCATGCAAGATCACTGGAGCGAAGCAAGGAACAACAAAGACCAAGGAAGCGATTACAAGGTACATATCCTCTTCTCACTTCCAATTTAATTCAATAGTTAGATCTAGGGAAAGCAGTATATTTTGTCCTGTTTTGTTCTAGATCCAGGTGGATCTAGGGAGATCGGTTAATGTCCGCACCTACGGATTTATCCTATAACAGTAAGGAGCTCGATCCTGAGAAACCTTCATTTAGGCCCTCAAAATGGCCCTGAAAGTTAAAACTGCTAAAAATAGTAAATTGTCGAAATTGTCAGAAAACTGTTTTGAGCTAGTTGGAAAAGGTGGGTGGCCACCGATATCCATATGGATCACTCAATTACCTATGGTGGGTTTTCATGATGCAACTCGGTTTGTTCCAGTTGTAGAGGCCTATTGGCCTCGACTAGATCACCCCGAGTTATTTGAGTTTGGCTCAGGGATTTATTTACTATGATCTTTACTAATCCATGGTGGCTAATTATAGTAATAGGATATTTAGCCTTATGTTTTATTATAGAAACCTCATATAATATGGCATTTAGAAAAAATGGTAAATTGATTACTAGTCGTTGTTTGAGAGATGCTAACAATTTGAGGTGATGCGATCGGATCACATCATACCTTATGTTGTAGGTGATATACCTTTGTATTACTCCTTCCATGGCTCACTGAGAGAGCTGGGGTCGAGTCCCTTTCCCTTTTTATCAAGTTCTTCTCTAGGATCTACAAAATATTCCACAACCTCTTTGAGCATTGTATATTTCTCATTCCATTGTATGCCTGTGTTCGGGAGGCTTGTAACCTCTACTATGATTTCCTCCATGTGCATAATTTGTATATATCGAACCATGGAGACCCCTACCTACAAGTTCTGGAAGAATTCAAGCATGATGTTTGTGCCATATCCTTGCAACCAGTTAAAGTACTCTGTCCATCCCATACAATGTAAGATTTATCTTCCGTTCTCTGTTACCTATAGTAATGTTGGCTCCCAATGCACACTTCGGCCACCCATATTTACTATGAGCAGGTGAGGACGACTATCATTCCTTGCTACATCTTAACTCAACCATATTTTGAAATAGTAGAAATAGAAAATATAGAACAACATCGTTTATAAGAATGTGAATTTTTCTCATTTACTGCACTCATTGTCATATATTGGTAAACGTTCCAAGTATCTACCCCATTAAATGGAAAGGTTGACCTCGACCATAAAACGTACGAGTGTAATAATGGTAGATAGTTGTGGTGAGGTGTGATTACTATGTCGTTGCCACCGCTGGAAAGACAATCATTGATAATTTTCAAAAAGAATTTTTAGCGGTAATTATGAACCATCATCATTATGTGTGGGAAATTCAAATTGACATACTTATGTTAGAACCGTTTGAGGAAAAAGATTTCGAATAATTTTAAATTTGTTCACGTGTTTTAGAAATGTTCCACATATCAGAACGTTGTTAATTTCACTTGTTTATTGGATATAACTGGAATGATAGCCTCATTGTTTAGAAAAGGAAATATAAGAACACACTAAAACTTGGCGTATTTAAGATAAACTTCAATACCATAGGTAGAGCCACTGTTGCCAACAGGCATCCATAGCCTTGATAGAGTTTCCTTTTAACCCATAGATGAATGTGTATCCTTAATAAATAGTTTGAATTGTCTTTTCCAAGAAGACCATTATCCTAGTTTGGTAGCCAGATGATGATAATGCCACTCACTAGATCGTAACCTAAGTGAACAAGTCAGCTCATGATGAGAACTCTTGTCCTTTGACAAAAAAAATGCCAAAGGCCATTTCCCTAGTGTGGTAGCCATAGTGGGAATGCCAGTTATGTTATTTTATGATGATCATGGTAGGTTGGCTTGTGATGAGACCCCCTATCCTTTGTGGAAAAAAAACTTTATTTTGTTTTGATGAGTGTTTTTTTTTTTTAAAGGCTCTATCAAGGGAGGCTCACCTACACCTTAAGAGTGAGGGATGGCATAAGAAGTGTAATAATTCGAAGTAAGAAAGTGTTTAAGATTCCTTATTATGCTATGAAAGCAATTGTCATTCAATTATATGTGGATGTATAGGGGAAAGAAAAGAATTATGGTGGTCGATGAATTGTGAACAAGTTTTAAGATGATTCAGAGAAATTAATCCAAAAATAGTTCGCTAAAGTATGTTAAATGATCCACACAAAATGACAAATCAGAACTAATTCTTATGAAAATGAATTGGTGAATTTCATACCCATAGGATTGATTGACGTAATAATGGTATGCATTGTTCAAAAAAGAATCGTGACTTTTGAGAAAAAGGAGCGACAATAAAAAAAAGTAGAAGGAACAACAGTTGTTCCTTTCGAATGAACAATGCTATCTGAAAAGGGAACAAAAGGAATTTATAAAGGGAGAAGCAGAAGGAAAAGAGTGCTAATTATATTCATTATAATCATATTTTCTAGTTCTTATTCTTTCAAGTTAATTTGCTAAAAAAGTAAAAAGTAAAAACTCAATCAAATGTTGTAACGAAAGCTATATACAATATGTAAAGTGTTGATAAAAATCATCATTTATGAAGTTGAAGTTGTTGGATTACCATCCCAGCCAGCTAGAATATGAACAATAGGGTCCTTACTTACTTCTTGGCAGAAGGATTATTTTGAAGGTGGCTGATGGTAGAGTCGTAGCCAATGTCCATTTTCCATAAAAGGAGAACCATACCCATTGATGGTAACTAAAGTGGCAGTACCATTATTGTGAACTTCATTGATTTCATATGGTCCCAGCCACCTTGTTTGTAATTTTCCAGGAAAATCCTAAAATCTAGAATCATAGAAAAGTGCCCAATCACCTTTCTGAAAAGATATCTTCCTGATATGTTTATCGTTCCAGCTAGCTCTCTACTGCTAAATGGTGTTTTTTCATTGCAGGGAGGACATGCATGCTTTGTCTAACTCATTGAGATGATGTAGGCATTTTTTATGTGCCTCTGTAAGATCCAATCCAATTTCCTGGGCCATCCTTAGAGTCTTGATCTCAAACTCAATCGGGAAGATAGGTTCTTTTACATAGACTAAATGATAAGGAGAATATCTAGTGGTGTTACGACATGTTGTACGGTAAGCCCATAAGGAATTTGGAAGCTCGATTGCCCAATTATGAGAGTTTGTTGAGACTATTTTTTCAAAACTACCTCCAAGACTTTATTGGTATTTTCTACTTGCCCGTTTGCCTTTGGGTGATATGGGGAAGTAACTCTGTGTTTAATATGATAACTGTTCAGGGTGGTCATGATTCTATGGTAAGTAAATTGTGACCCTCCGACAGTGATTACTTCACTGGGTAATCCATAGCATACAAATAATTTGAAAAGGAATTTAATGATTGCTTCCTCTTTTGCATTTGACAATGCTTCTGCCTCTACCCATTTTGTCATGTAGTCTTTTACAACTAGTATATAGGCCTTATGGTTTGATTTTGGGTTGAAGGGGCCAAGAAATTCTAGTTCCCATCTCTAGAAAGGTTCTGCGACTACTTGTTCTTGCAGGGGAATTTCATCATCTTGTCCTGGTCGACCCATCCTTTGACAGATGTCGCAGGTCTAGACATATTTCTTTGCATATTTGAATATTGAGGGCCAATAATAGCCCATATGTAAAAGCTTATGCCCAGTCCTGCGATCTGTAAAATTTCCACCATAGGGCTCATCAAGACCTGCCTTCAGTATGTCATAGATTTCGTCATCTCTTAGACATCTTCGGATCTGGAGATCAACCCCTGTGTGGAAAAGATATCCACCAATCTAGGTGAATAGTGCACTACGTTGGACGATCAATTTCCTTTCCCTTGATGATAGATGTGTTGGTAGTTTCCCATATACCAAATAATTTTCCACATCAGCGTACCAAGGTGGCTTAGTAGTGACAATGAACAAATGTTTGTCTGGAAATTGGTCTTCAACTGTCAAAGAATCATCTTTTTTTTGGTACGGGAGGCAGGAAATCTGCAACAATATTCTCTCTTCCGGGTCGATCCTTGATGGTGATGTCAAATTCCTTCAATAGTAATAACCATCGAGTAAATCGTCCATTAGTAATAGGTTTATTAGATAAATATTTAATAACAGAATTATCAATATACAGAATAACTAGATAGCCTATTATATAGTGACGAAATTTATTACTAGCATGTATAACGACTAAAAATTATTTTTTTGTAACTGTATAATTTAATTCGGTGGGAGTAAGGTTTTTGCTAATAAAATAAATAGCATAAGATTTCTTGTCTTATTCTTGTCCATGGACAACATCTATGGAAATATCTGATGCATCTGTGGAGATGTGGAATGGTATTTTCCAGTTTGGTCCTCTCAGCACTGGTGCTATTGAAATCAACTTTTTAAGTCATGTGAATGCCACATCACACTTATCAGACCACTAAAATTCTACATTACCAGTTAAAGCATGTAAAGGTGCAGTAGTTCTTGAAATTTTTTCCATGAATCTACGATATTATTTGGAAGCGCCAAGGAAACTACGTACCTCTGTTTGTGTACGTGGTGTACAAAGATGAAGGATTACCTCTATTTTTGTTGGGTCTACCCTGATTCCATCTACAGAATTATAATTTCCTAGTACCATACCTTCAGTAATCATCATATGACATTTTTCATGACTTAAACATAACCTGGTAGAAATTCATCATTCTAGTACCTTCTCTAGATTGCTTAGAGCTTGATCAAAGTCATCGCCATAAGGAGTGAAATCGTCCATGTAATCTTCAATCCTTTCATTAATTAGATCAAAAAATATGCTCAAAATGGCCCTTTGGAATGTGGCTGGAGCATTACATAATCCAAAGGGAAATAGTTTGTATGCAAAGGTACCCCAGGGACATGTGGATGTAGTTTTATCTTGATCTCCCGAGGCAATCTGGATATGATTATAGCCACTAAAACCATCTAGGAAAGAGAAAAAATTCTTCCCTTCTAAAGTATCAAGGACCTGATCGATGAAAAGTAGGGGGAAGTGGTCCTTCTGGGTAGATTTGTTGAGTTCTTTGTAGTCTACACAGATTCTCCATTTCCTGTTCTTCTTGGGAACGATCACTAGTGGGGAAACCCATCGATTATCCGAAATAGGATATATATAAATTCCACATCCAACAGGATATGTAATTCTTCTTTAACAATGTCCCCGAGGTGAGGATTCAATATTCTTTAGGGTTGTCAGATGGGTCAGGCATCTTTCTCAATATAAATATGATGTGTTCAGAGTTGGGGATCAATGCCCTTCATGTCAAAATATTCCCAGGAAAATCTTGTTGATACTTAGATAGGATCTGAATCAATTTGTGTTGTTGTTGCTTATTTAAATTATCATTAATATTCATAAACCTCCCTAGTGCAATCTCAATTGATTTTCTATTATGGAGAGTGGTAGTGGGGATCTGTTGTTCCATAAATTTCTAGTGAATCTCCCTATGCTTCATTATCTAACACACCTTTTAGCATTTGGCATGTCGAGTTACTTACAGTGACTGGGATATTAATGAAGTTGTTGATCACATCATCTTCTAGTTGGTTCTTAAGTCCCAGAGCTTCTTCGAGTGTGAGAGGGGGTCATAGATATTTTTATGGATATCTAGGTGGTGGAAACTACTGATGTATAATGGACAAACTCGGTTTAGATGGATGATATAGGATGAGATTATTTGTAGCACCTCCTGTAGAAATTGTCATGTTTCCCATGTGACATCCTATGTATGCATTTGTTGTTGAAAGCCATGGTCTCCCCAATATTAATGGATTTCCATCGAGTCCACTTCCTGGGTTGATCATGAGGAAATAACCTAGATATTCCCAATATTCGACCGAAATTTCTATATCTAGTAATGTACCAACTGTCTTTACCACTGATCGATCGACCAATTGTAACATAATTAGAGTAGGTTTGAAGGAAGTGAAACCCAGGGTGTTGCAAGTCTTGATGGTCCAGATATTAATGGTTTCCCCCAAATCCACTAGTGTATTTGGAAACGAACAACCTTCTATCTGAACTATTACTACGGGATTCCCTAGGTCTACATATTTGACTGGTTCCTTTATTCCTAGAATGAGGTCAGACAAGGCACCTACCACATGCACAGTTGATGATGAATTTTTAACTTTCCTGACAAGTTTCTTCCCACATAATATCTTAATTGTCTTTGCATAAATTCTGATGTCTTGCAGAGCTTGCAGGAGTGGGATATTAACATATAGATTCCTTAGTTCCCCTGCAATGTCAAAATTAGGATACACAACTAGTTTTTCTATCATCAGTATTTTGGGGAATGGGGGTGGAGTAACATCCTCATTGGGATTCTGTTGTGCGATTGTGTTTCCTTCCTTATTTGTTTCTTCTATTATGACCACAATCGAAGGTGTTATTGTTGGTTGTACATTATTTTCATTCTCCTTATCTTTGTGAATGGTACTCCCTTCAGGATAAATTATGTTCCCTGACCTCAGTTGGAGTTTGTTGCACCCTACAGAGTTTATTTTCCCATCCACATTCTCAATAATCTACACAAGTTGGGCTAGTTTAGTATTGGGATTTGGGTGAGGTTGAGTTGGTAATTGAGGGAACAATTATGGTTGAGGATTCAGGGGTAGTTGTAGTAGAGCTTGCAAAGTGGATTGAGTTTGAGGGGTCATCCCCATGGGTTGATTGGTGATTCCCATGAAGCGCTACCAATCTGGGTTCCAATTTGGGTTTTGGGCAGCCGTGCTGGACCACTATGAAGGATAGGGGTTATTACTTGGATTTTTCTAGGATGGGGTGAGGTATTGTGAGTTTGTCTAGGTGGGGTTTGCAGTAGATTGATTTGTCCAGGTGGGATTTGCAGCAGATTGATTTGGCTAGGGTGCATTAGGATATTACTGGGACTGCCAGGTGGGTTTAGCAAATGGTTGGTACTTCCATGTGTTTCCATAATTTTGTTGTTGATTATATTGTCCAGAAAAGAAAGAAGAGGGATCATGTTGTGTACCTAGGGGACGAGCCTTCCATTGGCGACACTGAGCCATTATGTATAACAGTTATGTTTCCTCTTCTGCTTCTCTAAAGACAAATTTCAATCCTGGGAGTGATGGACACTGCTCCATTGCATGATATTTGGTACAGATGGCGCAGAACCTAACCACATCCAAAGGGCATTCCCTCAGACCATATTTCTTTCTACATCAGTGGAAAAATATGGCCAAGGTTTGTTCTTCTTCTGCTTGTTTCTGTTTAGTTTGCAAGACATTCAATTGTGTATTCAGAGTACTTAGAATGTCAGTTTTGAAATTCTCTAACAGATTACCAACTACAACTTGGGTGACACCCCCACTAGAAATGTTTCTATTTCTAGTGAGGGAATTTTGTATCCCTGATCTGGTTCATGTACTCCCACGCGAGCTCTTGATGCAAAATTAGACAATGTTATCATAAATTTCTTAGTAAATATCACCCTTTCCCATTAAATTTAGTGTTTCTACCCATTCGTCCTTCATTCCTTTTATCAAGGTGGATTTGAGTACCTCACCTGGTAATGTGCCATAAGGAGATCTTTGCAGATTGTATTGAAATCTTTCAATATATTCTTCTTTTGTTTTGTTTTCCTTTGTAGTCATTTAAAAATTTTCATCTTTTAGATCTCTGGTTCTACAATAATCCTGATATTTTGTTAAGATGGCATGTTTCATTTCATCCCATTATTTTATAGTTCCCCCTCCTAATCCCATAAACCAATGTAAATATGCTCCTTTCAAGGTAGAAAGGAAAAACTTTCATTTCTTGGGTACAAAGGTGTAGTCATATCCCCTACACAGGACATCAAATTCAAATAGGAATGCATCAGGCTCTTCTGAAATTAATCCATGAAAGGTTGGCAGATTTTGTAATGGGATTTCTTTCATGGAGGCATTAGCAACCAGATCGACTATCAGGTACACCAAAGTGGATTTCTGGGCTCGTGGTTGATTTGGTTGCACCATTTGGTTGAAAATATGCCAAAAATCTTCAGGAATTTCTTGGCCTAGGTGTTCTATTTGAGAGGATTGATTACGTGATCCCCTAGGGAATTTAATCGCACTACCTCTATCTAGGATTTCAGGTATACCTTCTCCTATCACAGGAGATCTAGGACAAGGTGGTGGTGATGGGTTTGCCTTAGCAACCCCGTTACTCTCCCCTTCTCCTTCCTATGGATTACAAGGGTTTCCCTTGTCTAAAGGGATGAGAGGTGGAATATTTGTATTTTTTTAAATTTGTTCAGTCCCTTAAGTTCTACTATGAACCTCAACATGGGATAAAGCTGGTGAATTTACTTCCTAGGGGATTCGGGTAGAACCTCTCCTGGGTCTAACTGAAGCCTGATATTTATCTTTTCGGATGATTTTGTCTATGAAAGTGATTCTTCAAGGGGCCAATGGGCCCTCGGATTTTGTAGTTTCTGATGGGGGTTTTGGTTTTAAAGGTTATTTATTCTTAGTCATGCACACTTCATAAAAAATTCTAAGTACCTAAGTGGCCTCTATACATTAGCTGGAGGTAGGGGTTGGCACACGTGTTTTACTTGTTGTCTGCATAGGTTCTTACCTTCCGTCTTCAATACCTCATCCTCCAAAGACACAACCTATGCTATATTTGACACTCTCCCCAGAAACGACGCCAAAATGTTGGGCTCTAAATATGTCCTAAAAAAATCCTTAGTTTAACATTAATTTATCAACCCGAGGGTTCATCTTTTATTTCAAGAATATCAACAAAGTCTATGCAGATAGTTGTAGAGCCTAAAATCATGTAGTTAAAGAAAATCTGAGTTTATCAACAATCAAGTCCCTCACATATTCCTTTAAAATTTTGAAGATAAGATCTATGACATAATTGAAATCTAATCTATAACATGTTGTGAATTAAAGGAATTAACTAATCTGTTGAATTAATCTACTAAGAAGCAATAATCTAATCTAGGAAAATACTTGCAGAACTAATCTATCAACTATTAATCAAATTGTTGGAAAAGAAAAGGAAAATTATTATATCTGTGAAAAGGGACAACAAATGTAATCTAATCGAAAGGAACAAAAAATGTAATCTAATCGAAAGGAACAACAAATGTAGTCTAATTGAAAGGAACAAAAAATGTAGTCTAATCAAAAGGAACAACAAATGTTAATTTAAGAGAAACAGACAACAAATGCTAATTTAAGCGAAAGGGAAAGTGCATATGAAAATGAGAGGAACTTTCAAGTAGTAAACTAAAACAATGGAAACTGGAAAAACAATCAATAGCATTAAGATGAAACACCTATCTTTTGTAAGCAAACAATATAAAAATATCAACACACTCATGCATTCATCTTAACTATTGCAGAAGAGATTTAAAACACAGAACGGAAATCAAACTGATACAATTACAGATTGAGACAGTAACTCCTTTAGACTGGTCCCTCGATCCTCAGAAGCATTTCTACTAGAAACTCAGTATGAAAGAATGGTGAAAACAAAAAAATCTTCTATTAATTCCATGATTGATACAACATTT
Source organism: Picea glauca (assembly GCA_000966675.3). Taxonomy (NCBI): domain Eukaryota; kingdom Viridiplantae; phylum Streptophyta; class Pinopsida; order Pinales; family Pinaceae; genus Picea; species Picea glauca. Next base: position 1,513,760 of record JZKD02S1672720.1, read on the forward strand.
ACAAAAGACTGCTTTCCCAGAGCAATTATGAATTTTGAATTCTTGAATAAAATTCTTATATTGATTCTTTTCAGGATTCATTACCCCCTATATATTACAATGATATGGTTAAATTAAGCTATCCCAAGGATCGAAAGACCCTCATGATTGCTTTTACTATTTATAAGGTTTACAAAATAGGGAATCGATCTTTCTCAAAACTGCTTTGCGCCTCATGTCTTCAACCTTCAACAGTCTTCATATCTTCGAAATCTCCTTAACTATCTTGGGTTTAACAATATTTGTAGTGTCCCCAAGGC
>JZKD02S1672720.1:1521865-1568501 GCA_000966675.3 Picea glauca
TCTGCGAATTAAGTGTGTTTAATCCTGGTTAAATGCATTTGTTTTTAAATCCATGTAATGAATGGTGAACCGAGAGGTTAGGGTAAACCTGGGTAGTGAATAGGTACACTACAATATTTATCCATTCCTGCAACAAAATCACACAATTCCAACCGAATATTAGAATTTATCTAATATTACTCAATGATAATTCTAGAAGACATTTTAATCATTTCCTATCCTAATTATCCCTAATTAATAGAAAACTTAATTAAGATTATATCATAAACCATGAGAATAAGGAGGATATTTGTACCTTTTTCACAACTCAACACCTATTTGTCTCTTGTTTCCTCATGGAGGTTGCTTCCCAATTGGAATCTCCTTATTTCTATCTAGAGCATTGAACATTGTGTTAGTGAGCTATATTAAGAGTCCCAACAATGAAAGGCGTGCTTGGAGTTGCAATTTTTTTCTAGATTTGTAGAAACTACAAATGCGCCTTGAGTTGCAGCAGTTGGTTCAGTTCTGTATTTTCAACAACTTGGTTAGTGTATGAAACCATATCACTTGGAATTGCAACAAAGAGGTTTTGTAGCCACTTTGTGGTGATGAAAACACTGTGCTCTCCTATATAACAATATTAGTGACTGAAAGTAACAAATTCCTTCCTAATAATTATGAAAAAATGGCGTAATAGTAACATATGGGGTAGGATACATACCTTAGTGATAAATGAGGTGAACTAGTGGTGATGAGTTTCTAACTTATTTTTTGGATAATCCATAGTTGGTGTCATATTGTCATCAATGTTTTGAATCCAAATCGAGATTCATCATCAGGAATAATCATCCAGATGATTAATCCTATTGATGAATCCTGATTTGGATTCGAAACGTCGATGACAATATGACACCAACTGTGGATTATCTGGAAAACAACTTTGAGGTGAACTAGATAAAGGAAGTATAAAAAAAGGAAAGTAATTATCATAAAAATGATAAGAAAAAAGGTATAAATGGGTGTTGTAAGTATGCCATTTTAGGCACCCTTTATCTCCCCCAGCCCAAAACTATTGCATTTCCTCATGCAACTACGATCACTCAGTGTTAGAGAAGTCAACGTGACCCTCGGGTTCATTGATACCAAAATTTCTTCTTTCATGCCTCTTTTGCTTCATTGATATGCTCTTCTGCTAGAGCTTCTATGTTTTGTTCTGTCTCTACCTCTGTCTGAGTGTATTTATCACTTCCCAAACAATATTTAGCATGGACGACTACTTCTTTTGTCTCCCTAGCATGGAATGTTTCTTATGAGTTGGTTAAGGGTCCCCCTACAACAAGAGGAACTCCTACAGGGTAACCTGATTTTTCAGGTGCCTTATGTTCCTCAAGCTCTTCCCTGATCATATTCAAATTGATAATAAGCCTTAAATTTTTCACCCTCAACATATTTTTTTTCTCTCACCAAAGAGGAATATATAGGGAGAGAGTGGGGAATTCTTACCCATATAGGAGTGATTGAGGTAGAATCTTGTGGCTACGACTACTATAGACCTTGGTTTGGAGTGGAAACTAGACCATCTTCATAGGAGTCTCCCTTTGGGACTTCTTCTACTCTTTATTCTTCTGGTCAATGGGTAGGTCGTTCTGCAAGAGGTCCCTCTATTGGTTCTTGTGTGATAGTGGGGGAATTTGGTTCTATTCCCTGGTTATCTTCCTCAGGAGTAGAATCATTTGATTCCTCACGAGTGAATCTTTTTGTTTCATTAATAGCCATTGTTTCTAGCTTGTTTCCCTCAATTATGTCAACTGTTGTGTCGATTAACACTTCTAATTTCCACTTGTCCTATATACTAATACAGTGTTATGTATTTGACATTTATGGCTCTTGAATATTGGTTGATTGTGTTGAAGGAGTGATTTCTGATATTTTTTATGAAAGAGTAGAGCCTTCTTCCTTGTCTTCCTCATTGCCTTATGTTGGAGCTTGTCCTTGAGTAGGAATCTCCACTAATTCTTATGGTTCAATGGGGGTTTCAATCTCTTCTTCATATGTTTATTTTTCCAAGACAATGGTTATACCTTTGTCGAGAGTGTCTTGGTCTAGTTCCTAGGCATCTAGGTGAGTATCCTCCTCTAGTTCTTGTGTACGATGGGAGGATTCGACTTTATCTGTTTCCTAGTTTTACTTATAGACTAGCTCCTTGGGATTGGTATTTCTTCACGATTTTCTAGTCGTTATCTCCACATCATTGCCACAGTCTACTTTTACTAGTGTTGCGACATGGCGGGATTTTTCCCTGCTTCTTCACTTAGGTTTCTTTTGTGGAGTTGCAACATATTATACTTGTATATACATGGCCTAATTGTCTGGTGGAATTGTTGTAGTTGTAGTCTCTTGTGGATCTACAAGTGCAAGCATTTCCTGCTCGGTTGCTTGAAGGGAAACAACTTCATTTTCATTGAGGAGAATGGGTGGTTACACAATATTGTTCCAAGTGCGGCCCTGTGTTTGAAATGCATTCTCAACCAATAATTTGATGAGGTTGTGATGAGATACTTCCTCCCTAGTATTCTTGTCCCTTTAAAGAAGCGTTCTCATTATCTATAATGTCTTGAATAAAAAATACGACATATTGATCAGTCAATTATGGTGTAAATGGTCGAGTAGGTGATTGTGTTGAATGTAGATAGTGCCATAGCATCCTCCGAAAGTAAAGTAATGTTGAACAAATAAAATTTCATATTCCCATGAATGAGGTAATGCCTAGTGGTCGAATCCTATTCCTTTGTTGACTAAATCTTCCCCTAGTTCGAGGAACTGTCTTGGAGTTTCTAGGTGTGAAGTCCTTCAACTATACCATATGTTATCCCTAAAGTTTGCACTAGACTTCTATAGGGAAAATCTAGGGCACCTCACTTATTGAAATGGTCATTTGGTTTATGGATAAATTATTTTGGATATCTTGAAATTTTATAGATCTCGTCACACACTTTCAATCAAATTATCAACAACACCTCAATTAGTCAAGGGAATTAACATTTATAGGTAAGATAAATAGACAATTGAATGTAGAATAAAAGATAGAGGAAACATAGAGCACAAGTTAACAATATGCTCACTTGTATTAAAAATATTTTCAAGTTCAAAATGATATTTTATTAAAACCTGAAACAAGTACTTGAATGCAAATCCTCAAAATAGGTAATTTAACAGTAAATTATTCACTAGAATTAAAGCTGAACCAAGAAGAAATCAATGCTTTGCATAAATTTCAATTGCATTCAAATAACATAGAAACAAGATGAAATACATAGATAAACAATCTAACAATCAGGATGTTTGATTCCATGAGTATAAAATCTTACAGACTTTAATCTCTTTACAATTTTTTCGGATCTATCCCTTCCTTTCAAATCCCCAAAACCGAACTCGTGCTTCCTTCTAAGAGGAAGCTCTTTCTTCATTCAAAAATGGTAATTTTTATAGAGAAATACATAATATGAGCTATTACAAAAATTCTATCAATAAAATCAATAATAATTAGAATATCTCATGCATTCCAAAGGATTAGGAACTGTTGGGGTCAACTTCTTTCAAATCTGTAATTAGGTCTGAATTTGGCGAAATCTAGAAAAATATGCCTCAAAGATCTACTTGTAGCCCCTATATGGTTCCATATTTCAGGAAAAAATATTCAAGTCACCTAATCGGGCCCATCCTTGAGAAACCCCATGTTTTATTTTTGTGATATTTGATCCCATTTGCTTAGGAAACACGTCAGAAGATGACTACAAAAACAATCAACTACATGAAATTCTTCATTTTTTACCAAATGTTGACCAAAATAATGGGAAAATATTTCAACTCCATGTGTTGTCGACCTTCATCTTCTAGTTTTCTATTTTCATATAAAAATGAACCATTATTTGATCCGATTACTCCTCTGAATTTGGATACAATCTTTGATTAATAATCTTTTGTTTAGGAATCTGGAACAAATGTCTAAAATAAAATCACAATTATTTGAAAGTTGTTTCATGACTTCTTGGGAATGTTGGGTGGAATATGATTCTTGTTTAGTAGTCCACTATATATTTATGTTCTGACACCTACATTCCAACTCTTTCAAAATGAATTTTTTGATCAATTTATGATGAAGATACATTATACACACTCTATGACCGTGTTGCTTCTTCAAGAACCTTCAACATTACCTCTATTAAATAAAAACAATAATGAAGCTTATATAACTTGAAATAATCTTCAAATTTTGGTGTTCTTTATGCATTTGAACTCATTTATAATGAATTTATGCTAATTCTCAACCATTATATTGAACGGATTAGCAATGGGAACAAACAACTTTCACTTTCTTGTTTTTCTATGTTTTTAATTATTTCTGGTAAGCATTCAACATCATTGTTAATATTCTCACACATCCTCTACAACAAAAATTGAAAGTGCATCTTGGTAAGTTTATAATGATTAGATAAAGTGTCAAATTTAGCAGTGTGCCTCAATAATTAGTTTGAAATGTGATGTCGGAATATTCGGGTTTTTGTAGTGCATTTTTAGTAATGATGTTATCTTTGCACTACAAAAACTACACTCTTTCTACAACAAATAGTATATAACCCCACAAAATAAGGGAAATCCTGTAGATTAGGTAATGAAATAAATCCATCCATGATGTGACTATATAAAATCTATGTAACCACTTTAAGCATGTCTTATAAAAAACAATAAAATCAATTCAAAGCAAAGAAAACCAAACCAATGGTGAACAAAACATGAAAAAACATAAACCAGATAGAGAGGATTAGGGTGGAAAATGCTTATGGATTGGCAGGATAGGCTTATGGATACATGAGCATTTGGGCATTGTTTGGCATAGGTCCATTTTGGGGAAAATGCATGACAGCGTGGAAATACAATTGGCAGGGAGGCATGCAAGGCACGCATGAAAGAATATGGGAAAGAAAGACAGCTGGTAGGAAATAAAATGGATGAAAGGAAAATGTGCATGTAGAAGAGGAAAGAATGCAAATAGCATGCAAGAATACCTAACTATGTTAGGGTTTTGGTCAGAGAATGTAATGGTTGATGAGCCATAAAAACATATAAATATATACCTAGGAGGTCTAGGGGGGGTTGCTAGGGAGTGTTACTTGCATGAAAAGAAATAATTGGTCCATAACACGACTGTAATCCGATCGAGTCTTGTAATATGTTGAGATGTAGAGGGTCAAAAGGGTAGATATTGAGGGTTATATAATAGTATGAAGAGCCTGGTGTGATCTATTCTGCCTCATAATAGATCTTGACCCGAATGAGGATGAGTTGTAAAGCGTGAGTCACTGTAGTTTCGCAACTTCCATAATAAAGGAGCTTGAGAGCCAGATATTTGTGGACGTATCCCATGAGGGGGTGAACCACAGTAACACCTTTGTTATGTGATTGAATATTTTTCCCCTTTTGCTGTCAATAAGTAGATGTTAGAATTATGCATGAATGAATTAATGGGTCTAATCATGCTACATGTATGAATGAGAATGATAGTATATTGCTTTAATAATTATATAGAATTCACAACGTGCAGTTCACAGATCCCCAGTCAGTCCTAGACTGCAAGCATTTGAGCATTGCAGTCACCCATTAAGACTATCTCAAGTGAGACTGCATAGTGTACTTTGTGCATTGCACTGCCTTCTAGTTTACTAGGAGGGATGATAGTTTCAGAGTCTTTTTTGGACCCCTAGTAGATCTAAACCTGGGTCAAATCATGTTAAGGGTATAACTAGGATAATCAATCAACAAATGGTTTCGTTTCCAATTGGAAAAAAATAGGATTGAGTGGATGAGATCTATTAAAAGAATGTTTGATCTGTTGAAAAACTGTTAAAAGAATGTCAGATCTAGGAACAAAGTGTAAAAAAGAATGAAAATATAGAAGGGAATGTTTATACCCTGAAGACCCACGAAGGAGGAAATAGAGAGATGGTTGAATAAAAAGGAGCTAGAGTTTTCAAAACAACATAACATAAACCATGGAGTAACACCACACAAATATCTTGAGAAATATGTGTTTATTGATCTGCATGAAGTATTTTTCTTTGATTTTCCACACTTATTGCAGGAGTGGATATTGACGTTCAAAGAAAACCACACAAAAAATTGGATCCTATAGTTAGAGTGGAACTTAGTTTATATCACACAGTTACAACAAGTGAATAACAAATCCACCCGCACAATAGATTTTTGGCTCGATAGTATTGTAGCAAAATTCACCCGCGCAATAGATTTTTGGCTTGATAGTATTGTAGCAGGCTTTATAATAGAATTTGCAGTAGTTACTATAAAGTCGTACAGCGCAAAAGAGAGAGAGTTTCTACGCGACCCTCGAGGAAGGTATATTAGATCGTTGTATACTTATATTAAGACATTTTTCTATAACAAAGGTGTAATGACAATGGAGTCAGACACCTAAACTTCCCTGCATGCATGGGGGGAGGGGCCAAGCACTGACAGAAATAGGAGAAATGGAAGGAGATAAAGGAAAGAAGAAGGAGGACTTGGACCAAATCATGATGGATGACAACCAGATCATGCGTATCATGACGACAGTGTAACACACCAAGTTTTGAACCCCCATTTTAAATAATGTATGGTTACAATGATGAGAGGCCAGGGTACCCAAACAATTATTAAAAGGCCAGTGTGCCCAATACATGTAATGTTTTTATCATTATTAATAATAAATATAGGGTTGGCTTCTATACAGACAAGGACTATATTTATAGGGGGCTATGATTCCACAAGAGAGGGGGCTTGAGGGGCTAAGTGTTTATTCCTATGTTAATTACCCTTTTTTCCTAAGGGAGGGGATCAGTTACGTGAGCTTCTTGGGGAAGGCCAGGAGGTTCTTGATTCCCCGGGAAGTTACTTAAACTCACATCTAGTCTGATGAGGGGGTTAAACTAATGGTTTTTTTGTTGATTTCCTGTACGTTCATTCATTTTCCCTCTTCATTTTCTTGCACCACTTACCCATTCATTGATCCATCCTCATCTGTGTCTTGGCTTGGGAAAGGGGAACTGAACTGTTGAAGAATTAGCCATGGTATGGTGGGTTGTAGTGGTCATTGGTTTGATCTAGCCGTGACTTGAGGCTTGCATGTCTGAGATGCATTGGCCTATGTCCAACATTGCTCACAGCTAGGAGTCCTAAGATTTCCAGTATTGAGGGCTTGAGGGGATAAGTGTTTATTCCTATGTTAATTATCCTTTTTTCCTAAGGGATGGGATCGTTTACGTGAGATTCTTGGGGAAGGCCAGGAGGTTCTTGATTCCCCATAAAGTTACTTAAACCCGACTCTGGTCTTATGGGGGGGTTCGACTGATGGCTTGTTCACTTAGTTCATGTACGTTCATTCATTTTCCCTCACACACTTTCATGCACCAATTACCCATTCATTGAAACATCCTCATCCACGTCTTGTCTTGGGAAAGGGGAACCGAACTGCTGAAGAATTAGCCATGGTATGGTGGGATGTAGTGGTCGCTAATGTGATCCAGCTGTGACTTGAGTCCTGCATGTATGAGATGTTTTGGCCTATGTCCAGCGTTGCTCACAGTTGTGAGTCCCGAGAGTTCCAACATTGAGATTCTGGACCAATTGCATTGGACCTGAATAAGGAGAATGATTGCCTAAGGGACTGCATGGTAGAGAAGGGTGGGGTTCCATTCTCTCGGGTGGTGCAAGTTGGGTAGAAGAGATATGGGTACTTGGATTTCTGTGAGGGATGGGAAGCCTGTGAGATCTTGGGTGTCGACTGGTTTGGGAAGCCAAGTAACACTCTGAAATCATCCTTGTGGATTCATATCCCTGGCTCAGGGGTGACGTTGTTGTTGAGATTTAGAACAGTAGTGTCTATGGTTGGGTGGAACGTCCTTGGTCTGCAGTCAGTTGGTGTCATATTTCATAAATATAGTTTCTCTCTATTATGGTATCATTTTCATGTATATGAATGTATTTCTGTTGTATATTTAATTATCGTTTAATTGATTCTTTAAACTATGCATGTTTGTTGACTATTGTTGTGGATGTTGTTAAAGTCTTTCCTTTTATGCATCCTTCAATTTTAAAAAGGTAACAATAAGAGAAAGAAGTCCAAGGGTAGGCTTGAAGGTAGCATACCCCGACCTCTGGGTGGTCGGGTATGTTACAGTTTGGTATCAGAGCTTCTGGTTTAACTCCGGGCCAGTATGGGCCAGGTCTGTTGGTGAGAGTCTCATGGTTGATATTGAAATTTGACCACAAAGTTGAAAATCTCAGGAGGAATGGCATTGCAAATCTACACAGAAGTTAGAACGTCATAGATCCTTTGTAAGGGTTGTAAGTATCATGACCATCTTCTTCAAATTCAGGAGCGATTTCCACTGTAGGATCAGGAGAGATATGGGATCATTGGATCGGAGGACAGGTGAACACAGGTCGTTCGATGTAAAGGAAGAAAGGTTTAAGGTCACAGCCATCAAATCCCATGGGAGAGAAAGATCAATGGACAGGAGGCATTGCGGGGAACCAAGTTTCACGAGAGATAATTTCCCAAGGTGGTCCCGCAATCCAAACCACAGTTTCACCAAGGGGTTCCATGGTAGCATCAGGAGAATTGTGGGGAGAAAAGTGGATTACTCCAAACCATCGATGTGTGCCCCTGCAAATTGAAAGGAATGCAATGATGTGACATGTTAGTACTCGACCAACGAACCTCTAAATAACAAAATTAGTCGGGGACCATCGATCTGTAGGAGGACATGCGTCAACTGATCATGTGCTCTAGGTGAAAGCACTCCGGGAAAAGGTGAGCAAGGAGAAGTTGAGAATTGATATTTCCAAAGGCCCAAAGGAATGGATGTTTTTTATCCTTGTAGAGGTAACTTCCAAAGTCTCGAAGTCTGGGGTTAATATGGGTCGTCCGATAAGGGAGGCACATGGCGGTAGTTTGGCCGATTCAGGAAATCGGAGTTTGGGAGAATTGGAAGTGTGTCAGTACAGAAACTCTGAAAGTCCTGAAGCCCAAAGAGCCGACATGATGGGGAACGATGACGTCACCTAGAGGTGATGTGGATCCTGGAATTCCCGAAGTGACATGGCTAGTGGACGTCACCTTGGATGATGTGGAAACATGGGATGTGTGCCACGTGTTAGTAAGTTTTGAGCATATGGAGTATTGAAATGTCAGTTAGAAAATGACATGTGTCACCTTCCTGATTGGGTCACAAGTCCACTTCTAGTATTTTGCCACATGGTGATAGATCGTGAAGTCCGAAGACTAGGCACTCCAGTGGGGAAGGATGTGACAGGTTGCGTTGAGTTGAAAACTCTCGAAGGCCCGAAGGCTGGACTACATATCAACTATTGATTCCATAAGACACATGTCAAAGGATCATCGAATTTGGGTGAAATAACTCTGGGAGAATGTGCACGAGGAAAGTTTGAAACTTTTGAAACCCAAAGAGATGAAGCGATTCACAACTGTTGATCTGTGGGAGCACACTTGTTGAGAGATAATGAGCTCTGGGTAAAAGCGTTCCAAGAGGAGGAAAGAGAGGAAAGTTGAGACTCCCGAAGCGTGGAGTCCCGAAGTGGATCACTATCATTGATCATGAAAGAGGACGGGAACCATTGATCTGGTCCTAGCTGAAAGTTTTGAATTCCTGAAGCTTTGGACAAGCACTTTTTCAGCTAAGCACGGGGTCATGGTCATGGTCATTTGTAGATTGAGAGCTGAGGGAAGTAGGGATAAGGGTTGAATTGGTGGCCTTTGAGATAGAAAAGTGCTAAGGAAGGATTTAGCCACGGCTTCTAGTCATGGTCACCTGGGAAGGTGGTTTGAAGGAAGTGCCTTTGCAGGATGAAATTTTGTGTCAGCCAATGATAACATGACACTGTTCTTTTCGGAGAATGGGGATATGATCTCCATGAGAAAAAAATAAAAAAAATAAAGAGACTTGTATCATGGTTTGGAAATTTTGTTTATCATATGCATATTTCTAACAAAATTGTCGCTTGCACATTTTGCAGAATTAAGGAGTTTAAACACATTAACTCACGATCCATATTGAGGAAATGGAAGAAGGCGAGGGAACCTCTAGTCATGATAAGGAGTCTGAAGGCTAGAATACTAGAGTTGGTAATGCAGAGACAGAGTCCAATGGACGCAAGGGAAAATGAGAACAAAAAACGTTAATAGAAACGGTAAGAAGCCTGAAGATGGAAGTGCAGACCTATAGAGCAGACAACGAGAGACTAATGAGAGAGAAAATTTGGATAAATGCTCGAGTGTTTCAGAGATTAAATCAGTTGCAGAGACAAATGAATAAGGGATTAAACTCAAGACAAGAGGAATAAGGTAGGTTCCATGAAAGAAGGGATGATCGTGAAAGAGTTGGTTATTCCAGAAGTTCTAGCAGAGCTCATGGACACCACTCACCTCCTTACTCAGAAGGAAATTTTAATGCATTGGATGATCCCGTAAGAAGTCTAGAGGTGTATCCTATCAGACACCAAAGAAGGAAACATGAGATAGATAGTTTGCAAGGAGAGATGAGGAAGCTCAAGACACCTTCCTTTGAGGGTGAAAGAGAAAGGGAAGATGATGCTGAATCATGGTTGCTTGGGCTGAGGAGATATTTTCAGTTGCATAACTATTTATCAAATATGGAAGCCAGAATTTCCACCTACCATTTACACGAGAAAGTTTCAATGTGGTGGGATGAACTGAAGCAAGTGGAGCACATTAATGAGAGTAGGATCACATGGAAGAAGTTCAAGAAGTACTTCCAGAAGGAGTACCTCTCAAAGCATTTCTATGACAGGGAAATGCAGTAGTTTTTTGAACTCAAGTTGGGAAGCATGACTATGGCAGAGTATGAGAAGGAGTTCTTGGGATTGTTAAAGTATGTCAAGTTCATTGGTGATGATAAAGTGAAAATACAGAGATTTCTAAGTGGACTACCAACCTTTTATAAGGAAAATATCAAGTATGATGAGCCCAAGACCTTGACTGAATCCATTAGGAATGATAAATACCTGTATGAACAAGGCCAAGGAAGATAATCTCTGCGGAAATATTGGAAGGATAAGAAAAATGTGAAGTCTTATCAAAGGAGGAAAGGATTCAAACCTTCCTTCAATAGGAATGATCCTAATAGGAATTGGAAAGATTAGTATGCTAAGGGATATTTCAAGAAGGAAGATTCCTTGGGGAAAAGGGGAAGACCACCAATCCAATGTTGGTAATGCAAGGAATATCACCTGTACAAGGATTTCACACACAGAAAGGACAGAGTGAAGACTATGCACAACATCCAAGAGGCTACAACAATAGAAGATATGGGAAGAATATATGCAACTTTAAATGATTGACAAGTAGAGTACCAGTCCAATATGATCGAGGTGAAAGGTAAGATCATAAATCAACATGTTTCTATTTTGATTGATTCAGGAGTAGGGCATTGTTACATTGATCCTAAGATAGTCGATCGATTACATTTGGAGAAAATTAAACTTGGAAAAACAAGTTTGGTTCAGTTAGCCATTGGAACCAAAATAAGAATCTATGATATGGTCAGAAGTTGTTCCATAAGTCTTAATGGCATGAATACTAGTATTGATCTAAATATCACACCATTAGGGTCTTATGATATTCTGATTGGAATGGATTGGTTGGACAAGCATCATGTTGTCCTAGATTTTCATAACAAGACATTTGCATGTCTTGATGGAAATGGAAAACATAGCACTGTGAAAGGACTTTCAAGGCCCATCTCTATAAGGGAGATTTCATCCTTACAACTAAAACGATGATTTAGGAAAGGATGTCAATTGTATGCATCTCATGTGGAAGATCTAGATAATAAAAAAGGGCTAAGCCTCAAAGATTTCTCAGTACTACAAGAATTTGAATATGTATTCAAAGAAATACCTGGATTTCCATGAAGAAGGGAGATAGATTTCTCAATAGATTTAGTGCTAGGAGCATGGATAATACCCATGGTAGTTCAAGAGAAGAAGCAAGGAGGCATAATAATCTATGTATATTTGAGAAATCTTAATGATGCTTTCCTACATGACCCCTTCCCTACACCATTTACATATGAATTGATAGAACATGTGGGAGGCCGGGAAGCGTAATCATTCACTGATGAATTCTCAGGATACCACCAAATCAAGATAGCACCAGAAGATTAGTACAATACTACCTTTGTGATGGAATGGGGATCCTACCAATAAACGATCATAACTTTTGGACTCAATAATGACCAACAATTGTTTCCAGAGTAGTCATTGTTGCCTTCAAAGAATTCATCCATCAGTTTCTAGAGGTACATTCGGATGATTGGATAGTGTATAGCCTGTTGAAGGATCATGTAGAGGTGTTGAGTTTGATGTTAGAAAGATGCAGGAAATGCCAAATATCCTTGAACATTGAGAAATGTATATTTGAAACACCCTTCATAATTATATTGGGTCACATAGTATGCAAAAAAGGTTTGATCGTGGATCCTGCAAAGATTGTAGTAATGGTGAATTTACCACAACCAAAATCAGTGCTCTAGCTGCAAGCCACATTGGGATATACAAGATATTACAGAAAATTTATAAGGAGGTATGCATAGATCATTGTGCTGATGGAGAAACTAGTCAAGAAGGTTACTAAATTCTAGTGGAATGAGAACTGTCAGCAAGGGTTGGACACCTTGAAGGAGAAGATTCTCAAAACACCCATCTTAGTCTTTCCATATTGGGAGAAGAAATTCCATGTGCATGTAGATGCATCATCCATAGCCTTGGGAGATATTCTAGCATAACTAGGAGCAATGGATTTGAACCATCCCATAGCATTTACAAGAAGAAACATGTCTGTCTCTGAGCATAATTACAACACTAAAGAGAGAGAAGGTCTGGAAATGGTGTATGCACTTCAAAATTTTAGGCATTACCTACCTGGAAAACATTTTAAGACATTCACAAATCATTCATCCCTTAAGTACCTAGTCAACAATCCAGTGTTGGGGGGGATAATATGTCGATGGTTACTTTTGTTTCAAGAATTTGACTTTGAAGTCATAGTTAAACCAGGGAAGCTGAACGTAGGACCTGGTCACTTGTCAACGGTCACTAATGGAAAGGATCCTACAAACTTAGAGAATACCTTCCATGACATGCATTTATTTTCAGTCCAGGCCGTGGATGATTATTTTGTTGACATTATTGAGTATTTAAGTACAGGGACTGCACCACAGGAACTTAACACCACATAGAGGAAGCATCTAGTTGTCAGATAAACTGACTACCAGTTGATCACATGAAACTTATATAAAATGGGGGAAGACAACATCTTGAGAAGGTCTGTGTTAGAAAACAAAAGGCCTATGATATTGGAAGAATCCCATGAAGGAATAGATGGAGGAAACTATGCAGGAAAATTTACCGCGCAGAAGGTACTATGCGTAGGATTATGGTGGCCAACTATTCATCGAGAGGCAAAGGAATACTGCCAAAAATGCAATTTTTTTCATAGGGTTGGAAAACCAAACAGATGGGATGATATTCCCTTACACCCACAGGTAACACTACAAGTGTTTGAAAATTGGGATATCGATTTTGTTGGGCCAATTCACCCACCCGCAAGAAGGTAAAGCATGTGATACATCATCACTGCGATAAAATACCTCTCAATATGGGCAGAGGAAACACTAGTTAAAGATTGCAGTGCAGGGACAACAACACACTTCTTGTTTGAACATTTGTGTTGGAACAGGGGCAGACCCAGGGTTCAATGCTTCAATAGCGCACCAACAAAACCCTAACTATTGGCCCTTTTGGCAACACCTGCAAAGCAGATGAAATCTCACCTGAGGTAAAATCAAGGGTGGTTGCAGGACTTGGATGTCTGCAACCTAGATGGGACATAGATATATGATTACAATACCTTAACAGAGCACTTAGTAGTCAACATTCATTAGCAATTAACCCTTATTTACATCACAGATCCAAATCCTAATTATAGAACAACGCAACATCCCACAAGATCTAATACATCCAACACTTAGCACATAGAAATAGATCAAATAGAGCATTCATTCACATTACTAATAACTAAGCTATAATATTAGATTTATATAACATATATCATTGCATTGAGCATACATCACATCAATGACTATGATCCACAAAGCAACCCCAACACATGATACATGTGGTTCACCCGAGTGTGGGGCTACATCCACCAAATCTTCTCTTTCTTTATTATATTCTCTCAATCTTCGACAAGCACAGAGCTACCAGAACCTACTCCATATAGGATAGGAGATTTGCATGCACCTCGTTAGATCCTCCTTCCCCGAGCTAGGTTTAAGAAAAAAATCTTCTTACAAGTTGCACACAAGCCTCTTACAATCACTTGCACATAGCTTTGCAAGTTCTTAACACACAATAAGCACAAAGCCTTTTCAATCACATAGATCAAACTCTAGCACTTAGCATATTTGCCTCATTACCCTTATCACCCTCTTACTTACATCACCTATCTTTCTATTTATACATTACAAAATGGGCCTAAACATGGGTAAACCCATGGGATAACATCCCATACCCGTTACATAAACCCTAAACCCAAAAATTCCCTAAGAAGGGGTCGATATCCCATGATCTCCTCTTTGCCTTGTGCTCTACGTACGATCATCCTGTCAAAGTCCCAAAATTGGTCAAACGTGACCCAATTTCTCGAAAACTTGGTCAAGGGTGAACAATCCAACAACACTCACATGTGACTCATCCCAGGTCACTTCGATCTAGGTAACTCTGCCACAAATTCTTTGATCTTGGCTCAAGCTTCTTCGACCTGTTGCTTTTCCAGAGCCTCCTGCTCAGTGAACTCTTGAATAACCTTCTCTGTCACAGGTCCTTCCAATCGTTGTTCAACTGATTTGTCTACTTGTTCTAGTTGTGCACATTGTCCTTCAATATCCTCAAAAAGTATGCAAGTTGCATCCTGCACTAGCTGGAGTCACTGGGTCACTTCCATGACCTTACTATGAATGGCATGGGATTGCTGCTAAACCATGTGCTATTCCTAGGATCTTTTCATCCTCTCGACCAGTGATAGTAGCTTCAACTATGCTTGCATTGTTTTTTCTTTTTGTTTTTCCTCGTGGAGCTCTGACTCCAGTGTCCTGAGCTCAGGGTCCTTTGCAAGGCGCTCATAGGTCTGTGCACTTTGACTACTGAGTTGTTTGAATTCCAAGGCTAATGCCTTGATTCTCTCAACCTCACTCCTCATAGTTTCTTCTCTTAGATCTCACACTTATTGCGGAGTGCTTGGCACTGCTTGTAACTCCAGTTCGACTATCCTCTGTTGGAGCTACTAAATGGATTTTGCAAGATTCCCTACTTGTCTTTCTACTGGGTCTTCTTTCATTTGTTCTAATCCCATCACAGAGAGAATTTCTTTAATGACTTCTTCTTTAACTCCAATCTGTTCTGCGAGCATTTGTTCCTTATCCTTCTAGATATGCACTCTATCCTATACAAACATGGATTGGATGTCGTCTCTTTTATGTTGCGCAACCCGACATTGTTCTCTAGCTTCCTCTTTTGTCTACTTTAAGACCTCTGTGGATTTCTCTTTTTATTTGTGAACACGAGGAAGGAAACCATTGGTCGCATATTCTATTCGACAGAGCTGGGTAGGTTCATCTCCCAACTATGTTCCTTTGGATGACCGGGGCATAGTAGACACTGCGCGGATGGAATGGAGAGCTTGTTGTACCCCTTTCATCTCTGCTTCAATTCTTTCATACATGGTCTCTTGTTTGGCTTCATTACATTGTAATATATCTTATGAGGTATCTGAGACATCAGCGATGATGAAATCTATGTCATCCATCATGAGCATAGTCTACCTCTGTGGTTTAGTAGCTTTAGACTTCTTCTGCGATGTAGGTTTCATGGAGGAAACCTTTTTTTTCTTGGAGGTCTCAACTTCATCAATAGTGTCCCTAGGCGGTGTTATTTCACCTTGTTTCTACTCATCTTCTTCTCCTTTGTCTTCTTCTTTGTTTTCTTCTTTGTCTACTTCATCATCACCTCCCCCTCTTGGTGAGTCTAAAGCAGTCTCTTTTGATGCATTGTTCATCTTCTGTACTTCTTCCTTTTTATTCATTTTTCTAATGTTGGGTGCATCATACTCTTTGTGAGTGACCATAGGACTTTCGATTAGGTCAGGGTCAGACAGTTCTACTTGGTCGACTGGTACAAGGATTTTTGCGGGCCACTCCTTAGTTATTTCCTCCATGTCCTCCTCAATGAGCTTGTAGTAATATTGGAGATCTTTTTTATGTTCATATCCTTGCACAGTGATATAAATAAAATGCATATCTGTGTGGAACTTCAAAAATGGTATGAATATGTGCAGGGTATTTGATGTCGTGCAAGGGGAAGACTCAATAGCCCTCTTCAACTATAGGTAATAGGTGTGGAACACTGCATTTGACTCCCATTGTTTATCCATGTCGCTCAAATACCAAAGTATGGTGAACTTCAAGGCTAAGGGTTCTGATGGCTCAATCTCAGGGAAGGTCGCACCTTCCAGGATCTCCCAAGCAATGAAGGTGATGAGGATCAACAACCGACTAAAATGGAACTCGTAGCCTTGATCCCGAACTTTGCGAAATTCTTTCTCTAACTAGTTGACGAGGAAGCTCTCCCAGTTCATTTGAATCCCTTCATGCATTTTTCGACGATGTCGACGACAAACCCCATGACCTACGTGGGTCTGTTATTCCTTATTAGCTTACCAGCAATCAATTAGCAGGCTAGGTGCACTACACCATTTTGTATGGAGGCGACCTTGTAGCCCCCCTTCCCCTTTTCTACATCGCCATAGGTGTTTACGATTCTCTATGCCAGGGCATGATCTGCAACCTTTCCTGGATAAAATTCTTTTGGGTTTGGTCCTTGCATGCTTAGTCTGGTGATCCTATGGATCAGTGCCGGATCGACAATGATACGCCTGTCCAACCATAATTAACCACCATAGAAGCATGACAGTAGGATCTTAAAGCACACATTAACCACCTGATGTCTTTCCAAGTGTGGTATCTTCATCATGTTCAGGATAGTGGACTTTGCGATGTCCATGGTCCATAACTGGGGGATGATCTTCAACTTCTTCTCCTTTGTCTTGGTCAACTACTTGTATGGTGCGATCATGCCATAGATATTTTGGTCTCCTAGGTTATAGTCACTGATATTCAATGTTGGAATCGTCTCCAACTGCGGTCTGACTACGCGTATCCCCTTAGGGAGGTACAAAGTGATGACTGTGTAGTCGAAGTCCCTCAGGAAGCTGCCATGACTCACCATGCCAGCTAGAGGTAGGATTTAGATAGGCAGGATAGATGGGATGAGCTTCACATTCGCTAAGTCATCACGATGCTTCATTTGTTTCTCTATCACAGCTCGGGATGTTCCATATCCACAAGCAGTTGACGGGGATGCTTGCACTCCTCTCGTCGACGAGGCTTGGATGCCTATGGACATCACCATCTTGGCCATGAGGTCTATTAGGATATCTTCAAAAAAAACCTCTACTGCACTAATTTCATCCAACATGCACACTTGATATCTGATATCTCAGGTCGGTGAACAACACTCAATGTAACAAAATGGATGGTGAGGTCTCAATGATCATTGTGTGAAAGAAACTAGTTCTTTGTGGGCTCGGATAATAACAATTGGAAAAATTGTTCTAGGTGAAACGTTTGACAGGATAAATAGACAACGTTGTAACAGACTCTACCAATGGGTAGTAACACCTCAATCAATGCTATTACATCTGTTATGGCATGGTCCCAATGGTCCAGTGGTGAATTTTTCGGCAATAACTATGTTTCTAGTCGTTCTTGAGCATCGTTCTAACGGTTGGGATGGCTCCAATGGTCATATTTCTTCACTGTGGTGAAGTGCCAATCTTCATTGTTCTGATATCTCGACGAAGTTCGATTTCTTCAAACCTTCTTTCTGCAGATTCCTCCTTGGAACTTCCTATAACTTTTCTAACTTTTCGTTCTTCTTGCTGAGATTTCTAGCTTTCTTTCCTGAAATCTAGGTCACTAGTTTCCTCTTTCCATTATCATTCTTATCTTTTCTTGGCATGGTAACTTTGCACTGTGGAGGGTCTTCCATAGAGTTTGAAGGTAATATTTCTTCTCTTTCTGGGGTAGGTTCTCTACTCTCTTGTACAGATAGGTGTTTCAAGTTTTCTTGTGTTCTTTCAACTTCGACAACCAAATCTCTGATCTTTTGTAGCTTCGATTGGTCCTTTTTTTCTTTCAGTAAGTGCGCTATTCTCCTAGACATGAAATATCTTATTTCTTTCTTTTTATGTTCTATATCCTACTCTTCTTGTTTCCTTCATATCTGATCTTTCTCAATCCATGTTTTTCCTAGCAAAATAGCAAATGGGTCGTTGTTCTCAACAAATTTAACGATCTCAAATTCTTTTTTTGTCGAAGTCCCATGAACACTCATAGATGTATGGGTAAGTCTTCCACATAGGGTTATCATCTTTCCTCTAAATAATCCTATTCCTCTTAATGAAGGAACCATAGTAGGCTTTCCCAAAATTTCCCAAGTTCTTTCTGTCATGATATTCACCTGTGTTTCCTCATCTAGGACACAGTCTATTTCGAAGTCTCCTATTATTTTTTCTATGTACTCCTTCTCTTTTAAGATCTCTGATAAGTTGATATCTCTGTGATCATTCAGGTTTTATTTTATCTGTAATAATACAGTCTCTGATTTTTTCTGGGGTTCTATCATATCCTTAGTTTCTTGGCCCATTTCATAGTTTTCTTGTCTAATATTCATATTTTCAACTTTGGAAATCATTCTATGTAAATCCAAAAATTCATGTCCAATAGCCTTACAACAAAGGCAAATAGGACCTCTATCGGGGAATTCCTTAGCAATATGTCCCGGTCTTCTGCAACTATAGAAAAGAGTTAATCCTCTCTTTCTTTTAAATGACCCCCAACCTTTCATGTACTGCACACTGGGATCACAATGATGGGTTTGAAAAAAATTCTTTCTAGGATCCTAAATCCATTTTTTAGTCCAACAATTCTTTCTATGCATAGGAATAACATATCTTTCACTATTTCTATCAGATCTATTCATATCAAATCTTCTTTATTCTAGTTGTACCCTAGTTTTCAGATTAGGACCAAATCTATTAAACATACCTAGATCCATTCTTTCGAAATAAAAAATTTCACTTATCTTACCTTTATCAGAGCACAAAGCTTCAAGATCTTACCTCTTTTCTTCAGATCAAACTTCTCTTCTTAGCACAAAGTTTCACAAGTCAAGTAGAATACTATGCACTAGAGAAGCAAATCTATGCAAATATATTTCTCTTTTCTTCAATTCCCAACAATCATAGTTTCAGGTCCTAGCAACTAAACCATTTGTTGGCACAAGGGAAGACCCAGGGTTCAATGCTTCAGCAGTGCACCAACAAAACCCTAACTATCGACCCTTTTAGAAACACCTGCGAAGAAGATGACGTCTCACCCAAGGTAGAAGCATGGGTGGTTGCAGGACTCAGATGTATGAAACCTAGCTGGGACACAAATATTTGATTACAATACCTTAACATAGCACTTAGTTGTCGAAATTCATAATAAATTAGCCCTTATTTACATCGTAGATCCAAATCCTAATTACAGAAAAATGCAACATCCCACAAGATCTAATACATCCAACACTTAGGACATATAAATATATTAGATATAGAATTCATTCACATTACTAAGCACTAAGATATAATATCATATGCATATAACATATATCATTGCACTAAGCATACATCACATCAACAACTATAATGCACAAAGCAACCACAATATAGGATATGCGTGGTTCACCCCAGTGTGGGGCTACATCCACCAACTCTTCTCTTTCTTTATTATCTTCTCTCAATCTTCGAAAAACACAGAGCTACCAGAACCTACTCCGCATAGGACAGGATATTTGCACAAACCTCTCCAGATCCTCCTTCCCCAAGCTAGGTTTAAGCATAAATCCTTTTTACAAGCTTCACACAAGCCTCTTACAATCACTTGCACTTAACTTTGCAAGTTCTTAACACATAGCAAGAAAAAATCCTTTGAAATCACATATATCAAACTCTAGAACTTAACATATTTGCATCATTACCTTTAGCACCCGCTTACTTACATTGCCTATATTTCTATTTATACATTACAAAATGGGACTAAACATGGGTAAACCAATGGGCCAACATCCCAGACCTGTTACATAAACCGTAAACCAAAACAATCGCTAATAAGGGGATTATATCCCATGATATCCACTTATCCTTGCGCTCCACCTTCAATTATCTTGTCGAAGTCCCGAAATTGGTCAAACGTGACCCAAGTTATCCAAAACTTGGTCAAGGGCCAACAACATGCTCACTTGATTTGGATGCCCAAGGATTCTGATGAGTGACCAAGGCACTCACTTTATAAACAACATTATTAGAGATATAACTGAATAATTTGAGGTCT
The DNA here is from genome assembly GCA_000966675.3 of Picea glauca. Classification (NCBI taxonomy): domain Eukaryota; kingdom Viridiplantae; phylum Streptophyta; class Pinopsida; order Pinales; family Pinaceae; genus Picea; species Picea glauca. The sequence goes on from JZKD02S1672720.1 coordinate 1,542,493, forward strand.
ACAATCAGAAAAGTACACCATACCATCCTCAAGAAAATGGAATAGTGGAAGCCTTCAACAAGATTCTAGAGAATGCCTTAACCAAGATTTGCAATGTCAATATGGACGACTCGTATTCAAATATACAAGCGATGTTATGGCCATATAGAACTACCTATAATAAGTTGACAGGGAAGACACCATTTAGATTGGTGCATGGACAAGAAGAAGTGGTTCCATTAGAATTCTTGGTCCCAAGTCTACGTGTCGCAACTGTAATATCCCTAAGGCCGAACCCAAATGTAATGTAAATGAAAATGTACTTAAGTTGGTGAGTTGTTTGATATCATTTTTGTATGCACATTACATGGCATAGTGTGTGCATGTACTGGACAGTGAAATGATGAAGTCTGCATATTCCAAGATACCGCGTGCAACATATTAAGTGCACGTGATTGTGAGGCCAATGAGCCTTTATGTATATGCTTATGTTTGGATTAGGTCGAAGAGCCTASATGTTAAAGGCCAGTGCACCTATTTTTGTATATGTCTCATAATTAATATAAAATACATCGTTGCGCGCAGACCGACCATGATAAAAGAGATGGGGGACTAAACTCCACTGGTTAGGGAAAGGGAGGGGCTAATTTAAGGAAAGGGGCCAATCTAGGGAGCTTAAGCCAAAAAGGAATATTATATTAATATTTATTAAAAATAAAGTATGGATAATTATATTATCCTAAGTTCAAAAGTTGGGGAAAAGTGGGCCAAAGTAGCTCCCAATATGACAAGTGTCAAGTTGGGGACATGCATACATATTGTTGGGACTTTGTTCATTCCCTATCATATTTTCCATCATTCTTCTGAGGATTTCTTCCATCATTCCTACTATCCATTCAATCATCCATGAGTATGCACACACCCATTGAGCTATCCTTGGTAACTTCATGAGAGTACCTGAACTTGTATCCATATCCATTTTTGTTGGTGTATCTAGTTAGCTTGGGAGATGGACTGAAGAAGCAGGTTGTCAGGCTTGTGGGATGTTAAAGAGGTGGGTTGCCAGGCCCATGAGAAATTATTTGAGTGAGATAATTGTTGAGGATTGATTCCTGAAGGCATTGAAATGCAACTACAGTTTTCTAAGACTTGTTGTCCAGCCTATTGCTAAATCCCAGAAAGGAAGTGGGGTAGCCGAAGGACTATTGAGAAGAGAAGGGGCACACTTCCTGGGTGGGACAGACATGTGGGGAATGAGGGACTATAGGTTGTTAGTTGAGTTGGCACCCAATACATAGTCTTTCCTATTGTCTATGAGCCTTTAGCCTATTTAGGAATCCCTTTACCCGGGTTGAGTTTAGCCCCAGCTCGGGGGTGACTCACTTTTGAGAGTGATGAACAGTGTGGTCTAAGGTTAGGAGGTTCGTGGAAGTTTTTCACACAGTTTGTGACATTTCTACCAAGATAAGTGTCAATTGTGTGATAAATTTACATGCTGCATTATTATTTACGTGTGTATTTTTATGGGTTACTATATGTGTGGTTATATCTATGTTTATTTTTATGGGTATTGCATGTATATGCTACATGTATATGTTTATTGTTATTTCAGTGTGAATCCATGTATTTACGAAATGTATTTGTTTATTTACTTTTTATATGTAAAGCTTCTGCAATATTTTTGTGTGCATATGTTTTAATTGCATGCAGTTTGAAAAATTCATGTGGCATAGCTCAGTTAGATGTTGGTTATGTTATAGTATGTTCTGCAAAGAGAAAAAAAAGAGTTCTCTGGTGTAGCATGGCCCAGTATGGATGGTTGGGGACATTATAATACATATGCACACAGGGATGTTACAATATGATATCAAAGCTAAGATAAGCATCTAAGTAGTGGAATTGCTCGACCTGTTGGTGGTCAAGGATGTTACAACAACAATTACAAGCATGACAGAGTGAGGCATAGTACAAGAAAGGTTAAGTTAGTTGATGAGCATTGAATACGATATGATTCTAGTAGGATTTTACGAAGAAGTACATAAATAAAGGGACAGATCCTGGCATGGCTGACATATTAAGAGAAAAAATTTCAAGGAAGGTGACCAAGTCCTACTATATGACAACAAGTTTTTTCAACATCTATGAAAGTTCATAATTCATTGATTGGGACCATATGAGGTCAAGACTGGAATAGACGAAGGAGATGTACATTTGAATGATTTAGAAGGAACATTATTGAGGTTCATTATCAATGGGATTTGACTGAAGCTGTACAAGGACAATCGACCACCCGCAACTTGAAAGTTACCGCTCACAAAAACAAAAGCGTTTGTGCACACAGGTCAGCAAGTCAGTGCGACGAAAAATAAAAGATTCCATGAGAAAAGGTCACTGAGTCATCATGAAGAAATAAGAATATTTCTCCACAATAAAAGGGTATCTAAGACAAGGACTCTGCGCGCTAAAAAATCCTATCACACCATAAAAAGGACTGTCGATCAGAAAATGCGAAAATTCAGAAAATGACGGTTGTGGAATTCAAGCACCAACTCGTGATGGTTGTTGAAATTGCGAAAAACACATGAAATTCTGTACACAGAGGTAAATAACTTAGTGTGATGGAAAGGGAAAAGTCTGAAAACATAGAGCACAAGACAACAACTAACAAGTACAAATTTACCACATGCAGGACACACAACAAAAAGTGAAAAAGGGATAACTGTCAATGCGGAATAGTTGTCACTTCATCGTCCCACTATAAATTCAGAAAAGAGGGGAAAGAAACTCATAGTGTGAATTGATAAGGAGAATAAGGTAGGGCCAAGTGAAAGAGTTATAGAGTGAGACTTCGAGCTATCATCCATCAAGTTCGAATATTTACAGTCTGGATCTTGTCACAATGTCACCACCACGATTTGGAGAGTCGGGCAAGACCGACAAGAACATGAGAAGTACTTCTTGGGTGAGAGACACAAGGGAGAAAGAGATACCCATAGTGGTGGATGTGGATAAACTCCACACACCCGAGTACAAAGCAAACACCATGATTATAGATGAGGAACATAACCTAGTGCAAGAGGTCGAGTAGCTGGAGGACGACACAGAGAGAACTGACTACGATACATCGAGGCGACCAGGGCCACAACAGGGTGAGAAGGACACGGGTTCAGCGCCATAGATCCATGAACCATAAGTAGGACATGAAGCAGTACATGAGGATGTAACAGAGGTGGGGGCCTCATCCCCACAAGCCAAATGGAAGGGTCACGTTGGGAGTAGTGTGCAAGGAGGGTCACAACCACAAGTAGAAGGGACCATGGTTCTGCCAAATATTTTGAAATGGGTTTGCATAGATGATGATATGGTTAGTGGAGTGAATTCAATCAAGTATTTTGACCATGACATGGAGGATGTCACCAAATTTCCAAACTTTACATCCCAAAATTATATAGAAAGCAGGGGAGAAGGCTCATCAGGCATGCCACTGTTAGAGTGGACACATTGGATTCTTGGGCTCTATAGCACTGACATCATGAACTTGCTGGATTCCCAACATTTTGGGCGGGGAAAGCACATTAACGCCTATTTCAAGCAACTTCTTGCATGAGTGCCCACAGAGACCTCATTGCAACAATCATGGGGATGCCCACAGATGGGGAAAATCCAGAACAATACCTGGAGGACAAAAAAAGAGCCAAGGCCATCTCGGATGAGATCAAGGCCAAGTATGGTGCTGAGCATGATAATAGCGGCATCAAGATCAATGACATCAATGATCCTACGAAAATATTTTCCACCAGACTCCTTGGATGAAAATTGATGTGCAAGTGTCACAAAGAGGAAGTATTGGTCGGTGTGGTCATCTTCGCTGCGCAATGTGTAAATGGGAGATCAAAGAGTTGGGCCCCATACCTCTTGAACTCATTTTAAGAGTATTGTAAGGACACACAGGATTGGGGATCTGGGTTCCATTACTCATGGTTACTATTCCTCATTGGCCTCATTAGTTGGAAATAACTAGTTTATGGTAAGTGTATGGAGAGACCAGGAAAGTGTGGCGCAATGCATTACATTTCATTATGCAGCAGTGCAGAACCGAAGAGAAATAAGAAAAATATGAACATATTTGTGAGGTATTTTGTAGAAATCCAGGATCTCATTGCTGATGATTGGCGAATTTCAGCAGATATTGTCCAGGAGTTTGGATAGGTTACTAAGTTCAGGGAAACACATCATAGCTTATGGATGCAAGAAAAGAGAGACAAAGACAAGGAATGGCTACAACTAAAATATTGTGTTATGACAGAATATATCCAGAGATAGGTGCAAGAGTGGCTCAAAGAATGGAAGGTATCAGAGATTCCAACTGCAGTACCAAGACCACAAACTCATATGCAGGGAAGACCAAACCCAGGGCACCAAAAAGGCACCAACTGGACCGCAACCAAAAAGAGGAGTATGCAAGGCAAAGATGGGGGAAGCACCCCAACTGAGATGAAATCTAGAACACATAAAAAACCACCAAAGGGCATTACACAGGCTCCATTGCGTGAAAATAAGCCACCAACACATTCAACAGAAGAAGTGTGCACAGAAGAAACAGGGACAGGGACCCAAGAGATTCCTGAGCTAGAAGAAACGGGGCCAACCACTGTCGGAGATACTCAGAGTCCCACTAGTCCTGAGCCATCAAAAACCCAAGAGAAGTGGACAAGGGAGAAAACCGGTAGTGGCCGAAAGAATGTGAAGGCCCACAAACCATAGTGCCATATATCACTAACTCTGGACGATGTAGAGTTAGTGATGACAATAGTCAAGGAAATACTGGCTGAGGTGTGGGAGAATGCAGAGAAGCATAGGGCTTTAATTACAGATCAAGTGCAAGAAGTAAAAACTATGCTAGAGAAGATAAGGATCAGGGTAGCACATACACCTAAAGAAACACCTATGCAGGCTAAGGAAGGAGTGTCAATGCCTACAACAATGCAATTTACAGTGCAGAGGAGTGCTAATTTCATCATCATGCCTGTGATGATGTTTCTTGATGAAGAGACAACACATAAAACTCTAAAGGACATTGAATCATTGGACATGGCATTGGTCATGATTCCAACAAAGGAACTGTATAAAATTTAGGTAAGCGTTGCACAGGAGATTCAGTCCAGAGAAAGAGCTAACGCAATGAATCTACAGGTATCCCAGGGAGAAAACATCATGATGAAGGAAGCCCTCAACCACAAAGCACAATAGAAAGAGAGATCGCAACAAAAAGTGGAGGAGATGGAGACTCAGATCCACATACCATTTCAATCCATCCTCGATAACACAAATGAGGAGGTAGTGTCTTCGAAAGAGAAGTTGTGAAGGATAGAGCAGACTATACAACATTATAAAGATAAAATTAAAGAGTTGGAGGAATGTTTCACACCTACTACTCCCCCAGAAGTCAGAGCGTAGTGAGAATGGGAGGCAAAAACAATTTTTTAGGACATTGGTTGAAGAATACAAACAGTCACGGATATGTTAGAAAAGATCACACAGTTGTGGACTCACCTCCTAGAGGATGGAAGCCTCCAAGAACTACAAGAGAAGGAAAACAAACTCCATGTATCAATGGCAGAGGTGAAGAAGCGACAAAAAACAGTGTCACTGCTTGATAATATTAGAACTACCACCAAAATTAAAGCTCTACAATTGGAAGAGAAAGCGTTGTGAGTACATAAGACAACAAGACAGGTGTTGTTGGAGCCCCTGCAAGAAAAGGTGAAGCAACTAATCATGGAGAGAGATGCAAATAAGAATATCATTGAACAGATTGGGTATGAGGGATGAGATATTTTACAATCTCTTATCAAGGAGAAGGTGGTCACCCCTATGGCCGAAAAGAGAAATCAGGCTCACCAGTAGTGCTAGTGGATAGCGGAAATATATGACGCATTGTAGCAGGCAGTAACAAACACAGGAAGCAGGCAGTGACAGCTGCACAAATCAGGTAGTGACTCGGGACGAGTCACAATGTCAGTGTTGGGGGCCTGTTGGGAATATGCCCATTTTGGGGAAAAGGCATGACATCGGGGAAATACATTTGGTAGGGAGGCATGCGAGGTGCACGTGCAAGAAGATGGGAAAGAAAGATAGCTGGCAAGAAAATCAGTGGACAAAAGGAAAAAGAGCATGCAGAAGAGGAAAGTGTGCAAGGCCATCATGCAAGAAGACCTAACCATGTTAGGGTTTTGGTAAGAGAATGTAATGGTTGATGAGCCAAAAACACATATATATAGACACCTAGGAGGTCTAGGGGAGCTGCTTAGGGAGTGTTACTCGTGTGAGAAGGAGTAATTGGTCTATAACACGACTGTAATCTGATCCAGTCTTGTAAGTTGTTGAGATGTAGAGGGTCATAAGGGTATATCTTGAGGGTTATATCATAGGCTGAGGAGCCTAGTGTGATCTAGTTTGCCTCATAATAGATCTCAACCCGACTGCGAACAATTTTTAAAGCGCGAGGCATTGTAGTTTTGAAACTTCCATAATAAAATAGATTGAGAGCCAAATATTTGTGGACGTAGTCGAGGAGGGGGTGAACCACGGTAACATCTGTGTTATTTGATTGATTGTTTGTGCCCCTTTTACTGTCAATAAGTATATGTTAGAATGATTCATGAATGAATTAATGGATCTAATCATGCTACATGTATGGGTGAGAATGACGGTATATTTCTCTACTAATTAAATAGAATTCACGGGGTGTAGTTCATTGATCCCCATTCAGTCTTGGACTGCAATAATTTGAGCATTGAAGTCACCCATTAAGACTATCTTGGATGAGACTGCAATGAACTCTGGAACTGCACTGCCTTTTGTTTTACCAGGAGGGATGATAGTTTTAGAGGCTTTGATGGACCCCCTGTATATCTAAACCCGGGTCAAATCACGTTAAAGGTATAACTAGCATAATAAATCAACATGCATATACGTTTAGGTACTAATGTTGGTTCCACCTAGGGATGATGTTATCCTTGTGAGACATCAAGAACTACAAACCTGTGTGCCTTCCTTTTCATTACTTCTAATGCACATGTTCTGTTCATTACTATTGAAGTGAACCATACTCAAACACTATCAAACCACCTACCAAATACTAAAATCAAACGCAATATTAAATCTAGTCACACTTCATCAAATTTCCTTTCATTGGGCCATGGAGTATTATTATTTCTATTATACTACAATCTAAATGAAGTTGAAAATCAAATTTGTTGAAAATAAACTGCAAATTGAACCAATCTGAAAACTAATATATCATAAGCAAGATTATTCTCCACACCTTCTACTCTAATCAACTAAATCAAACTTAATCATGTATACAAAAATTTCCAAAGCCATCAAGTAAGCATTTGATCAATTTATTGAACCAGTCTTTGATCTTTCATCAAAAAAAAACTTTGAAATAAAAATAGCTTATAATGAAACTTAAATCCATATTCATGATATGTTGAAAAACTTATTTTACTTACTTATTCAAAGAACTCTGCAAGAGGATCTTTATATTCAAGGGAAATTATTTCCAAAGAATCCCTAATGTGATCAATAAGGACTGCATAGCTGATATTTATATATCGTTGATCTTTCTCATTAATAAGACAAGGTCCACTTGTTTGTTCCTCAAAGAAAGGAGAAAATGATATGCTATCTTTGTCTACTAATCCTTGATTATTATTCATTAAAGTTGTATTCTAAGTATTAGGAGAAAGAATTACCTCTATAGTGACCTTTTCATATTCAACATTCATGGGTTCTCTACTACAAAAGTCAACACATGATATTGTAAATGTATGCTCTTCTTCTGAACCATAACTGTCATAAACTGGATCAGATGTTTCATGAAAAATGATTTCACTATTCTCATGAAGTCGTTGATCATAGTTTTCAGAAAAGAAAAATACTTATAGTTTTCCATGAAATTTATTATCATCTCTGACGTTAACATAATTATATTCATCATAAATTGGTGAGTCAAAAATCCATGTATCTTCCAATGACTGATGATCAGAGTCAAAAACAATTTCTTGACATGATCCTTGAATAACATGTATTTCATTCTTATTCATGACAAAAAACAATTCATCATGTTAGTAACACAAATCATCTTCAACATTAAAACTATTAGAGGCATCACATGTATCTCCAGGATTGCTAACTTGAAGAATTTTTTCATTAGTAAATTCATTTTCCTCAAACTCTAATTCATAATTGTCATATATTAGCTTTTTGTTTTCATGAGGCTATTGGAAATGAATATTTTCTGGTAAAGAAGATATTGTTTATTTTTGTAACTCATCATCATAACTTGGTGGATCATTGCATATTTCTAAACATGAAGATCTTCAAATATGTCCTTCTGAATCTTGCATATCATTATCAACAACATATTTATCATAAGAGAAAACATCTTGAAAATCTTCCTCCTGGATAGAATATTTGGAAAAAGATTCATGTGATTCCTTCTCCTTTCCTTTGATAATAAAATTTATTTTGTCCTCACAATCATAAGAAAAACTTTATGCATGTTTAATGTATGCTTCAAATTCCTCACAACAATTTTCAAAAAGAGAGATAGTTGAAAAATACCTTTTATAATGCTTAGGGAATGTTGTATGAAAGTATTCCAAGGAAGAGATGCTAGAAGGAGGCAAGGCTCTGTACCATTCATGGGCATATCCCTATAATGACTAGATGAACATATTCATTAACACATCCTCATGATGTATACCCAGTTGATGAATGACTTCATGGAATTCAAGCAAATGATCTGTAGGATTTCCATCTTTATATTCTCTAAATTTAGGAACACAATATCCCCACTCATCCATGATAGGTACAACATTAGGAAAACCAGAAATAGATGAGAAATCAAAAGGTGCAAACCTTCGAGCCAAAATAGTAGCCACTAGAGTATATGACATATTCTCCAGCAAGTCTCCACTGGATTCTTCAGTCATGGAGTTTCCAGGTGAATGATCTGCAGTCAAATTTCAGTGTCTAAGCTTTTTTTTACCATCAATAACTAGAGCTCAACATGTTGTACATTCAGGGAAAATATTTAGTTTCATCCCAAACAACGGAACCAAAAGATGTTATCCCTAAAGTTTGCACTAGACTGCTATAGGGAAAAGATAGGGAACCTCAGTTATTGTAATGGTCATTTGGTTTATGGATCAGGTAGTTTGGATAGGTTTCAAGGTTATAGATCTGGTCACACACTTTCAATCAAATTATTAGCAACACATCATTTAGTCAAAGGTATTCACACTGAAAGGTCAGATAAAGAAGCAATTGAATGTAGAAGAAAAGATAGAGAAAAAATAGAGAACAAGTTAACAATATGTTCACTTGTATTAAGAATATTTTCAAGTTCAAAATGATATTTTAAAACCTGAAACAAGTACTTGAATGCAAATCCTCAAAACAGGTAATTTAACAGTAAATTATTCACTAGAATTAAAGTTGAACCAAGAAGAAATCAATGATTTTCATAAATTTCAATTGCATTCAAATAAGACAGGAAAATATGAAATACATAGATAAATAGTCTAACCATCAGGATGTTTGATTCCTTGAGTATAAAATATTTTAGGCTTTAAGCTCTTTACAATTTTTTCAGATCTATCCCTTCCTTTCAAATCCCCAAAACCGAACCCCTGCTTCCTTCTAAGAGGAAGACATTTCTTCATTAAAAAATGGTAATTTTTATAGACAAATACATCCTATGAGATATTTCAAAAATTATGTCATTAAAATTAATAATAATGAGAATATCTCATCCATTCCAAAGGATCGGGAATTGTTGGGGTGGAATGCCTTCAAATATAGAATTAGTTCTAAATTTGGCGAAATCTAGAAACATCCACCTGTCACTCCTATATGGTTCCATATTTCAAGACACAACTTTCATGTTACCTAATTGGGCCCATCCTTAAGAAACCCATGTTTTATTTTTGTGAGATTCAATCCCATTTGCTCAGGAAACCAATCAGAATATGACCACAAAAAGAATCACCTACAGGAAATTATGCACTTTTTACCAAATGTTGACTAAAATAATGGGAAAATATTTCAATTCCATGTGTTGTCAAACTTCATATGCTATCTGTCTGTTTTCATATAAAAATGAGGCATTCGTTGATTTTATAACTCCTCTGAATATGGAGATAATCTTTGATTAATAATCTTATGTTTAGAAATCCAGAACAAATGTCTAAAAGAAAATCACAATTATTTGAAAGTTGTTGCATGACTCCTTGGGAATGTTAGGTGGAATATGATTCTCATCGAGTATTCCCCTATATATTTATGTTCTGACACCTATGTTACATATCTTTCAAAATAATTCTTTTGAACAATTTGTGATGAAGATACATTATGCACACTATATGATTGTGATGCTTCTTCAAGCACCTTAAACATTACCTCTGTTAAATAAAAACAATAATGAACCTTCTAGAACTTGAAATAATATTCAAATTTTGGTGTGCTTTATCTATTTGAACTCATTTCTAATGCATTCATGTTGATTCTCAACCATTATATTAAACAGATCAACAATGGGCACAAACAACTTTCACTTTCTTGTTTTTCTATGTTTTTAATTATTTCTAGTAGGCATTCAACCTCAATGTTAGTTTTCTCACACATCCTCTACAACGGTAATTACAAGTGTGTCTTGGTAAGTTTAGAATGATTACATAAACTTTCAAATTTATCAGCATGCCTGAATAATTAGTTTGAAAGGACCTATTGGAATATCCATGTTTTTGTAGCGCATTTTTAGTAATGATGTTATTTTTGCACTACAAAAACTACACTCTTTCTGCAATGAATAATATCTAACCTCACAAATTAAGGGAAATATTGCAAATTAGGTAATGAAACCAATCCTTTCATGATGTGACTATATAGAATCTATGTAACCACTTTAAACATGTCTTATAAAAAACATTAAAATTAACTCAAAGAAAAGAAAACCAAACCAATGGTGAACAAAACATGAAAAAATATAAAGCAGATAAAGAGGATTAGGTTGGAAAATGATTATGGATTTGCAAGAAAGGGTTATGGATAGAGGATCATTTGGGCATATAATTTTTGGTACTAACACCATCTTTCACATGTGCGAGGTATCCCTGTTAAATTTGGCAACATCGACAGTCATTCTCCAATGAGAGGACATATGGGCCACCCTGAGGCTATCCAGGGAGATTTGGAGAATCAACTAGTCTTGTGAGGTATTGACAAAAGATAGGGGGAACAAACAACCTCTGTGAGTCAAGCCAAAATTCAAGATGAATGAGATGCTATGTGAGTCTAATGCAAAAGTTAGGGGGAATGTACAACCTCTGTGAGCATAGACAGTCTAGTGCAAAAGTCAAGGGGAATGTACAACCTTTGTGAGCATAGACAGACTAGTGAAAATGTTAGGGGGAACATACAACCTTTGTGAGCCTAGTGAAACCTTGTGATCCATGAGAAAAAGTCAAGGTATCTAGCAAAATTTAGGTTGAATGTAAAATTCTTATGAGCTAGAAACAAACGATATTCCTAATATTGCAAATGATGTAATTGTATTGATCTAGTGCATTGCCACGTGTAAACATTATCCACCATGAATAGAATTTCGAATTTCCTTGTCAAGAGTTGTAACTAAAGTCTTGAGTCTAGTTCTATGTTAGAACTAAAGTGTAATGTTGAGTTGCAACTAAAGTCTTGAGTCTAGTTTTATTTTAGTAATGTTGAGTTGTAACTAAAGTCTTGAGTCTAGTTCTATTTTAGAACTAAAGTGTAATGTTGAGTTGCAACTAAAGTCTTGAGTCTAGTTCTACTTGAGAACTAAAGTATAATGTTGAGTTGCAACTAAAATCTTAAGTCTAGTTCTAAGTTCGAACTAAAGCATGTCAATCTCAAGTCTAGTCCTAAGTTCGAACTAAAGTGTAATGCTAAGTTGTAACCAATTTCAACTCTAGTTCTAAAGTTCGAACTAAAGTATGAAGTTGAGTTATGAATAATGCATGCAATCATGTTACTATTTCGAGCTTTTCCTCTTCCCATCTTCAGCCTACATAAGAAGAGGTAGAACCCTCTCCTCAACACAGTTTTTCAATATAGTTTTTGCAACACAATTTTGAAACAGAGTTTTCATATGCAGGTTGAGGGTGAAGTAATAGAGGAGCACATTAGTGATAAAGAGGCAACATATCAAAGGAGTATTTCATCAAGGTCTTGTAAGTCTTTGTCAGGTCAAAGTCATCCTGGCAAGTTCTTTGAGATAAGTACATTCATGGTGGATATTTGTAAGATATCTTACATTATTAATGCAATAAAGGAATATTGTTTGCTGGGGGTTTTCTCCCTGTACAGGCTTTCCCCAGGGTATATGTGTTGTTGATATGCATACTTACTTATATACATAATTATTGCTATTCGATTATGATTTGAAATTGTTGAAGTGTGTTAAGATGGAATCAAAGTATTGAAGAAAATAAAAGAATTAATTTGCATAAGAAATCAAGCTCATAATTTAACATGGTATTAGAGCTTAGGGTGTGTTAAACGTGTTGAAGTGCAACAACAGGTACACACAGATCCAAGTGAGCTTGATTAATTTTCTAGTGTGAGGACCATGGCATCCTCCATTTAAGTCAGGGCCAAAGATAGGCTCGAAGGAGCTACCAACTTTAATGTGTGGAAGCTCCGTATAACAAATATCTTGCAAGAGCATGATATTGAGCAGCATGTGACCATAGTGGTGGAGGAACCAACGAATAATGTAGGAAGAATGGATTTCAGGAAGATTCAAGCAAAGGCCAAGCAAATCATCTTTGACTCGGTCAAAGATAGTATAATACCTACAATGACTTCCTAGATGACTGCCAAGGATTGTATGGATACCTTGGTGAATCTGTATGAGAAACAGGCTCCAAGTCAGAAGATGACACTTAAGAACAAGATTAAGTATTTGAATATGGAGAAAGGTGAATTAGTGGCATATTTTTGTTCCAGGATAGCTCAGATCGGATATCAGCTTTTGGTCACAAGGGTGATAGTGGACGATGATGATTTAGTGCAGGCCATTTTTGATGGTATTCCTTATTCATGGGAGACCTTCTTATCTAGTGTAAGTGCAAGAGAGATTCAACCCATGTTTGAGAGGTTATGGAATGATTTCCTCCAGGAGGAGAGTCACACAACTACCAGGAGTGAGCCAATGAAAGAAGAGCACTCAGCTTTAACATCAAGATTCAAGGGAAAGAAGAAAGGCACTTTCCAGAAAGGCTCTCAATGGAAGCCAAACATCAAAGATACATTCAAAGGAAATAATATTGATACATCTAAGGTTAAATGATTTAGTTGTAATAAGTTAGTTCATTTTGTTAAAGATTGTTGGTTTAGAAAGAAATATCCTAGGAAAGGGAAACATCATGCCTCAACTGCTGAGGATGATGAATCCAAAAGAAATAAGAAAAGTCCTTCTAATGAGAAAGAAAATAGGAAAGAATATTATTTGGTTTCTTCTTTATCCAGTTCAGTTTCCATGGGACTGAAAACTTTGTTAGTAGACAGTGGTGCATCAAAGCACATGACAGGGTACAAGGATATACTCTCAGATTTTGAGACAAAATCTTTTGCAGAGCACATCAAGATTGGGGATGAAAAATGTTACAAGATTGAGGGAATAGGCTCTATCTCGTTCAGATTGGAATCTGGGGCTAGACTTCATGTTGATGAAGTATTATATGTTCTAGGGATTAAGAAGAATCTACTATCAGTTGCAACCCTTGAGGACAAGGGATATTGGGTGATATTCAAGGATAGGAAGGCACTAGTATGGACTAAAGGTAGCCACTTAAGTATAGAAGAACCCATCATAAGTCATAGTGGAGGACTGTACGTCATGTCAGAAAAGTCAGTTCAGGCATTAGCTCATGATGTGCCTAGATCCAGCGAGTTGTGGCACAAAATACTTGGAAATATTCATTACAAAGAACTTCCATATCTACAAAACATGGTATGTGGCATTCCCTCTATTTCTCTTAGTAAAAATTAAATTTGTAAGGGATGCATGCTAGGTAAAAATATAAAGAAAGCATTTCCTAGTAGTGAAAACAGAGCTCAGGGCATCTTAGATCTGGTTCATTTTGATGTATGTGGTCCCATGTCATCTCCCTCACTCAGTGGTTGTTTGTATTATGTCATTTTTATTGATGATTACTCAAGAAAATGTTGGATGTATTTTCTTAAAGATAAAAGTGACACATTTGATAAATTCAAAGAGTATAAAACTGTAATATACCAGATATAAAAAGTATGTAGAACAGAAATAAAATGCTAGAAATGGCATAGTAACAGTAATATAACCAACATAATCTCCACAATAACACATAAATGATATAAGAACAACAATAAAAATAGTACTTTGATTTAGAAAGCAATGTTCACAGGCCTCTTCAAGGGGGCAACCTCCAGTCGAGCAATGCTCTGTTACAATAATCTCCAAGCTAGGGTTTTCATACCCTCGACCCTTATTTATACTAAATATATCTATCAAGAGAAGCATCTAGAGGAAGATCCTTCTAGAAGCGGAAGCTTATATTAGGTCTTCTTACATTCGCCTTATTCTATTTTATTGAAATGACTTATTAATATTGACCTTTATTACATCCGAATATATTGCTCTACTTATGTGTGGGTTAGGACCCTAACATGTCCGCCCCCTTAAAAACAACCTTGTCCTCAAGGCTTGAGATGTGGAAACTGTTGTAGAATGGTAGTTGGTTCCCAAGTGGCATCTGTTGGAGTTGTATCTTTCCACTAGACTAGCACTTCCTTGATGGTTCTCTAACACTGGCGACACTCACACTGGCCCAAAACCGCTTCTGGATATAGCCAAATGGATCCTTCTTCAGCTAACTTGGGAAGGTTGGTTTGAATTTGGCACCTAGTTCCAATCACCTTCTTTAAGAATGAAGCATGAAAAATAGGATGTATCTTCGACTGACTGGGTATATCTAACTGATAGGTGACTTGTCCCACACGCTTGAGAACTGTATAAGGACCATAAAATTTGGGTGCTAGCTTCTGACAATGCTCGTCCTTGAGGGAAGTTTGCTTGTATGGTTGCATTCGTAGAAACACCTAATCCCCTTCTGCAAATTGACGTTTAAAGAGACCTTTATCTTCTTGTTGCTTCATGCAATTATGTGCCATGACCAAGTTCTCTTTAAGCGTACGAAAAAGATCCTCTCGAACTATAAGTGTTTGGTCAACCACCTGGACCTTCGCGGTACCCGCTAAGTATGAGAGAACTGAAGGTGGCTTCTATCCATATACCGCTTCAAAAGGAGTCATGCATGTAGCTATATGGTAGGAAGTGTTGTACCACCATTCAACTAGGGGTAACCATTGAGCCCATTGATTTTTCTTTTTAGAGGAAAAACACCTCAGATATGTTTCCAAACACTTGTTGACAACTTTTGTTTGACCATCAGTCTGGGGATGATAAGTTGTGATAAGATGCAATTAGGTGCCCTGTAGCTTAAACAGTTCTGGCCAAAAATTGCTTGTGAAAGTTGGGTCACAATCAGAAACAATAGAGTGTGGCATGCCATGATGCTTGAAGACCTAGTCCATGAAAATTTGAGCCACCGTGGATGCAGTAAATGGGTGTTGAAGAGTGCATAAATGAGCATACTTGGAAAGACGATCCACAACCACCATTATGACTGATTTATTTCCCGATTTGGGTAACTCGGTAATAAATTCCATAAATATATCCTTCCAAATAGAAGGTGGAATCGAAAGTGGTTGTAGTGTTCCCAAAGATTTGACTGTTTCTCCCTTGTTGCGTTGACAAACATCACATTCAGTGAAAAAATTATGGATGTCCTGTTTCATACCATCCTAGAAAAAAGAACGTTTGACCCTGTCATAGGTTTTGGTGAACCCGGAGTGCCCCACTGTGGGTGTAGCATGAAGCTCAGAAAGTACTGTGGATTTAAGCTTTGATCGTTTACTTAAATACAAATGACCTTTGTATCGAAGATCATACTAGAGCCAAGAGTATCCTGGGGGAGTGGGAGCATTGGTCTACATTTGCTGGATCAGATGTGAACTTTTGGGATCTTGTAGCCATTGTTGGATCAGATGCGAACACAAGAAATATCCAAAACCCTTGAAGTAGGGTAACACCATATATTAATCCTTATGGAAGGATAAAACTCCTCAAGCAATCAATGTTTGTACAATCACAATATTCTTCACTGTGTTTCATTACATTGCCTACACTTCTTGATATAGCTCTCCCTATCTCCTAGGAACCTTCTAGAGAACCTTCTCACATTTATTACATCCAACTACCATAGTGGGCCTTTATTAATATAGTGGACCTAGTCCACCTTACATTGAATGACCACATTCACATATATTAAATGACTTTCACTAATAACACATAACTACATTCCCATTGGGTACCTCCCTAGGTACCCCATATTACCTCCCTAGGTATACCACATTCCATCCCCCTTCACATGTTTCGTCCTCGAAACATGAGAAGAAAACATACAATATGACCGACTAAGCAATGTAGCCAACTAGTACCAAGTACGACCATCCATCCATTCCAATGGAAGTCAAACATGATCTCTATCTGCTACCTTTTCACCTTGATCTTTCTCTGCATCATGCCAGGGTTTCCATGGGATTGTTTTTGTAGCTTGAGATCTTCCCGTAGTGTCGGTAGTCCTCCATGAACCTCTTGATCGGTTTCCTGTCTGGTGCCCTGCTGGTGCATATGCCCTTGCCTTGATGACTTTCGCATCTCTATATGATGTGGATGGTGATATACAACAACTATAGGAATTTGTTATTTTTTCTTCAAATCTGCAACACTTTGTGCCTTTGAGTCAATGACCTCCTTAGCTTCATGATTATGTCCTTCTTGTAGTTTTTCTTCATCTCCTTCTGTAGACTTTGCCTCTGATTCAACTTCAGACTGGGCAATAACTTATTTTCTAGCTTCCATGGGTCCATCTTTCTTAATAAGAGACACATCCTGCAATGTGATTTTCTTTTTCTTGTACCACAACTTTAAAAACTTCTTTTGCACATTAATATTAATGGTACCCACTGATTCTATCCAAGGATATCCCAAAACAATATCCACTTCATCCATATCCATAGCATAAAAATATGAATGAAACACATATTTATCCATGCTAATCTTCAAATCTTTAAACATTTGAACATTTTCACCCTCAACATATGTGATTTGAATATTCTTTATTGGAACTTGCAATCTATTAACCAATTGAACATTGATAAAATTATGCATGCAACTAAGGTTAATAGAAACAACGATATTTTCTTTATGAATATAACCATGAACCTGTAATATAGATTTTTCACATGAAAATAAACTCTTGGTTCTCTCTTTATCCTTATTTTCTCCATGATTCCACTTGTCTAACAATATTTTTTCAAATTCTACATTGGAGAGTGTCATCATCTCCTTATAACCAAGCGATTTCCACCAAATGGCAGCATCACCTTGCAATTTGAGATCTACCCAATGGGGCCAAGTATCTTCCCATGCTGATTTTATTTATTTAATGAATGATTCAATACTAGGGCCATCACATTTCCCTGTAAAATACATCTTGCTATAAAAACCCCCCAAAAATAGAACAATAAGTTACAACAGAAAATCGCGACTTCTTCCAGAAAAAACTGCTAAATTTAAAATGCTCATAACTTTGCTTTCTCGAACTTCGTTTCGGTTGATTTTTTTTTTTAAATTGGGTATTTCTCCGAGAGGAATTCAAATAAATAATTTTGTTTTTTCAAAATTCAGCTCGTAAATATTTATATACGAACCTAAAGTGTGCCACCCTCTTTTTCTTCCCTAGAAAAAATTCTGCAAAAAGAGAAAACAAATCTTTCCTTCTTTGGCCAAGGAAAGTGCTCTGATACCAATTGTTAAGTACCTAACCAGATTTGCAAATATAATTCAATAATACCAAGAATAAACCATAAACCATTCACTATAATATGAACATAAGAAATAAACAAAACCCTTGAGGTAGGGTAACACCATATATTAATCATTATGGAAGGATAAAACTCCTCAAGCAATCCTTGCTTGTACAATCACAATATTCTTCACTATGTTTCATTACATTTCCTACACTTCTTTATATAGCTCTCTCTATCTCCTAGGAACCTTCTAGAGAGTCTTCTCACATTTATTACATCTAACTACCATAGTGGGCCTTTATTAATATAGTGGACCTAGTCCACCTTACATTAAATGACTACATTCACATATATTAAATGACTTCCACTAATAACACATAACTACATTCCCATTGGGTACCTCCCTAGGTACCCCATATTACCTCCCCAAGTATACTACATTTTCATAGCGGCCTCCACATTTCATAGAACCACCATTGCCAATCATGATTTGGAAATTGTTGACGGCATGGTTGTAGCAATGAGTTTCTTGGGCAATGTGGTGATGAATAAAATTATGGGTGCTTCCACTATCAACTAGAATTATGACCTTTTGATGCTTGATGTAACTGATTAACTTGAGGGTTTGGGGAGTAGAGAAGCCAGTGAGAGCATTGAGGGAAATGACCGGTTCCACTTCGGGAGGTTCTGAGGGAGGGGTTATGTCAGTGGTTTCAGGTGACTCAGACACAAGGGGAGTTTCAACATCCTCATCTGAAATATCCTCAAATATGGCCATAAAAATCTTTTGTTCCTTAAACTTGTGGCCCAGGAAATATTTTTCATCACAATTATAACAAAGGTCTTTGAGTTGGCATTTAGCCATTTCAGCCCTGGTCAATTTTTGGATCTTTAATGGGGCGGAGGGAGTAATGGGATTTATGAGTTTAGGGTGAGGGAGAAAGGAGGGTTTTCAGTTTTAAGAGGATACAACCTATTGTGCTTATTTATCTCTTTTAGTAGCCTCCACCCAACTCGAGGTTTGAGCCATGAGGACATGGACCTGAATCTCATCCTTGAGGCCATTGATAAAACACTCTCGAAAGAAAGCATCAGTCATGCCCTCTGTTAGAAAATCTAGGTGCTCAAAGGTAGTTATGAAGTACTCTATTCTTCCTGATTGTTTCAACTTTGTCAAACGACCCAAATGGTTGGTGTCAGTGTCAAAGTGTTCATAAAGCTCAGTCACAAATTGGGTCCAAGCAATATACCCTTGATGTGAAGTTTTTCTCCATTTCCACCATTACCAACATTCTTGATCTAGATGGAGAAAACCATACCGGAGTTTGGCCAAGTCATCTGTAATGCCGTATAAAGAGAAATAATGTTCCATTTGGGTTGCCCAACCGATGGGGTCTGAGACATCAAATTTGGTCACATCCACCCGCGGAAGGCATAGGTCATGTTGAAAGTGATGGGGCTGAAAGGTATGGGAATGGGAGGAATGTTCACCTTCAGTCTTTGGAGGTGCGTCAAAGAAAGGGTCATCTATAGGGATCTTCAGTTTGGTGTAGAGTGAGGCAAAGACAGATTCAAGCTGGGTGTTCAGTTCATGTTTGACTTCCTCCATTGAGGACTGCATGGTTGTATTGATGTTGTATCGATGGAGGCAACATTGGCACTGAGTTGTTTCACTTCTTTTTGGGTTTCAAGGAGACCAGATTGCAAGGTGTTGAAGCGAGCTTCCAGGTCTTGGCTACGGGTATGGGCCATGAGGATGGGTGAACTGAAAAGGGGTGGGCAGGGTCAAAAATTTTCCGAAAAATGATATGGATGAATGTGATAAGGGAGAAGAGATGAAACCAATGGAATAGGTCTCAAATAATGGTGAAAAAAATTCTAGACTTTTTAAAAAAAAATTATTTTTTTTACACCTGTGGTGTTATACTCCAGTCTGAAGAATACTGTAGCGATGAAATCCCTAAATGCTTAACTAGTAAGAAAAGTGTAGTGATTTGGCAACCCGAACACAGTTGCGTGGCAATAGATCTTGTCTATTTTAATTTGTTTATGTTTATGTCCCCCAAGGGTTAGGTATTCAAGGGTTCTACAGACAAGGGTTTTCCCTGTGCTATAGCTCTTTGATATACATGCGGGGTCCAACAATAGTACTTGACCCAATATCTCAGGGCTCTAACTAAGGAGGATAGATTGTACCCTTAGTCGTACTATCCGACTACCCAGGTACTAGAGAGTATCTTCCCGAGTGATGTTCTTGGTGGCACTATAGTAGTCAGGCGGTCGATCGATTTATCTAAAGAGGGCTTCAGAAAATCTAGGACGATCCGTACACATGTGTTGTTTGATGCACTACCACTCGAAGGGGTACCAACAGGGGTTACAAGGGTGGCCAACAGATGTGTGCTTAAGAACCACTTGTATTTCCTGTGTGTATGAATCCCTCAACCGTAAGTTTATGCGCATAATGATAGATCTATGTGGCTTAAAGACATCGGAACACGTCTCTACCCTGGAAAAAAAATTCCCACAATTTCTACCAAGGAAAGTGCTCTGATACCACTTGTAATATACCATATATAAAAAGCATGCAGAACATAAATAAAATGCTAGAAATGGAAGAATAACAGTAATATAACCAACATAATCTCCACAATAACATAGAAATGATATAAGAACAACAAAAAAAATAGCTCTTTGATTCAGAAAGCAATGTTCACAGGCCTCTTCGAGGGGGCAACCTCCAGTTGAGTAGCGCTCTGTTACAATAATATCCAAGCTAGGGTTTTCATACCCTCGACCCTTATTTATACTAAATATATCTATCAAGAGAAGCATCTAGAGGAAGATCCTTATAGAAGAAGAAGCTTCTATTAGGTCTTCTTACAGCCGCTTTATTCTATTTTATTGAAAGGCCTTATTAATATTGACCTTTATTACATTTGAATATATTTCTCTACTTATGTGCGGGTTAGGACCCTAACAAAAACATTTATTGAAAAGAAGACAGGCAAACACATCAAAATCCTTAGAACAGACAATGGAGGAGAGTTTGAATCTCTTTAGTTTGAGGATTTCAGTAGTCAGCAGGAATCAAGAGACGTTTGACCGTGCCATATAACCCTTGGAAAAATGGTGTTGTTGAGAGGAAAAACATGATTATTTGTGAGGCAATGAAAGCAATGATGTTTGACCAGGATCTGCCAAATTCTTTATGGGTAGAATCTACCTCCACTGCCATGTATATTCAAAATAGGTGTCCACATGCTATTTTGAAGGACAAGAATCTTGAAGAAGTCTTCTCAGATATAAAACTTGAAGTAGGGAATCTAAGGATATTTGGATGTCCTGTGTATATTCATGTCCCTAAGGAAAATAGGAAAAACATGGAACCCTCGGGAAAGAAAGGGGTATTTGTGGGGTACAATGAGAACTCCAAGGCTTACAGGATTTATGTACCAGGTAAGAGGAAAATAGAGGTAAGAAGATATGTGACTTTCCATGAGGAAGCCACATTTAAGAAATCTAGAGAGCTTCAACAAGATTCAGAAGCAGTTCAACCATCTTCACCCTCTTCTGAAAATGAAGAGTCAGATGATAAGAGGGAAGAACCTCATGAAGGGCCAAGTAATGAGCCCCTAGAACCTGCTGAAGTGTTAGAAATAAATCTTGAAGAAACTCCATCAAAAAGGAAGCCAAGGTGGCTTAAAGAAATAGTGCAGGAAGCAAAAAGGATAGCTTCTCCCGAAGGAACTTTCAGGGAAAGGAAGAGGCCTCATAGGTTTGAAGGCTATATTACACTGATGGGCAACATTAGTGATGTCAAACCTTCTTCATTTGAAGAAGCAGATAAATTACAAGTATGGAAGGATGTCATGCTTGAGGAATACAAGTCTATTATAAGGAACAATGATTGGGACATTGTTCCAAGGCCAAAAGACAAATCAGTGGTTTCTTCCAAATGGATCTATAAGATCAAACATCCAACTGATGGAAGTGTGGAAAATTTCAAAGAAAGATTTGTAGCCAGAGGCTTCACTCAGAAAGAAGGAATCAACTACGAAGAGAATTTTTCTCCTATAGCCAGGTATACCTCCATTCGAGCTATTATTTCTTTATCTTCTGTACTTGGTTGGAAACTACATCAGCTGGATGAAAAAACAACATTCTTGAAATGAAAGGTTGAACATGAGGTCTTTGTGGAAAAACCAGATGGTTTTATACTACATAACAAAGGCACTCATGTATGCAATCTAAGGAAGGCCTTGTATGGTCTTAAGTAGGCTCCCATATTTTGGTATGACAGGATTGATGGCTTTCTTAAAAGCCCGGGCTTTCAGAAAAGTGATGTTGATGCAAATCTGTACTTCAAGGTAAGAGGTAACCAACATGTTATACTAATATTGTATGTTGATGATCTCTTTCTAACAGGAAATGAAGGGCTAATAGCCTGGTGTAAGAGGGATCTAACCTCAGAATTCGAGATGAAAGACTTAAGCTTGATGCATTACTTCCTAGGATTGGAAGTGTGGCAAAGACAGGGCGAGATATTTCTGGCACGAGGAAAATACACAGTGGATGTACTAAAGAGGTTTGGTATGATGGATTTCAAATCCATGTCTACTCCAATGGTTACCAACATGAAGAAGCTGCATGATTATGATACAAGTTCAGACTTGGTGGATCCCACCATGTATAGGCAACCAATTGGATCATTGATGTACATGATCCACACTAGGCCAGATATATACTATGCAATGATTGCAATGAGTCAGTTCATGATTAAATCGAGACAGAGACACTGGGTGGAAGCAAAGCACGTCTTGAGATATCTCAGAGGGACTATTACTTATGGTCTGAGATATACATCCAGTGGTGGTTTATTTCTGGATGGGTATGCAGATGTTGACTGGGAAGGAAGCCCAGTGGATCAGAAGATTACTTCTGGATACTAATTCAATTTAGGATCTCCTATGATCTCTTGGTCAATCCAAAAGAAGGGATCCATTGCACAGAGTACAGTAGAGGTTGATTACATTGCAGAAAGTGATGCTAGCAAGGAAGAAGTATGTCTCACAAAATTGGTTTCTGGGTTGTTTAGTGACAAGATCGAGACAACGATGGTTAACTGTGATAATCAAAGTTGCATGAAATTGACAGAGAACCTGGTATTTCACAACAGGTCAAAACATATTGACATGAGGTACCACTACATCCAAGACTTGGTCCATAGAAAAACTGTAAAGTTACAGTACATATCCACGAGCAAGTAGGTAGCTGATATCCTGACCAAGCCTCTGACCTCGAGACTGTTTGTGCAGTTGAGAGGCAAGCTTGGTGTGGTTGAGAATGAATCCCCCGTTGAGAGGGCGTGTTAAATTTGGAATCATCGATAGTTATTATTCAATGAGAGGCCATATGGGCCACCCTGAGGCTAGCTAGGGAGATTTGGTGAATCAACCAGTCTTGTGAGGTATTGACAAAATCTAGGGGCAACAGACAACCTCTGTGAGTCAAAACAAAAGTCAGGATGAACAAGATGTTATGTGAGTCTAATGAAAAATTTAGGGGGAACGTACAACCTCTGTGAGCATAGGAATTCTAGTGCAAAAGTCAGGGGGAATGTACAACCTCTGTGAGCATAGACAAACTAGTGAAAAAGTCATGAGGAACATACAACCTCTGTGAGCCTAGTCAAATCTTGTGAGCCATGAGAAAAAGTCAAGGTATCTAGCAAAAGTTAGTTGAATTTAAAATTCTTATGAGCTAGAAAAAAATGATATTCCTAATATTGCAAATGATGTAATTGTATTGATCTAGTGCATTGCCATGTGTAAACATTATCCAATATGAAGAGAATTTTGAATTGCCTTGTCAAGAGTTGTAACTAAAGTATTGAGTCTAGTTCTATATTATAACTAAAGTATAATGTTGAGTTTGTTATCCCCGATTTCTAGGGATAACTAGGAGATCATGTCTTGAGTCCCACAGGTCCTAGACATTGAGTACTGAGAGCAGGATTCATCTGAGCATGGCCTCGGGGGGTCCATCATTTTCTTCATTCATCAAATTTGTCTTATGAGCAGCAGCAACATCCATCACCATTAGCTTGGTCTTGTATCAGAGAAGGCTCTTGCTCCATGAGGTAATTGGTCCAGGTATCATGGTATGTGTCACTTTTGATCATTAAAACCTTTAGATATATGCATCTAATTTCTTTTATCTTTGACAACTTCTTGGATCTTACATTAACCCACTTGACCATGCTTGGGGAGATTGACAGGGTGCCCTAGCAAGCTTGTACCCATAGGTTTTGGTTTTCCACGGGGGGATTTATGAATAGCCATCGTTTGCTCCCATCATACCACCACTTTTTCATCTTATCTCCCGCTCATTTATCTCATTCCCCTTGCCCGGGAATTGGATTGACCTGTTTGTAGGGTTTCACCTTATCTTGTGAGAATAAGAGGCTAAAGTCCCAGAAGGTAAAAGCAGCTAGTAAAAGATAAAAGCCTAGAAATAAAACCTCAAGATGCTTCACCCAGGGATCCCCGAGAAGGCAATAAAAAACCTCTCAGCAAGAAACAAGAGGGACCCAAAAAATAACAAACAAGACTTAGCCAAGAGGATAGGGGGTCTCATCACAAGCCAGCCTATTGCGTTCATGGGTACCTAATAGTATGACATTGCCACCATCTAGTTACCACGCCATGGTAGTGACCTTTGGTTGCATGGCCAAGGGAAATGGGGTCTCATCACGAGCCATCCTTCTCATCTCTGTGAAAGTACTTGTGGGTAACATTGTCAGCTCTGGTCACCATGCCAAGGTAGTGTCCTCTGGTTAGCCCTTGAATAAAAAGAAAAGAAGAATAAAAATAAAATAAAGAAAAGAATAAAGGAAAGAACTGGCTTGGAAAAATTGCATCCATGATGGGTACAATTCACCTTCTACAAAGGAACCCACAGATAACATTATGCATCCCTGGCTCTCACTCTACCCACATGCCTGGACATCACCTGATTTACTGAAACCTTTCTAGAAACTTCCCCTTTCTTGTGGATACTAGCCCAATAAGATGTCTTGTCTTTTTCTCTAGTCATGTATTGCAAGCTTTTGTAATGTCTTTGAGCTATTGAATGATGTATTAGGATCTTATGCATATGTTTGATAATATTGATCATGAAACATGATCAACATTGATATGATCCTGGTGACTGATGAGGCCATGGAGGGAATATTTTTTGATGTGCAGGACCATGCCCGACGGATAGGTACCATTTGGACTGGTACACATGGAGAGATGATCGGTCTAGACCACCATGTGGCTAAAGAGCCCATAAAATAGTTGTTGAGACCCCATCAGGGAGGCAGAGACTGGATGGTGTTTGACTGAGGTTTTTCACCAGAGAAGAAGAGGGAGTTCCATCAAAGGAACTTTGGCAGAGCCTGACCGAGGGGGAATGACCCCTTTTTAGTGGAACACTGGACTTGGAAGGCTCAAAACGTCCCCATCCTCACCATGATGTCATCCAACTTCATGGACATTTTTGGAGGTAGACTGGACAACAGTGGCACGTGTGGCATGTTGGAGAGGCCCCTAGGGGGATAACGTTTTTCTCCTAGATGTCTCATCTTCTCTAAAAGGTGATAGCACCTCCCTTGGAGGGGATTTTACCTTTTTTACATCTCAGTTAGGGTTTTAATTTGACAATTTAATGTAAAAACGATATTCTATTCTTCTCGGCCATTTTTATGACCTAAAATTAATTAAGGTCATTGATACACTATATATTGAGGATTTTCACTCTCATTTTAACATAACACATCACTCACTCATTTAGTGAGGTCTGATTTTAGCACCCTACATGGGTAGTTTTTCTGATTTAGTAAGGTGCACTTGTTGAAGGAAGGCATTTCTTGGCATTTTTGGCATTTCTCTTGAAGGAAGGTTTACAACTAGGGTTTGCATGCTATTTCATGGTGATATGTAAGTGTTTTTTCTACAAAA
>JZKD02S1672720.1:1582390-1602156 GCA_000966675.3 Picea glauca
TAAAATCATCAAGCATAAGCAATTCCAAAAAGGTAATTGGGCTTTATTGTATGATTCTCGGTTTAAAGAATTTCAAGGGAAACTACGTACAAGATGGCTAGGACCTTACAAAGTGTATATTGTTTTCCCCAATGGAACAGTGAGGCTCCTAACAATTGATGACTCTAAAACACCATTATTAGTGAATGGTCATCGACTCCGTCTGTACCAGCACCCCATTTCCAAAGAATATTTTAAGGCCACATGTGTGGAAGATTCACATTATCTCTTTTTATAGGAGCCTCCTGCCCCTCATTGAATTTAATTTTTCTGAATTTTATTTCTTTAGTATTAGATTAAATTTCTTTTACTAATAATCCCTGTCAAGGAATGGGATGTTACAATTGATTCTTTTACAGATTCTCGATCCAGAAAAGGCCTACCAAGAAAGGACAATCTTACTACAAGCAGATCCAAGCTTCATTTTGTGAAGCATTTMTCCCTCTTTCTTCAATCCATTCATCTTCATTTCCCATTCAACATACCCATCATTCATCCCCTTTTATTTTCTTTCCTTTCCATTTCCTTTCCCCATTTTTCCCATTGTTGAAACACCACGCTTCAGTAACATTTCCCCCATTTTCCCATTACTGAAACACCACTCTTCAGCAACATTTTCCCCCCATTTTTCTATCGCTGAAACACCACTCTTCGGAAACATTTTTCCATTGCTGAAACACCACTCTTCAACAACATTTTTCCCCATTTTCTCATTGCTGAAACACCACTCTTCAACAACATTTTTCCCCATTTTCCCATTGTTGAAACACCACTCTTTAGCAACATTTTCCCCATTTTTTTCTCGTTGCTGAAACACCATCTCTTCAGCAATATTTTCCATTGTTAAAACATCACTCTTCAAACAAAATTTTTCCATTCTTTTCATGTTGCTGAAACACCACTTTTTCAACATTTCCTTTCATAAAAACATCTTCTTCAACTCTTTCGCTCTCACTTCTCCTATTTTTCATACTACATTATGTCCTTTCACTACCTTCTCCCATGATTAAACAAACCCTTGATACAACTTCTCTCATAATTCCAAAGTTTCTCCCATGATCATTGCAGATCTATTATGGATAGGCACTATATTTTTCGAAGTATGAATCAAAGGTAAAGATGAGGTATGTAAAATTTATATGTAAATATAATTGAACTATGGCTAATGAGAAGATCCTGATTCATTATTACCATACACTTAAAGTCACTATTTTAGCCGTAGTTGGGGGGGGAGGGGATGTCGAAACTTTATGCCATCATTTCACACGAACTGACTACCGTCACTTCTTTTTACCCATTATCTCGTCCTTTCACCATCATTTACATGCCCTCATTCACAAAACTTACTCTATTCGGGTGTGGTTACTTGAATCTATGACTGTTCATTTTACTGAGATGAATAACTATGGGAGGTCCTGTTATACAATACAAACCTGCCACGACAACCCTGCTAGAATTATATCCAGAAGTCTACCAAATCTTTCAACAGGCAGACTGGCTGGGTTTTTTTTAGAGGCTCCAGGGATTTGATCAACAACAGGTTCTTCAATTTGCTCGAAATCTTCAACAAGACCATTCTATTGTTCAAGGGGTTTGGATTCCAGTCACAGAGGATGATATAGCACAGGTTTCAGGTCTTCTCGTCACTGGCATTCGTTGGTTCAGCTGCAAACACATTATTCTTAATGCCCAACATGATTTTCTCTTTTCAGAAGAAAAAGTTGAGCCTAAATCCCGGGGTGTTCGACTTAGCTCATTGCTACCTCCTTGGCCGAAAGTTGCAGAGTTTTTCAAGCACTACCTTACCTGTGAAGGCCAAAACTAGGTAGTTTACCAGTACGAGTTTGTCTTGTTATCTCATTTACAACATGCTAGACTGGTGAATATTCCTTACTATCTACTCAGATGTCTTAGAAATATGTCGCATTATTGTAGACATGCTAAAAATCCCATCCTTTCCCTCACCCATCACCGTCTCGTTCAATTACTCATTCAAAAGGGTTTTTCCCAACAAAACCTTCTCCTAAACAATCTTCCCATAAACCCTTAGGAAGCTGTTGAGCATCCTGAAAATCCTCATGAACAGCAACCACAAAACCTTCATGACCCTCCGAAAATACCTATTAATCCGCCTACAGATCCAATTAACCATCTTACCATACCAAGTCCGCCCCAAAATTTACCAGAATCATCTACTCCTAATGTTCATATCCTTAGCGATGATTCTGAAGAAGATAAACCTGATAACCCTCCCTACCCCATCACTGAGGAAAAACCCACTCGCAAAAGAAAGAAGCAAACTACTATTGTTCCTACCTTTTTACCTAAAAAATGAATGAGGGCTTCAACCAAAGAAGCAACTACTTCCACTACCCTAAACGCCCAACCCATTTTGCTAAAAACCCATACACCTCCACCCTCCCAAATCTTGGAATTTTTACCTGTTCAACCCACGGGTACTGAAACACAAGAACCAGAGGCCCAAGGTGCTACGACATCATTTTCTTTACATCAAGTAGTTGTCACAAAAGAACCAACTACTCATTCAGTAGCTGTCACACAAGAACGAACTACTCATTCAGTAGCTAAAACACAAGAACCAACTATAGTTGTTACACAAGAATCAACTACAGCTGAAACAAAAGAACCAGTTGCTGAATTCATTCCTAAAATACAAGAATCAGATGCCTAGGGCACTGCAATAGTAGTTGTCACAGAAGAACCAGGTACTCATTCAGTAGTTGTTACACAAGAACCAACTATAGTTGTTACACAAAAACCAGCTACAGCTAAAACACAAGAGCCAACTACTGACTTTATTCCTGAAATTCAAGAATCACATGACCAGGGTGTTGCAACACTATTTTATTTACATCAAGTAGCTGAAACACAAGAATCAACTATTGATTTTGTAGTTGATCCACAAGAACCAACTACTGAGGTTGTGACCATTACAAAAAAACCAGTCACCCCTCTTGATACACCGATGACAGATCAACAACCAGAACCAGCAATGGCTTCTTTGTTACAAGAGAATGAGTTTCTACGATCATAACTAGAATCTTACAAGCAAGAGTTGGTAATGGAAAAGGAAGATTATCACAGGGAACTTAATTTGTATACCTTAGCTCAGGTAGTGGCCATGGAAGAGAAAAACACAAAATATGATCAGTATAGAGAGTATATGTGCAGCCAATGTGGGGATATTTATGATCAAGCAGGCTACAAAGTGGTTCAAATCCCAATGCCTGGAGCTTCCCCTACACCTACAACTTTTTCAGTTAAAAAAGAGGAACACCCTACTATTACACAAGAACCAGTAGGACCTTCAAAAATTCCAAAAAGCAAAGCTAATCTACAGGAACCCTGGCCTACAACAACAGTTAAATCTGAAGCTCCTGTTTTCAAGTTGTTCAAACTCTGCCTATTGATGAATCTTCCCCTCCTGGCAAGATCAGTACCCCTACTTTTGTGGAACAAGCCACTCAAAATCTACCATAGCCTACCACTTGAGATGTTGAAACAAAAACTCAACCATGGAATGAGTAGGTAATAATGAACGAATGGAAAAAGGAGTATGCTATTACACAGGACAAAAGTTTGCAGGAGTATAGACTACTTTGGTTGAACCACATATAGTCAAACTAGGAAGCTTTGGAGCAAACACACAAAGAATCTTGTGCCCATAAGAAGAAGAATGAGGAGTTAAAAAGAAAATTGCTCCTGATGTTCGATTTGGTACAAAAATTGTTGGCTGCCAGGAAACCATCCTCAAATTACTCTATTTTCCTTATAGAACGACTTGCATTCTTTCAGATAAAATCAATCAAAGAAGGAAGACCCTATGCAGTGTTCAAACCAGAAGATTTTGTTCAAACTTTTGCAGAAGCCTCTACTATTGATCAACATCTACTATGTGAGGTATATCTTTATAATGAAGCCATTCCTGAGAACAAACAACTTAATCTTAATCCTCTTGTTGGTGATATCCAGATTCAGGCACTCGCCTCCTTCCTTACCAACCCGATTATGTGGTAGAATGATTTTCTAGCTTCCAAGCATAATGAAGCTAACTGTCTCCTTTGGATATGGCTAGAACCACAGAACGCTACCACCTTTGTTGCAGAATATTATCAATTTTTGAAGAAACCAGGGATGACTCAATATATACAGCAACTACAGGCAACAATACTTCAGGATTGTCAACAGTTTATTAAATCCACAGAGACTGTTTCCCTAAAAGAAAATAACATGTTTTGGCAACAATATTCTGAGAAAAGGCAGGAGCACAATCCTTTTAGTCCTACCAATCTTGAGACAACAATCTTACGGGTATCTAGTTACATCAAATGTGTCCAACAATGTGTTGAAAATTGGATAGGTTATCAGTTCCATTTTCTCATTTTGTGGATGCCAGCTGAGAAGTATCAAGTTCATCATAGGTTGCCCAAGAAGGTTGAAGCAGTATCCTGGAAAAGTCTACAACATATTCAAGGATTCAGAGCCCCAACAGACAGTACTTTCTACAACTACTACTTAAGTAATTTTCCCACCCAGAGTTGGTATTTGGATTCTGATTCAGATTGAAGTTTCTTGAGGACATGCAACCTTTTTAGTTGGGGGGGATGTTAGGACCCTATAATGTACCTTTTTTCTCATAATTTTTTCTATCATTACATCCTTTTCCCACTCACATTTAAGCCTACATTATCACCTTAATCTATTTTTCCAAAGGTATATAATGTTTCTTCTCTTTGTTATATGTTTAATTTGTTTTACATGTAATTTTGCATTACTTTCATACTTATCCATTAATCAGAAACATATAGTTGCTAAAATAGTTTGAAGACTTCAGTTAATATATCATTGCTTCTTGAAGACCACGTTGCTGAAACAGTCAAACAGTACACAAATCCCGTTGCTGAAACAGTCAAACAGTACACAAATCCCGTTGCTGAAATAGTCTGTGATTTGCGATGCTGAAACAATATTTCACATACAACAGTAACAAGAAAAGATAATTATAAGAGATGTTACACTGGCTGTAACAACTGTACCTCAATCCAACACCATTACAACCATCGTTGTTGCTTGAAGACCATGTTGTTGAAACAATCAAACAGTACGCAAATCTCGTTGCTGAAACAATCTGTGATTTGCAATGCTGAAACAGTATTTCACATACAACAATAACAAGAAAAGATAATTAAAGGAGTTGTTACACCAGCCACAATAGCTGTACCTCAAGCCAACACCATTACAACCACTGTAACAACATTTTTCTATGGAAGATCAAAATATCCTATTTGAGCATAGAAGATTAGATTAGACTAAGAATAGGATTTGTATGTACACATGTAATTTTATGCTTAATTGTATTAAGAGGATTCTCCTCTTTAAATAGGAGAGAAATCAACATTAGAAGAGACATTACAAAAGGCTTAGCTAGAAGGGAATTACAGAGAAAGAGCATGTTCACTTTTGATATTGTAACTTGTCACATTTGACAGATGAATAAAAGATCATTCTGAGCATTTCTTCTTAGTTCCTTTCATTTCTGGGGAATCTTGTGAGAAGAAGAGGGCCCACCGTCTTCACAAGATTCACCCATTAGTTTATGTAGTGTGTTCGTATTGTTTTTTTATTCATACCTTGTTAAAAATTTGTTTTGCTGAAACTCTGTTTCAACTGATTATTACATTGTTTTCATACAATTCATTCCTAGGTAATTGTTGATCATTTTGATTGGTAATTCTGTTTGGAGAATGAGTTTATGAAACTTTGATAGTCAAAGACAGGTGCTGAAGATTCCTACTTTGGGGAATAGGGTCTTGTTCTCTGTTACATAATAGTTAGTCTTCTTTGCAGTATGTTGAAAGGTTCCTTTTTCCTAGGTTGTTGTTTCTTAATGTAATCCAGGATTTTTCTGATAATTAGTTTCCTTTGAATCTTGAACTCTGCAATAGATAGATTGCTTTTACTGTAATTCAAAGTAGAACTTCAGTCTGTTCAAAGCAAGGTGTGATTAGTGTAACTTTTACTACAACTTTGGATTGCTTTTGAGATTGAGCATATATAGTGTGTGATTGCCTTTGAAATAAACAAACTTCCCTGGGTTGACAATTTATGTAACACTTGATTTTTTTAATTAATAAACAATTATAGTGACCAATATTAACCCATTGAACTATAACTTGCATATATTGTTTTCTTTTTCCTTTGTTTCGGGCAGCTGTTCTTCTTTGGGACTTCACTTCATCATTGGTTGTTTATCCAGGACTATCTATTTTGGTGCTAACCTGTGAAGGGGGAAATTTACCTTTGTCTTTTTAACTCTTGCCTCTTCAAAACTCCAGGTTACCGAGGATGTCTCCCCTGGGCCTAACCTCCCCAAAGAGAAAGAACCTCCCCATCTTGGTGACATTTGGAGGGATAGGTTCTTGTTAAGCCAGTTTGGCCTTCTATCTTATAGCCATTTGACCTAGCTACAAACTATGCGATAACATTTTGGCGCCTTTGTCGGGGAACACTGAGTCAATTCTCCTCAAATGACAAATCTTTTCGGTAAGCCTTGCCTCAGAGACCCTTTATTACAAGATTACCTAGCAACTCCACTAGTGTGTTTTTCCCTTTTTCTTTGGTAGTTTTAAGTAAACTATCTGGAGACTCCACAAACTAAAAGGAGATTCAATAATCCTCCTTTGCCTTTTTGAAGGAAGCCTCCCTTGAACTCTCCTTTTTTCAAATCACTTTTCGGGAAGAGCCTTCCTTTAAGAATCATGTCTAGCTCTCAGACCACTACAACGAACCCAACCAACAATCAAAGACAATGGTCATCTACCCTTTTTAGGTCGTTAGACATGTCAGCCATACCAGGCTACCCTAGTCAAATGCCGCCCAAGTATGAGAAGTGGTTGCCTAAATTCACCGGTACTGATGCAATCAGTGCCGAAGACCATATGAGAAAATTTTGGGCATTCTTTCAGCTTCACCCCATCAGTGATGATGTTGAATATCTAGTCATGAAGTTGTTCTCCGCTACTCTTTATGATGCCTCAAGGCGCTGGTACCTAAGCCTCCCCGATGGAAGCATCAAAACCATGGATAGACTTGAAGAGGCCTTTCTCAAAAGATGGATTATCAAAGAAGACCCTAATATGCTTCTCACACGACTGAATAACCTTACCAAATATGAAAATGAGTCCATTCAAGAGTTCCACACCAGATTTGAGACTTTACTACAAAGAATTTCCGCAAGCCATCACCAAAAAGATGACTACCTTGTCCATGTTTACACCGGATATTTCAATGGCCAACTAGGGTATCTTCTTAGAAACAAAAACCCCTAGTCCATTCAAGAATCCTAAGAGCTTGCTACCAAAATAGAAGGGAACCTCCTTTCATCTAAGATTGAGCCTTTCACTAACCCAAGGGGGAGGGTAGACACTAAACCAAAGATAGTACACAATGTTGAGCCTACTTCAGATCTATGTACTAGTATCACCAAGCTACAAGCCTCTATGGATGGCATCATAAAGAATCAAGAGGAAATGATGAGCATAAATGTCAAGCTTGAAAGATCTCAGACCCAAGCACCCAGGGTCCCATACAAAGGACAATTCCAGAAAGGGAGCCAATTTTATAAACCAAAGAATGAGCATGAAGTTCCAAACACTTTGGCCCCTACAAACATTGTTGATGAAAATCCTTGGTGCCTAGAATGCAACAAAGCACATTGGAAACATGAGTGCCCCTACAATAGTTACCATCAACAAGTCAACAACATTGATTGTTTCATGAAGTTTCCTCAGATAAATATCACAAATGCAGAACATCAGGAAGTTGTGAAAGAAGAAGATAGATCAGAAAGGATGGTGGTGATAAACAACCTGGATCAAGAATCATGAGAAAAGATAAAGAAACAAGAATTTCAGGTGTACAGAAGAAAGAATTTGTAACAACCAGTTGTTGATCAGGCAAAGTCCCCACCCTTGGAAATGATTCTTCCCAAGACATCCAAGGCTGGAAAGGTTGACCCAAACTTTGAATTCAAAGGGGCATTATCAAAGATGCATGTAAATGTCCCCTTGAGAGAAGCAATCAAGATCCCATCCATCAAGGAATGCTTTGATACTTTCTTTTCAGGATCTGATGAGCCTATGGACCCCCCTATTATGTTGCAAGTTGATCATTTCAGGGTACAATATGGTGAAAACCCTCCTTTCCTCATGACTTTGACAATGAACGACAAAAAACTCAACAATTGCATGCTAGATACAGGTGTTGGCGCCAACATGATGTCACTCAAAGTCATGCAACAAGTGGGTTTGAAGGTCACATGGCCTTACAAAAATGTATGTGGTTTTTAATCTAAAGAAATACCCACACACGGGGTGGTTGAAAATGTTGAAGTTCACCTAAAGGAGTATCCAAAGAATATGGTCCATATTGACATTGTGGTGGTTGATGTCCCAAATGTGTGGGGAATGTTTTTATCTAGGAAGTTTGGTGCAATGTTAGGTGGTTCCCTTGAGATGGACCTCAAATTATTGCAATTACCTTTGAAAAATGGAATGGTAGGACATCTACTCAATGTGCCAATAACTGAGGACCATGTGCAGGATATTATTCACCCCATCAATAATGACAAAGCACAAAATGAGATGATACAAACTCTTCAAAAGTATTCTCCAGAAGACATGCCCTTTGCAACAGAGGAGGACTTTGATCAGATCAAATGGCCCAAGAAAGAAGAATACCAACAACTCCTAGATGAATTCAATAATAAATAAATCAGGACAGTGAAGATATTAAAGAAACATGAAGATGACGTATAAATCCACCCGTCTCAGCAAGAAGTTTTTACAGTAGAAACCCACCCCCCTCCCTCAGTACAATACACCAGGGTTGTTCAAGGAACGACCAAATACAAAATCAGAAAGTAAAAGGAGGGAGACATGGTATGGATGTGGGATACCCAGAAAGGAGAACCAACTAATGTAAAAGGAAGCACATAGTCATGGCTCGGACCCTTCAAAGTTGGAATGGAATCAGTTAATGACTCATACTACCTTTCCACTTTAGAAGGAAGAAGGCACCCATTACCTATCAGCGGGAACCTCCTTAAACCCCACCAAGGTGGGGGGACCTGACTTCACAGGTAAGTACAAGTAAGTAGGCATTCTTCATGTATTATACCATTTGCATTTCATATTAGTTTTCTTGCACATTTTCATTATTGATTGTTTTATTTCAGTTTTTATATGTATGTCTACGTATGCTGGGGTGGCATTACCACCCCATTTTTGTTACTGATGCCTCTATCGAGTTTGAGTAGGTTTGTAGGTTATGCCAGAGATGTTGAGGTTCTCATGCACTCTATGGTGAGCACATGTCCCCAAGTTGGAGATAGATGTTATCCTCGATTTCTAGGGATAACTAGGAGATCATGTCTTGAGGCCCATAGGTCCTAGACATGGAGTACCGAGTGTGGAATTAACCTGAGCATGGCCCTGGATGGCCCATCCTTTTCTTCTTTCATCAGATTTCTCTTGTCAGCAGCAACAACATCCATCACCATCGGCTTGGCCTTGTATCGAAGAAGGCTCTTGCTCCATGAGGTAATTGGTCCAGGTATCATGGTATGTGTCACTTTTGATCATTAAAACCTTTAGATATATGCATCTGATTCCTTTTATCTCTGAAAAATGCTTGGATCTTACATTAACCCACTTGAACATGCTTGAGGATATTGACAAGGTTCCCTAGCAAGCCTGTACCCATAGGTTTTGGTTTACCACCGGGGGATGTCTGAAGATCCATCGTTCTCTCCTATCATACCACCACTTTTTCATATTATCTCCCGCTCATTTATCCCATTCCCCTTGTCTGGGCATTGGATTGACCTGTTTGTAGGGTTGCACCTTATCTTGTGGGAAGAAGGGGCTAAAGGCTCAGAAGGTAAAAGCAGCTGGTAAAAGATAAAATCCTAGAAATAAAACCTCGAGATGCTTCGCCCAGGGATCCCAAAGAAGGAAATAAAAAGCCTCTCAGCAAGAAACAAGAGGGACCCAAAAAATAACAATAAAGACCTATTCAAGAGGATAGGGAGTCTCATCACGAGCCATCCTATTATGTTCATGGGTACCTAACAGTATAACATTTCCATCATCTGGTTACCATGCCAGGGTAGTGACCTTTGGTTGCATGGAAAAGGGAAAGGGGTTCTCATCACGAGCCAACCTTCTCATCACTGTGAAAGTACTTGTGGGTAACAATGTCAGCTCTGGTCACCATATCAAGGAAGTGTCCTCTGGTTAGCACTTGAATAAAAAGAAAAGAAGAAGAAAAAGAAAATAAAGAAAAGAATAAAGGAAATAACGGGCTTGGAAAAATTACATCCATGATGGGTACCACTCGCCTTCTAAAAAGGCACCCAAAGATAACATTATGCATCCCTGGATCTCACTCTACCCACATGTATGGACATCCCCTAGCCACATCACCTCATTTACATGGCTTGGATGAAACCTTCCTGAAAACTTCCCCTTTCTTGTGGATACTAGCCCAATAGGACATATTGTATTTTTCTCTAGTCATGTATTGCAGGTTTTTGTAATGTCTTTGAGCTATTGATTGATGTATTAGGATCTTATGCATATGTTTGATAATATTGGTGATGAAACGTGATCAACATTGATATGATCCTGGTGACTGATGAGCCCATGGAGGGCGTAGTTTTTGATGTGATGAACCATGCCCAATGTACAGGTACCATTTGTATCGGTGCACATGGGGAGATAATCAGTTCATACCTCCATGGGGCTAAAGATCCCAGCATATGGTCGCTGAGACCCCATCAGGGAGGCAGAGACAGGACAATGTTTGACCGAGGTTTTTCACTAGAGAAGAAGAGGACATTCAATCAAAGGCACTTTGGTAGAGCCTGGCCTAGGGGGAATGACCCCTTTTTAGTGGAGCATTGGCCTTGGAAGGCTCATAACATCCCCATCCTCACCATGATGTTATCCATCTTCATGGACATTTTTGGAGGCAAATTGGGCAACAGTGGCACGTGTGGCATGTTGGAGAGGCCCCTGGGGGGCTAACATTTTTCTCCTGGATGTCTCATCTTCCCTAAAAGGGGCTAACGCCTCCCTTGAAGGGGATTTTACCTTTTTTATAGCTCAGTTAGGGTTTTAATTTGACAATTTAATGTAAAAACAATATCTTGGTCTTATCAGCCATTTTTATGACCTAAAATTAATTAAGGTCATTGATACACTATATATTGAAGGTTTTCACTCTCATTTTAACATAACACATCACTCACTCATTTAGTGAGGTCTGATTTTAGTGCCCTACTTCGGTAGTTTTTCTGATTTAGTGAGGCGCACTTGTTGAAGGAAGGCATTTCTTGGCATTTTTGGCATTTCTCTTGAAGGAAGGTTTACAACTAGGGTTTGCATGGTATTTCATGGTGATATGTAAGTGTTTTTTCTGCAAAACGTCTTGATTGAAGGGTTGTAGTCTTATATTCTTTCAAATGTTTATAATTTGTTGATAAAAAACCCTAGGTGACAAGCACACAAGTAGGTCCTAAAAGAGAAATTTTCAGCCATTGAAGAAGGAAGAAAGAGCATAGCCATAGCTACATTCTTATTGCTTCTTTCCCCTGTGCTAGCCGTACTTTATGAAGTCAAGAAGGAGGAGACATCCTAGGCCTAGGTTATATACACCTAGGGTCATTTTGCTTCTAGGGTTTGCTGATAGAGCCTTTCTTTAGAAACACTCTCCCTCACTACACTCTCTAGTCTTGATTTATCTTTCATGCTAGCCATTTTTTCCAAGTTAACCTAAGGAAGGAGGAGAGAGCACAAGGCTTTGCTTTAGCAACACCAGAGTGAGCCTCTCTCCCCTAGGGTTTTGATTATGAGGCCCTGCCATAGCAGCACTTCATAACCCTTCCCTCTAGTCCTTAGTTTCCTTCAACCCTTGCGTCCTCTTCTAAACTGACTCCATTAACCCTTAGGCACTGATCTTAAACCTCCAACGTTGAAGTGAAAGTGATCAAACAACTCTCAAAACCTTTGCTAAATTGAAACCCTAACTAACTACTAACCCTAAAAAGGCTGACATCACCCTTGGTTACTTCATCTTGATGCATCAAATTTTCCTTTTATAGAAAATTGGATGGTGGTTTGATACATTTATTGAATGAGGAATTGATTGGATACATTGATTGCTACATCATCTTGATATTTATTGGTAGAGTGATATTATTTTGTTGTTGTATTAACAAACATTGACTTCTTCAATATTTATTGTTATAATTGCTTATATATTGATATCAGATAGTCTTAATGAAGTACTAACCCATTGAACTATAGCTTGCATGTATTTTTTTGATGTTGCTTTGTTCTGGGTAGGTGTTCGTCTTTGGGACTCCACTTCATTATTGGTTGTTTAGTGGGGACTGTCTATTTTGGTGGTAACCTATGAAGGGGGAACTTTTCCTTTGTCTTTTTAACTCTTGCCTATTCAAAACTCCAGGTTACTGGGGACATCTCCCCTGGGCCTAACCTCCGTAAAGAGAAAGAACCTCCCCATCGTGGTGACATTGGGTGGGATAGGTTCCTTTTATGCCAGTTTGGCCTTCTATCTTATAGCCATTTCACCTAGATACAAACTGTGCAATAACAGAGTTGCAACTAAAGTCTTAAGTCTAGTTCTATTTTAGTAATGTTGAGTTGCAACTAAAGTGTTGAGTCTAGTTCTATTTTAGAACTAAAGTGTAATGTTGAGTTGCAACTAAAGTCTTGAGTCTAGTTCTACTTTATAACTAAAGTGTAATGTTGAGTTGCAACTAAATTCTTAAGTCTAGTTCTAAGTTCGAACTAAATCATGTTAGTCTCAAGTCTAGTCCTAAGTTCGAACTAAAGTGTAATGCTGAGTTGTAACCAATCTCAAGTCAAGTTCTAAAGTTTGAACTAAAGTATGAAGCTGATTTATGACTAATGCATGCAATCAGGTTACTATTTTGAGCTTCTCCTCTTCCCCTCTTCAACCTATATAAGAAGAGGTCGAACCCTCTCCTCAACACAGTTTCACAACACAGTTTTGCAATACAGCTTTTGCAACACAATTTTGAATTAGAGTTTTCATATGCAGGTTGAGGGTGAAGTAATAGAGGAGCACATCAGTGATAAAGAGGAAGCATATCAAAGGTGTATTTCAGCAAGGTCTTGTAAGTGTTTGTCAGGTAAGAGTCATATTGGAAATCTCTTTGAGAGAAGTACATTCATGGTGGATATTTGTAAGAGATCTTACATTATCAATGCAATAAAGGAATATTGTTTGTTGGGGTTTTCTCCATGTACAAGGTTTCCCCAGGGTATATGTGTTGTTGATATGCATATTTACTTATCTACATAATTATTTTTATTCGATTATGATTCGAAATTGTTGAAGTGTATTAATATGGAATCAAAGTAGTGAAGAAAATAAAAGAATTAATCCGCATAAGAAATCAAGCTCATAATTTAACAATCCCAATGGCTTTTGCAACACTTTCCTCTGTGACCTCAACATGTGTTCCTGGGAATATGGAGCACTCTTCTATGTAGTTCATGGTGAATTCTAGTGCAATCTCATTTTTTTATCCCTGTGATCATAACACATACTCCATCCATCCCGCTCCTCCCAATATTTCTAAGATGTCATCATAAACCTCCAACAACATTGGTTCCATCAGCTCTCTACAGTTTAATGATCCACCCATGGCTTC
This sequence comes from Picea glauca, assembly GCA_000966675.3. Lineage (NCBI taxonomy): Eukaryota > Viridiplantae > Streptophyta > Pinopsida > Pinales > Pinaceae > Picea > Picea glauca. Next base: position 1,596,216 of record JZKD02S1672720.1, read on the forward strand.
GTTCCTCTGCTAACTCTCAATGTTCACATTTGCAGAACTATGTGAATTATGGGGTGGTGAGTTCGGAATTGTAGCAATAAGGGTGGTGGTATGGAAATGGGGATTATAGTAATGATTCTTTTATGTGGTGGTTACATACAAATGATATTGACACATGCCATTAAACATGATTATTGAAAATTCAGATAGGAGCATGTACCTATCATATATTACCTTGAGTGGTTGTGTGATTACAATGTGGATTGATCCTTGGAAGAAGAGGATGTGGTCCCGTCAATGGTTATATCCATAATTGCATCATTGTTTTTATCGGTTTCATCGGCTTAAATTACAGGAATGGCGATGTTCAAAAATGTGAGCTACAAGTGCATCCGTAGAAACAAGTCTTGCACAGTCAAAATTGTAGTAGAGATGAATTATCTCGATGGTGGGGATACACATTTCAACATAGGTGATGGAGGGGAAAGGTGTGGCCAAAAAGTGAAAAAATGGAGTGAATTTGTGAGTAGAGTTGCAACGACATGAGTTTCAACAATAAAAAATTAAATGACTGAAATTTTTTAAAGGGAAGAAGTAAGGGCATGAGAGTTGCAACAACAATGATGCAACATGGATGATGAGGTATATGGTGAGGTTTTTATTCACAACATTGATGGTGCAGGGAAAAGGTGAAAAGTGGGAAAATGAAATGAGCATGCAAGTGAAGTTGTAGTGATAAGAGTCACGACAATGAAGATGTAGTATTGAAAACAGACTGAGATTTGGGTAAAAAAGGACTTGTGAGTTTTGTGTGATGAAGGAAGGTTGCGACAGATTTTCAGCCAAGAGAATGGGGGAAGGGAATTTTTCATACTATGGGAATACACGAGGTGGGGTAGCAATGAAGGAAATGAGAATGGAATTGGCGAAGTGAATATGGGGGGTTGTAGGTGGAGTAGCATCCAAGGTAATGGAAGGAGAATATTTGAAGCATATAAGGGGATGCAAATGGGGTGGAATCATAAGTAATTGGGACAAAGGGTATGAATGTGGTGAAGGGTTTCAGGAATTGGAGTCCTAGGAATGAGACTATTTGCAACAACGAGAATAGTGGCGGAAATCAAGAATTGCATTTGCATGAGTCACAACATAGGATATTATAGAAAAGACCAGAGCTACAACAATGAAACTTGTTGCGACAAAGGGAGTTGCAACAAAGAGAATCACAACAGTTGGAGTTGTAGAAATAGGAAATGGAAGCAAATTTATTTTCCTTGGTGGATCCTAAAAAAAAGAATATTATTAGAAAGAACAAGTTTTTAGAGAATGATACTGACATAACCATCATGAAACCATGAAGTTCCCTTATTTTTTATTCTATTGTTTTTTTAAGAAAATAAATTATCCAATAGGAATGAGCTCCAAGTCACTATTGGGCTATCCATTTGTAACCTTTCTCAAAAAGGCTTATTTTGATAAGGGTCATTGATAAAATTCAATCCCATGTCCATTATCCATTAGAGGAATCCTATATTCATAAATGGTGTAGAGTTTGATGGCCCCACTTTCATAGATTGTGTCAATCTCATACAGACCAAGCCATCTGGTCCGAAATTTTCCTCTAAAGTCCTTGAATTTGGAGCCGAATAATATTGCGTAGTCTCCAGCCTTAAAATTCATTTTTTTAATATAAATTTATCATGCGATTTCACCCTTTGATGTTGTATTACCATGGATCGATGTAAGGAATCTTGCCATAATTTTTCCAACTCATTGATTTGGAGAAGTATTTTCTTATGAGCCTATGATAGTTCCAACCCAAGTTGTATTAACTTCTTTAGTGTCTAGATATTTGTTTCAATGGGTAGTATTACTCACTTTCCATAGACTAAAGAATAATGTGTGCAACTTGTGGTAGTCCTCCAGGTGGTTCTAGAGGCCCATAAGGATTTGGGGAGTCTATCGGCCCAATCTTTGAGGAATATTCTGACGGTTTTTGTAATGACGGCCTTAAGGATATTGTTAGTCCCATATACCTATATGTTTTCATGTGGATGATATGGTGTTTTTACTTCATGCTTGATTTTGCAGTAGTTCATCAGATCTCTGAAAAGTTTTGATCTGAATTGAGTTCCTCCATCTGTCACTATCTCCCTTGGTATCCCGAACCTTACAAAAATTTCCTCATGGAGAAATTATACTACTTCTTGTTTGGTTGTTTCCCGAAGTGTATTTGTCTCCATCCATTTTGTGACATAGTTTGTACAAATGAGGATGTGGGAGCATTGATGAGATGGAGCATTTATCGGATCCACAAAATCGATGGCCCATTTATTAAAAGGTTCGAAGACCATCTTTGGTTGTTGAGGAGTTTCGTCTACTTGTATAGGTGTACCCATGCGTTGAAAATTTTCAGACCTTTTCATGTATTATTTCGAGTCTTTGAAGAGCGTGGGACAATAATACCCCTGGTGGAGTATCTTGTATTCATTCCTTTTATCTACAATGTGGCCCCCACATTGCCCATCATGAAAGGATTTTATTATTTCATGGACTTCATCCTCTTGTACACACCTTCTGATAATTAGATTTGGCTGAGTGTAGAAGAGGCAACCATCAATCCATGAGAATCTTTCACTTTTCATGACTATACTTTGTCTTTCTTTGGGGGTCAGGTAATGCAGAATTTTTTCCTGCAACCAAAATGTTAGCAATATCTGCAAACCAAGATGAGTTAGTAGATACTAAAAATAGGTTTTCATCTCGAAAATGGTCCTCTACTGGAGGTTCATTCTCATTAGATGTTATTCTAAAAAGAAAATCAGTCACTACATTATGTTTTCCTAGCTTGTCTAAAATGGTAATATCAAATTCTTGCAATAAAAGAAACCATATAGTGACCCTGCCATTTGTGATTGGTTTGTTTATTAAATTTTTAATAGAAGCATGATATGTATGCAAAATTACAAGATATCTAGTAATATAGTGTTTAAACTTGTTCATTGCATGAATAAGAACAAGAAATGATTTTTCAATTACCATGTAGTTCAGTTCAGCAGACGAGCGATTCTTATTGACATAGTATATTGCATATGGTTCTTTTCCTCCGAGTTGTATGAGGATTTCTTTGATAGTTATGTCATATGTATTTTTTGAAATGTGGAATGTGAGGGTCCAATCAGGTCTTGTTAGTACAAGGGATTCAGATACTTTGAATTTCAATTCATCAAGCACATGTTCACATGTCTCTATCCATAAAAACTCAATATATTTGCTAAGTAAGGAAAACAATGGATGAGCAATACATGAAACGTTTTCAATGAACATACAGTAATAACCAACATATCCTATAAAATTCATACCTTCTTTTGCAAAGTTGGAGTTGGAAAATTGAGTATTACCTTTATTTTATATGGATCTACTTGAATACCTTTTTCTAAGATGTGATGTCCCAATACAATGACATCAGTTTCCATCATGAAACACTATTCATTACTAAGGGAAAAATTTGAATCATTTCACCTAATTAATTTCTTTTCTATATTGGCTAATGCTTCATCAAATTCATCCCCATATGTTGTAAAATCATCCATATATATTTCCATGCATTCATGAATGAGATAAGAGAATATACCTATGATGACTTGCTAAAAGGTGCAGGTGTGTTGCATAACCTGAATGGTAGAACACGGTAGACAAATGTCCCCCAAGGATAGGTGAACATGTTGATTAATTGAGTTGGTTTTCATTGATGTCAACCCTTGAAGAAAGTCGGCTAGCGAATTTCGGTAGCACAAAGGTTTGGTTAATGGACCCTTTTTTTTATGTATAATGGTATGAGTTTTAACATATTTTAAGGTAAGACTATTATAGATGGATAGTACATGTCATTCCATTTCAGGTGGTATGTGCAACGTCAATGGAAGTGTACATCACATAAATCCTCATGGTTAGAGAGTTATGGCCATGTTAAGTTGGAGTTTGGGAAATGGACTCAAGTTTATTTGATGTATAATGGTATGCGTTTTAATATATTTGAAGGTAAGAATATTTTATATGGATAGTACATGTCATTCCATTTCCGGTGGTATGTGGAACATCACATAATTCCTCACGGTTAGAGATTTATGTCCATGTGAAGTTGGAGAACCCTCATGAGTCATCTAGAAGCCCTAAAAGGTCAAAGTAGTTAAAGTGGTTGGAAAGAAGAAATTATTTAAATAGTAAAGTGAAGTGATGAGTGTACTATAATTCAAAGTGGATACAAAAGAAATTATTTAAATAATAAATTTAATGGAGAAATTACTAAGTGGACAAGTGGTTAGAAGTGGGTTAACCCTAAAATAAGGAAAGTGGGTTAAGATGGTTAAAAGATAACCCCTTGAGGAAGGCACATGAAAGTATAAATAAGAAGAAAGAATCTCTCATTTTAAAAAAACATGAGCATATTGAATATCTACAAGTGACTGAGGTAACCAAAGGACATCTAAGATGAATTTCAGAGGCAAGGTGAAGTAAAGAAGGTTGAAATTCAAGGGAGGATATATTCTTTTAATGATTCTTTCTAAGGTATGTTATTTACAGGTCATCTCACCATTTTCTCAATAACATTTTTTCTAGAATGATTCAGACTCTGAAATTGGGTGGATATTGAGGAAACCTATCCAAGTATTTGTTATAAACATTTCATCTTGCAGGTCATTGTATTTTTTGAGTTACACTCTGTGGAAAATAGGGTTTGTGACTAGTCCTGAAACTAGTCTAAAACAGGTGTTTCAGGTAAAAATGTCATAAATTCTTCATATCAGATCCAAATTTAGTAATACTATTTGTATTTGTTATAGTGCAATCTGTAGTATTATGTTTACCATTTTCAGATCCATACAACAAAAATTCTGTGTGGGGAACGCTCTACAAGTTCTCTCTCTAGAATAAGCTAGAATTCAAGAAGGTATGCCATTTTTTATATAACTCCTTTTCTGAGAGATTCCAAGTATTGAAACCTGGAGGAATTGCATAAACGACACTGAAGAAAATTGTGTACCATTTTCATATCTTTATTCATTACAGTTACATAGTTATGATTATTGCAAGTTAGGGTTGTTGACTAATCCAAAATTAGTCATGTGAGACTAAAGTAAAGTTTGATGAAAATGATAGTATCTTGTTGTTAAAGTTAAGGAAGGTTTGCAGGTATGTGATCATATACACCGGGTCTATTACAGAGTTACAAATAAGATTTGGATGATGAAATTTATGAGGGATTTTGGTTGATGTGCATGTTGGGTACATGGTTGAGACAAGTAGTTGATGAGTTGGCACATACATGAGGTGTATAGTTGATGATGTTGGTACATCTTGATGAGTCATAGTTTATGTGTATTGAATGCATGATTGGAACATATTTGGTGCATGTTTGATGCACTTGTTGATGGTACAGGTTAAGTTATAGGTTGGTGCATGGTTGATGCACTTGTTTATGGTACAAGATGATTACAGGTTGTTTGGTATTGGTTGGTGCATGGTTTATGCACTTGTTTATGGTACATGTTGATTACAGGTTGATTGGTACAAGTTTACAACAATATACTCACAGTGATAGTGTAATTTTGATTCCATCAATATACTTATATTTTAGGGTGGTTGTACAGGGAAAGGACATGTGGTTGTAGCCACCTTTCGATTGTAGCCAGAGAACATAGGAGTTTGTAGCCTCCTTCTAGTTGTAGAAATATAATTAGGGAGTTGGAGCTTCCCTAAGGTTGTATCCTAAGAAACTAGGGGGTTGGAGCCTCCTTCCAGTTGCAGCTGGAAAACAAAGGAAGTTGGTACTTGCAATGAATGTAATTCTTAAATACATATAAGAAAAATCATTATGTGGTTTTCTCCCGCTTTGGGTTTCCATGTACACTGGTGTACTGTGTATGTGTATGATTTCTCATTTGTTCATTATTTATTTACT
>JZKD02S1672720.1:1618368-1634930 GCA_000966675.3 Picea glauca
TCTTCAACTCAAACGTCGCCATTTGAAGCATGTTTTGGATATTTGCCCAAATCTCCTTTAGATTTTATCTTTGGGAAGGATATTTCTATTGATGGTCAATATGACATTGATAGGGAAGAAAAGTTTATTGAACAAATTCGGTCGATACATCAAATGGTGCAAGAGTAGTTGGAAAAGAGTCAAGCCAAGTACAAGATGAGACATGACAAGCATCGTGTTGATCACAGTTTCCAAGTTGGAGATGAAGTTTGGGTTTACATTAGTAAGGAGAGGCTTAAAGGAGAAGGTAAAAAATTGAAACCAATTCGATATGGTCCTTTCAAGATTCTTGACAAGATTGGTAACAATGCCTTCCGTTTAGATTTTCCTCCTTATATGCAAATGTATGTAGTTGTTAATGTTGAGAATTTGAAATTGTATGAGCCTCCTTTGATTGATGATCAAGGAGATCATGTTCAAATTCCTTCTATAGATGATTTCTCCCCAGAATATCTTACAGAACTGCATGAAGACACAATCCTTGACAGGAGAATGCGAACTTCAAAATGAGGAAATGTGGAGTATCTTCGAGTTGGTATTAAAGGTACAAATCCAAGAAAAGCCAATTGGATTGAGGTTGTAAAGGTGAGGGAACTATACCCTCATCTTCAGATAGACTGAAAATAGTCTTTTGGAGGTCCAAAAGATTTCCAATGGGGAGGTGTGATCCAAGGGATCAAATTTTTGCTCAAACTTCAAAGTGCTCAGAATCACTTCAAATCGAACGGGAGCGTAGGCCTCATTGTCACGAACCCAAAACAACTTGTTTGGGTTAAAATGGATGTCGAATGAGAGAGATATCACATTCTGTTCAAAATGACAAACAAGCAAAAAAAATGTGCTAACTGTACAGTCTGTACGGATGCTGACGTGGAAGACCGTACAACATGTGGAAGGCAGTTGTGTGGATAGTTGGCATATGACATGGCTTATTTGCAGCGAATGGGATGGCAATACGTGGTCCAATCAATGGCCGCCACGTGCCACCTATATATTGGTTTAAAATTTATTTGGAGTCCACCGGATTCGACCTCGTGACCTCCACCCACGTGCAAAGCTTTGGCAGAGACCACCAACCAACGCGCCACCATAATGTTTCTTAACACTATATGGTGCGGAATATATTTGAGTTCAAATGTTGTAAAGTTTGGGTGGGCGTCGGGCTGGGGCCTAGCCCCAACCCGTGGTTATGTTGTTATGTAATATGGCCATGGTTTAAACCTTTGCGCGCACATTCAAAATTTAACCCCGGTCATATACCTTGTAATATGACCACAAGAACGCGTTGTGTTTTAACATAGCCCTTTTTAATATGATCCCGGTCACATGTATTGTGCATAGAACCACTGGTGCGCTCGACCATTGTCCTTTGGTTTGGACTCGACCCTTTTTTATATGTGCGCAAGATCATATGGTGGCTATGTGCCCATGGGCCTTAGACGGTTAAGGGCCAGCGCATAACCGTTCTACAGTTTGTAGCGGTTGTGCGGTTACGCCTGGTGCTAAGTTTTAACACATAAAAGAGCGTGGGGGCTAGGTTGAGGAAACAGGGGTGCATTTTGGCGATCTAAAGACAACAAGTTTGAAGGGGAACTTCCAGGAAGCCTATCTTGTTCAATTTTTGGACAAAGGAGGTGCCAAAAAAGCCCAACTAGGGGTTTTTGGACATTCTAAAGCCATTGAAGTTGTCTATTTGGCATTTTGAGCATTATAAAGCACATATTTGAGCACTTTGAGAAAATAATACAAAAGATCCATTGGAATCTGGACCAGGAGATGTAGCCCAAGAGAGGGGTTAACTCCTTTATCATTTGTTGTGTTATGTGTTTTCTATTCACTATTTATTGTTGTTGTTTATATGCATATTGAATGAGTAATTTCTATAAAATTTGTGTTGCAAAGTTGATCCATTTGCATTTTAACACATGAAATAAATCTTGCAAATATTTTCAAGAATTCAAGTCATCTTCATTTTTAGATCAGATGTCCATTTGGGCATTGAAGGAACAAACTCCAATGGACATGGAGAAGGCAGAGATGAAAACATGAACATGGTAGAGACCATTAAAAAGTTATAGAAGGATGTCCAAAGCCATAAAGTTGATAATGAAAGGCTTATGGAATCCAAGAATCAACAGGATGACTTCAACATAAAGTTATTGCAGAGCTTGAACTGAATAACAAAGAAATTGGATGAGGAGAGTGGCTCAAGAAAATCTAGAAGTCACAGGTCTCATGATGAGAAAATAAGAGCAAGAAGTGTTAGCAAACATCACCACCACTCCCCAAGGCATTCCAATAAGAGATTAGAAAACATCTCAAGTCCATCCTCTGTCAGAAATCATAATAAGTCCGGGGTGGATGCGCTACGAGGAGAAATGAACAATATCAAACCTCCTACATTTGACGGTGAGCACAAGAATGATGAAGATGCAGAAACATGGTTGTTGGTCATGAGAAAGTATTTTCAATTGCATAATTATTCTTCTCATGCAGAAGGTAGAATTGCTATCTATCAACTCAAGGGAAAGGCATGCATGTGATGGGATCAGCTTGTGCAGGTGCAACACATTAAAGAGAAAAGTGTTACTTGGAGGGAACTCAAGAAGTATTTTGAGAAGAAATATTTGACTAAGAGATATTATGACAAGAAAATGAAAGAGTTCTTTGAACTCAAGCTTGGAAGTATGACAATATATGAATATGAGAGAAGGTTTTTAGAACTGCTGAAGTATGTCTCTTTTATCAAGGATGAGACAATTAAGATTCAGAGGTATTTGAGTGGATTGCAATCATTCATCAGTGAAAAAATACAGTATAGACATTGGAGGAGACCATAAGGTGAGATAAGTACCTATATGATCAGCAAAAATCAAGGCCAACTTTCCAAAAATATTGGGAAGAAAAAAAGAAGTTCAGGATGAATCAGAGGAAGAAGGAATCTAAGCCTCCATTCTTCAGAACTAATCCTGAGGGGCAACCAACTTCTAGAGAACCCACAACGATTGAAACAGGGGGTCAAATGCCAAGGCAACCACCTATTCAATGTTGGGGTTGTAAAGAATATCACATGTTCAGAGATTGTCCTCACAGAGGTGAAAAAGGGAGGATTGTTCACAATGTACAGCAAGTTGAAATAGTGGAAGACATGGGAAGAAATGTGCCAAGGATCTATGCAGCCCTGGACATCAAGCAAGTAGAGTATTCATCACATATGATTGAGGTGGAAGGTATGATCAACAACCACACCATTTTTATTTTAATTGATTCAAGAGCTAGTCATAGTTATATAGATCATAAGATGGTGGAAATTTTGCATTTTCCAAGCACCAAGCATGGAAAATCTTGGTTAGTGCAACTGGCTACCGGACCCAAAAGAAAAGTTAATGAGATGGTTAATTCATGTCTTATGGACATGAATGGACTGAACACCAGGGAATATTTGAACATCTTACCTTTAGGTTCCTATGACTGTCTAATTGGGATGGATTGGTTGGACCAACATCATGGTATCCTAGACTGTCATAACAAGGCCTTTACTTGCTTTGATGAGGAAGGGACTCTAAGGAGAGTGCAAGGAATTCCCAGGGAAGTAACCATTTGAGAAATTTCAGCATTGTAGCTAAAGAAATGTTACAGAAAAGGGTGTCAAATATTTGCAACACATATTGAAGAGACACCTAAAGATAAGGTGCCAAATTTGGAAGAGCATGCAGTCCTAAAAGAGTTTCAATATGTGTGCAGGGAGGTACTGGAACTACCCCCAAAGAGAGATATTGATCTCTCTATAAATCTAATGCATGGAGAAGCTCCTGTGTCAAAGACTCGTTACAGAATGAGTACACCAGAGCTGAAGGAGTTGCAAATGCAACTTGAAGAGATTCTAAAGAAGGGGTATATATGCCCAAGTGTGTCACCTTGGGGTGACCCAATCTTGTTTGTGAAGAAGAAAGATGGAACATTAAGATTGTGCATTGATTTCAGACAGTTTAATAAAGTGATTGTAAAGAACAAGTATCCTCTGCCAAGGATTGATGATCTTTTTGATCAATTGAAGGATGCAAAGATATTTTCAAAGATAGATCTTAGATTAGGATACCATCAGGTAAGGATTAAGAAGGAAGATATCAGCAAGTTTGCCTTCAGGCAAGGTATGGTCATTATGAGTTCATAGTGGTGCCATTTGGGTTGTCAAATGCACCAGTTGTTTTCATGTGCTTAATGAATGGTGTTTTTCGATAATATTTAGACAAATTTGTCATTGTATTTTTGGATGACATTCTTATATATTCCAAGTCAAAAGAAGATAATTAACATCATTTGAGGATGGTGTTGCAAGAATTAAGGGAGATCAGTTGTATGCCAAATTGAGCAAGTGCTCATTTTATCAGAAGCAAATTCACTATTTGGGGCATATCATTTCAAAGGATGGGATAGCAGTGGATCCTGAGAAAATAGAAGCCATTAGAGAATGGTCAGCACCAAAGAATGTGACAGATGTCAGATCATTCATGGGCCTTATAGGATACTATAAGAGATTTATTAAAGGATTCTCAAATATTTCACACCCAATCACTTCCTTACAAAGAAAGGGTGTGAAGTTTCAGTGGACATTGGATTGAGAAAAGAGTTTCCAACACTTGAAATAGCTATTAACAAGTGCTCCAATACTAAGATTGCAAACCCAAATGAAGACTCCATTGTATGCACAGATGCATGTAAATAGGGACTTGGTGGAGTCCTCATTCAAAATGGGTTTGTTATATGTTATGAGTCAAGGAAGTTGAAAGAGCATGAAAGACACTATGCCACTCATGATTTGGAGTTGGGAGCCATAGTGCATGCCTTGAGGAAATGGAGACACTACCTCATGGCGAAAAGGTTTGAGCTAAGGACATACCACAATGGTCTGAAATATTTATTTGATCAACCAATTCTAAATGCTAGGCAAATGAGATGGTTAGAATTTCTAAGCGAATATGATATTGATATAAAGCATATCAAGGGGAAAGAGAAAAAAGTGGTTGATGCACTCAGTAGAAGAGTGCATGAATTGCATGATACAACCATTAGCATGTACCAATCAGATTTCAAAGATAGAATTATAGAGGCTACCAAATCAAATTTGTAATATAAGGAATTAGTGGTAAAATTACAGCAAGGTATTTTGCAGCAAAAAATTGAAGAATACAAGCTTGATAATGATGAAATTCTCATGTATAGGGGCAGAATTTATGTACCAAATTCTCAGAAATTGAAAAATCTGATATTGAGATAAATGGGTAATGTGTCGTATGCTAAGCGTCAAGGATATCAGAAAACTATTTTAGGTGTCAAAAGCCAATATTATTTGCTAGGCATGAAGAAAGAGGTTGTTGATTTTATTGTCAGATGTGTCAAATGTCAAAAGGTAAAGGTTGAGCATAGACACCCAGCTGGTTTTCTACAGCCATTACCCATTGATGAGTGGAAATGGGAAGTTTTAACAATGGATTTCATCACCAAACTGCCCAGAACAAACAAGAAACATGATTCTATCATGGTAGTGGTGGATAAGCTTACTAAAGCTACCCATTTTATTCCAGTTAAGCTCAATCACAAGGCATCCAACATTGTTAATGTTTATATGAAATACTTTTATATATTACATAGAATACCCAAGAAAATTGTGTCTGACAGAGATCCAAAATTTACCTCAAAATTTTGGAAAGGATTATTTAATGGATTTGGAACAAATTTGAATTTTAGTACAACTTATCATCCAGAATCATAAGGTCAAACAAAGAGATTAAATCAAGTGATTGAAGATATGTTAAGGTTGTATGCGATGGATAAACCATCAAAATGGGAAGACTACCTAAACTTGGTAGAGTTTGCTTATAACAATGAGTACCAAATATATCTAAAGATGAGGCCATTTGAGGCACTTTATGGCAGAAAGTGAAACACACCAGTAAGTTGGGATAACCCAGAAGATAGAGCAGTGGTTGGGACAGATTTTCTCAGGGAAATGGAGGAGCAAATGATAAAAATAAATCAAAATTTAAAGGTTGCCCAAGACAGGAAGAAAAGCTATGTTGAAAAGGGAAGAGCTCACAGGGAATTTAAAATGGGATACCATGTATTTTAGAAAGTGAACTCCAACAGAAGTTCCTTGAAGTTGGAAAATTGTTCAAAGTTGGAAGATTGTTATTGTCGGTCATTTGAAATCCTAGAGAGGATTGGTCCAATAGCTTATATGATTGCATTTCCTGCATCTATGTTTGTTCATAATGTATTCCATGTATCATTACTCAATAAATATATAGATGATGCTAATCATGTTATTGATTGGAATGTGATCCAGGTGGAGCAAGAAGGCACTTTCCAAGTGCATCCCGTGTGCATTTTGGACTGGAAAATAAAACAGCTCTGGAATCGAGCCATAGGACTTGTAAAGGTCCAATGGACCTGGTACAGTCCTGAGGACGCTACTTGGGAGAATGAGGCTGCAATGCAGGAAACATACCTGCACCTTTTTGAGGATTTTTGAAATTTTGTTGTATATGGGTACATGATACACTGAAGACAATTCATAAATAAGGGGAGGGAATTATAATATCCCTAGGCTAAACCTTATTGTAATGTAAATGAAAATGTAATTAAGCTGGTGAGTTGTTTGATATCATTTTTTGTATGAACATTTCATGGCATAGTGCGTACATGTACTGCACAGTAAAATGAGTAAGTTTGCACATTCCTAGATACCGCATGCAACAACTTGAGTGCACGTGAATTTGAGGCAGAGAAGGGGCACACTTCCTAGGTGGGACATGCATGTGGGGAATGAGGGATTGTAGGATTTTAGTTTGAGTTGGCACCTGAGACGAAGTCTTTCCTCTTGTCTATGAGTCATTAGCCTAGTTAGGAATCCATTTACCCAAGTGGAGTTTAGTCCCAACTCGGGGTGACCCACTATTGAGAGTGATGAGTAGTGTGGTCTAAGGCTAGGAAGTTTTTGGATGGTCTGCACACAGTTTGTGATATTGTTACAAAGATAAGTGTCAATTGTATGACAAATTTACATGTTGCATTGTTATTACGTGTTTGTTTTTATGGGTTTATCCTATGCATTATTATAATTGGCTTTATGTTTATGGGTATTTATCATATATGTTGCATGTCTATGTTTACTATTATTTCAGTATGAATTTGTGCATTTACGTAAATCATTTGTCTGTTATGTTTTATATATTTCCGCAAGAGTTCTATGTGTATATATTTTAATTGCATGTAGTTCGAAAATTTTGTGTGGCATAGCTCAGTTAGATGTTGGGTATGTTACAATATGTTCCACAGTATAGAGAAAATAAGAGTTCTCTGGTGTAGCGTGGCCCAACCTGGGTGGTTGGGGACATTACATCATATGTGTAAAATTTCAAATCCCAACCCAGTTTCAGTCTCGCTGATTTTTCAGCCAAAGTTTAATGCCCAAACTCAGATTTTTAATAGCCAATTAAACACAGCGGAAATTAATTTTTTAGAACTGAAACATGAGGATTATGAACTTCATTTTTAATGCAGAAATAAAATATCAGCAACACATAAACTCAGAAAATTATTAACACAATGATTTTCTGTCTAATAGCGACCCTAGAAAAACTCACAAGGTGAAAACCAGTGAAAGAGAGAGATTTTTATTATTTAGGAGATTCAAATAAATTCTATTACAACATGTTCATCTTCATAAATTTAAATGACAAACTTATCTCCATAACCATGCCAAGTCTTCACACAAGAAAATGAGCCAAACTCCTAAAAACTCTTTTCAGAATTTTCTGCAATAAATTAGTGGTTTTCTCCTTGATTTATGTGACTCCAAAATGTTATATGGTCACCTTGAAATTCATGCCAAAAATCACAGCCCAAAATAGAATAATAAATGTTGTACGACTTCCTTGGGAAACTTGCCAAAAATTCCATAAAACAACACAAAACCTTCACCTCAATTTTTGTTCCTGAATAATAGTCATACAAACCATACAGATTGTACAGAATCTATACAGTATGGGCTTTACTTTTCTTCCTCAATTTCCATGCCTTTTTCTTATTGTACAAAATTCAAAAATCCGTATAGTACGACCTCTCTGTTGGACTATACCTTCCCTCGATTTATGTTCCTCCTCTACTTGTTGTACAACCTACTCAATCCGTACAATATGGAATTATTTCAATGTTGTACTTGATTCCTCAATTTCTGTGCTATTTTGCAACCTTAGAATGTGTGCCCTAGCTCTGCAAAAATGGCCTCTTCTCAAGCTAAAAAATTCTCTCTCTTTCTCTCTCTCAAAATGTTTCAACAACCAAAGAATGGTGCGCCCTCCTTACCCTAATCAACGTCATGAGGGAATATCAAGGGTCATCTCATCTAACAGTTAAGATTAGATGAGATTAATGGTGGGGATAAAATCACTTTACTTACCAACTTTCCCTAAGTCTCCAAAAAGTCACCTTTTAATTTGCATCTCACAAATAAAATGACTAGGGTCCACATTAGGCACTTTCTCACCCCTTAGGCACCTAGGTGATGAAAAACACTTTCCTAGGTACTTTTTGATTAAATTTTTTAACACTCCCTCTTACCGAGGAAAGTGTTACTCACCACTCCAATATTATCCCTGAAAAATACAAAATTTCCTCTGCCGAATGCATTGGTGAGTATGTCTGCAACCTGCTCCTCTGTAGATATGTACTGTAGCTCCACAAATCCTCTCTGAACATAGTCACGGATGAATTTATAATGAATCTTGATATGCTTAGACCTGTCATGGAAAACTGGATTCTCCAAGAGTTTAATGCAACTTTGATTATCACAGTAAATCACGGTATGCCTCAACTGCACACCAAACAATCCCACCAGTAACTTGCAAAGCCAAAGTGCCTCAGAACTATCCTAACTGGAATCCATATACTCATCCTCTGCAGAACTCAAAGCCACTGAATTTTTCTTCTGACTGAACCAAGACACAACTGCTAATCCCAATCTAAAACAACACCCTAAAGTACTCTTCCTTTCACTGACACATCCTTCCCAATCTGAATCTATATAGCCAACCAGACAAACTTCATCTCCTCTCTGATAGTCTAGACCATAGTCTATAGTACCACAAAGATACTTGAGAACATGTTTTTCTTCCACCCAGTGCACTCTCCTAGGCTCCACCATGAACTGACTGAGAGCGTTGAGAGAAAAACAAATATTTGGCCTGGTATTGGCCAAATCAACTGAAGATACAAAGTGGAATCCACCAACTGTGACTCAGAAGAGTGAATCTTCTTCAAGTTGTTAATGATAGGAGTGGTCATAGGCCAACTATCCTCCATCTGAAATCTTGTTAGAATGTCACACACATACTTCCTCTATCCCACGAAGATGTGTCCAGGCTCATGCCAAACCTCCAATCCCTAAAAGTAATGCATTAGTCTGATATTAGTCATCTCGAACTATGAAGCAAGGCTCTCCTTGAAACTTCTAATGAGTCTCTCTACCCCTTAAATGAATATATCATCCACATACAACAAGAGAATGAGAGGATCCTCTCCAACCACAATGTAGTATATGTTCGGATGCGCCTCACTCTTCTCAAAGCCCAGCTACTGCAAATAGGCATCTATCCTCGAATACCAAGCTCTCGGAGCTTGTTTCATCCCATATAATGCCTTCTTCAGTATACATACATGAGACTCTCTCCCATGCACCTCAAATCCCAATGGATTCTCAATATATACCTCCTCTTGTATAAGACCATTTAGAAATGTGGTCTTCACATCCATCTGGTGTATCTTCCAACCCATCTCTGCTACAATGGAAATCATTGACTTAATCGAAGTATATCTAGAAACCAACGCAAATGTATCATCATAGTCGATTTCCTCAACCTATGAAAATCATCGAGCCACAAAGCGAGCTTTGTACTTCTCAATGCTGCCATCTGTAGCATGCTTGAGTTTATAGAGCCATCTGGAAGTCACCATTGACTTCCCCTTGGGTCTAGGAACAAATTCCCAGACATCGTTCTTCATGATGGAATTGTACTCTTCCATCATGGCATCTCTCCAAACCTGTCTACCATAAGCCTCCTCAAAAGTGGAAGGCTCTAACTCCCGAATAATTCTCACCATCGCGATGTAGCTGCAAAACCTCTTGGAAGGTTTACTCTCCCTCATTGCCTGTCTGAGATTCCCCACTGAACCCTGTGCCTCCCTCAAAGTGTCCTGAATCGACTAGGGCTTCCTTCTCTCTTAAATAGTGTCCCATGGAGAGGACTCTCCCTTATCAACCCCATCTCCTGGAGACAGTGATCCTGAAGTAGACTCTGGATTACTCGATCCTGAAACCTATGGACCAGTAGCCTATGAACCTTAACCCTGTGGCCCTGTCACCTGTGAACCTGTCATCATCGAAACTGGTGGCCCCGAACTCTGTGTCACTGTAGTCTACTGTAGAATCACTTGAATATGAGGTGAATACTGGTCACCCCTCTTTGTCCCTCTAGAATTCCTAAAGCCTCTGTCCTCCTCAAATCTAACATCCCTCCTCAAGACAGTCTTCCTCAAGGAAGGAAGGTATATATGGAAATCCTTTGAAGTCTCACTGTACCCAACAAAGATCCCTCACTCTGTCGTGGGCTCCATATTTTTCCTCTTCTCAGAAGGGACATGTGAATAAGTGATGCACCCAAAAATCCAAAAGTGTCCCACCTTAGGCTTCTTCCCAGAAAAATCCTCCTCAGGAGTCATGCTCCCCACGGCCTTGTGGGGACTCTTGTTCTATAGATAAACTACAGTGTAGCATGCCTCAGCCCATAGAAATAGTGGCAGCCCCTGATCATGTAGAATGGCTCTCGTAGCCCCAACAATGGCCCTGTTCTTCCTCTCTGCAACCTCATTCTGTTGTGGATTGTAAGGAACAATCGACTCTCTCCTGATGCCCTATCCTACATAGAATTCCATGAACTCCTTGGAGGTATACTCTCCCCCATTGTCTGTCATCAGAACTTTGATTTTCTTCCCTGTCTGGTTATCCATGGGAGATTTGAACTCTTGAAACTAACTGAAGACTTGTCCTTTGGTCTTCATGAATAAAATCCAAGACTTCACTCAAAAGTCATCAATGAATACAACATAGTATAGAAAATAAGTCAACGATTTCAAAGAAATCGGGCCACATAAATCTGAATGAATAAGATCAAGAATCCCTACTACTCTACTGTCACTGCTCGGAAAAGATTTCTTGGTGTACTTTCCCAAATCACACCCCTTGCACAA
This sequence comes from Picea glauca, assembly GCA_000966675.3. NCBI lineage: Eukaryota > Viridiplantae > Streptophyta > Pinopsida > Pinales > Pinaceae > Picea > Picea glauca. The sequence goes on from JZKD02S1672720.1 coordinate 1,629,715, forward strand.
CTCATGGTGCTCTGAACTAAAATCTGGAACTCTAGTCACCATCTCCCTCAATACCCTCAAATCCCCATGGTGCAAATGTGCCATCCTCCTATGCCATATCTCACATAGGTCACCGTTGTTGGTAGTATAAATCAATACTCTCGTTGGTTGGAACATAATCTTGTACAACTTCTCATGTCTAGTCCCAATCACTTTGGTCAAAGTGATACTAGACCCCTTTGGGAAAAGTAGTACCTTCCCATCACGGAACAAGACCTCATAACCCCTCTCCTCAATAGCAGAAACTAACACTAAGTTCTTCTTAAAGCCCGAAACATATAGAACCTCTATCAAAGACATCGGAGGCAAAGACACCCTTTGAAATGATACAGTCCCGCAACCAACTGCCTTCACCACCCAGTCATCTCCAAGCACCACCTCAACATCTCCAATATGTATAAGGTCTATCAAGTTCTCATGAACCCATGTCATATGGAGAGAGGCACCATTGGCAATATACCACATATCTGAATGAGTGGTCCTCATGGATAGACACACAACCAACGAAAATTCCTTGTCGAACTTGGTGGAAAAATCTTACACCGTTGTTGAAGCTGCTATTTGTTTCTTCTTCTTGTTAGGACATTGACCTGCATAGTGCCCAAACTTATGCCATGGAAGGAACTTGAATTTTCTTATGTCTTTCTTCCCTTAACCCTTGGGTTTGTTTCCTCCCTTTGGACCCTTTTTGAACTTCTTATTATTGTTGGAAGCAAGAGCCACTTTCTCCTCCTCATGACCTGTAGATGAACTGCCATGTACATAACCTCTCTAGGTCTCCTCCTAAACAAAGTCATCCCAAAGACGTTCAAAGTTTGGAAGCTTCTCCATAGCAACAATTCCCTCCACAAAAATAGCCCATTGTTTGGAAACTACATTCAATGTTGTTCTCACAATACCACTGTCAACTATGGCCTCCCCCACAACTCCAAGCTCATCTCTCACATGTGTCAATCTAGTAAGATAAGTGACCACATTTTCATCCTTGGTCATTTTTATGCTCTTTAGTTTTTCCCTCAAAACCATCTTCCGGTATTCATTAGTACTCTGGTACAATTTAGTCAAAGACTCCAACATCTCATAGGTATTTTCCTTCCCCGTCAAGTGAGGAATCAAATGGTCCTTGATAGCATCAAGAATAATCCTCTTAGCCTTGATACTCTTCTTAGTGTAAGATGCAAGAAGAGTGCCATCAGTAGGTACCACCATAAGATGAGTTGCAGTATTTTCCACAATGTCCCACAACTCATTTTCTTGCAACAGAAATATCATCCTCTCCTTCCAAGCACCAAAATTTGTTGCCCCATCAAGTCTGTCCTCAACTCTCAAACCTTTAGCCATTGACCCGTTTCTGCTGAAAATGAAAAATTAAAAAATATGTCCTGTGAAGTGATTGTTGTCCCAACTTTCTGATTTGCTGAAATATCTCTACTTCTTTCAACTTAGCTCTGATACCATGTAAAATTTCATACCCCAACCCAGTTTCAGTCTCGCTGATTTTTCAGCCAAAGCTTAATGCCCAAACCTAGATTTTTAATAACCAATTAAACACAACAGAAAATAATTTTCAGAAATAAAACATGAGGATTTTGAACATCGTTTTTAATGCAGAAATAAAATATCAACAACACATAAACTCAGAAAATTATTAACATAGTGATTTTTGGTCTAATAACGATCCTGGAAAAACCCACAAGGGGAAAACCAATGAGAGAGTGAGATTTTTATTATTTAGGAGCTTCGGAGAAATTCGGTTACAACATGTTTATCTTCAGAAATTTAAATGACAAACTTATCTCGATAACCGTTCCAAGTCTTCACACATGAAAATGAGCCAAACTCCTCAAAACTCTTTCCAGAATTTTCTGCAATAAATTACAGGTCTGCTCCTTGATTTCTGTGCCTCCAAAATGCTATACGGTCACCTTGAAATTTGTGCCAATAGTCATAGCCCAAAATAGAACAATAAATGTTGTATGACCTCCTTGGGAAACATGCCAAAACTTCCAGAAAACAACACAGAACCTTCACCTCAATTTTTGTGCCTAAATAACATTCATACGAACCATATAGAATCCGTACATTAGGGATTGTACTTTTCTTCCTCAGTTTCCATGACTTTTTTACTGTTGTACGAAATTAAAAAATCCATATAGTATGGCCTCTCTATTGGATTGTACCTTCCCTCAATTTATGTGTCTTCTCTACTTGTTGTACGACCTACTCAATCCGTATAGTACAACCTTATTTCAATGTTGTACTTGATGCCTCGATTTATGTGCTAGTTTGAAGCCTTAGAATGTGTGCCCTAGCTCTGCAAAAATGGCCTCTCCTCAAGATCGAAAATGCTCACTCTTTCTCTCTCTCAAAATATCTCAACAACCAAAGAGTGGTGTGCCCTCCTTACCCTAATCGACCTCATGAGGGAATCTCAAGGGTCATCTCATCTAGCAGTTGAGATTAGATGAGATCAACGGTGGGGATAAAATTACTTTACTTACCCACTTTCCCTAAGTCTCGAAAAAGTCACCTTTTAATTTGCATCTCACAAATTAAATGACTAGGGTCAACATTAGGCATGTTCTCACCCCTTAGGCACCTCGGTGATGAGAAACACTTGCCTAGGTACTTTTTAATTAAATTTTTAACAATATGTTCTCCCCACACTTCCCAATAAGGTGAACACTGAAGTCCAATTTTATAGTACATTTTTCTCCAATATTCAATTTTGAATATTTTATTTTGATTTATAATTAAACAAAATACAAACTAAAATTACATTTTAAATAAATATTTTTAATATAAATTTAACTTACTCCAAATATACATAAATAAGTTTTTAATTTGTAAATAAAAGTATAAACTTTTTTTCTCTAAATGCACATAACTAACTTTATAATTTGTAAATAAAATTACAACTTTTTTTTGATGATTTGATCATTATGATTATGGTCGCCCGTAAAGATCTTGTTGAAATATTTAAATCAGGGGAAACCTAGGTTTCTAAGTGTTGATACTGAGAGGGGGGTGAATCAATATTGAGTACAATTTTAAAAACGTTTTCAAATTATATTTAAACCAGATTATATATTCAATTATATCCAATGAGAAATGAAAAATAGTAGAAGAGTTACACCAATACACCACAATACACAATGCACAATATATGAGAAATAACCAATAGTTATTGTTCAAGGGAAGAAAGGACTTCCAAAGGTAGCTACAACTTCCAAATATAAAGGGAGGAATAAACCTCCAAAAGGAAGATACAATCCTCCAATATCAAGAGAAGCTTGACCTCTCCATCCTTGCCCCTTCCTTCCACCCAAGAATATATGAGAGATAATAAGAATTTACATTAAATCATCACCATCAATTAACCATCACATAAAACCTGATAATGCTTCCTGAGACTTCTTCAACTTCTGAAATTATTCACTTTTTAGAATACTCTGATCTTATAGATAATATAACTCAATTTATTCTATGAAATTCCACCAATTTTCACTCCTTGAATCCTTCCCAAAAAGAAGTCATAGAGAAAATGGTAGACCTTATTCAATTCTGGTTTATTCAGAAGAGCAAACTTGTACAAAATGATCCACGCTCAATATTTAACATCAGATTTTGAAATTCATACACAAGAAACTACAGCCCGTATGCTCTCCAATGAAATTGTTCTCACTTCATTTGGATTCTCTATGAATAAGCTATGATTGTTTTATCTGTAACACTTGTTTATGAATAGCTTCAGGACTAGTCAAAAACCCTATCTTCCACATAGTGTATCTCCAAAATTATAGTGAATAAAGAGATAGATTTTTTACCATGGGTACCTAGACATGTCTTCTCAATACCATACCAATTTCACCATTTGAATCATTCTAGAAAAAAAATTATAGTGAAAATGGTAAGATGACTTGTAAATAACATACCTTAGAACACAACACCAAAATACTTCATCCTCCCTTCAAATCCAACCTTCTCTACTTCAGATTTCCTCTGAAATTCGACTTATATCTTCTTGTTCATTAAAAAACATGTGTGTGTTTTAAAATGAATGTATAATGATATGTATTTATACCCTTTATGTCACTTTCTTTTAACATTAGGGTTGACCTGACACCTTCTTATTTTGTAATTATTTTCTTTAATTATCTTCAGGTCCGACCTGTACTTCCTTCTTCAATTCACTTTGTCATCTTAAAAACTTATTTTTTCTTCAACCATGAGGATCCATGTGACGTTCCGCCTACCACTAGAAACAACATTATGTATACTATACATCCATGGGTGTTTTATCTGCATGTGCATTGTCTTTCATGTCCAAATACCTTCATCAATATTGCAGTCCAAAACCAATGAATAGGGTCGACATCAATGACAACAACCAATCTTCCAACAATCTCTGCATTTGTCATTGATGTTGTTATCACCCCATAAATTATGGGAATCAATTGATGACTTGGATATGATCTGTATCTAGTGATTTTGTTGACAAATGATATTTCATTCTTCAAATAATTTGCAAAAAGAAAAAGAAAAAGAAAAAGAAAAGGAAAAAGGAAAAAGAAAGAAAAGAGGGCATAAAAGAATTGAAAAAAAAAATCCCCATGCAATAATAGTAACTTGGCCATATGTTTCAAGCATGGCCAAGTTCTTTTTTAAATTTAATGTTGCAGGATTTATCTTTGATACCCTGTTTCCGATTCTAAAGATTTTAATGTTTATCTTCTGATATCTTTGATTAAGAAATTCTTAACTGCTTGTTAGTCGAAGTTATTTTTCTTATCTTCTCTTCTGTCCATCCTTTAAATTACTAAAAGATCCAGTGAGTATATTATCTCACCCTGTGAAAGTCTTCTTTGGTGTTTCTGGTTGTTTCTCATCTTTAATTAAATATAGACCCCATAGCCCAATGGATGTGTAGACTGTCTCAACCAATTTATAAACCCTTTTACAACAAAACATACTTGCTCCTTTACCTAGCCTAATATCTAAATAAAAACAAAGCTAAATCATATAGAGAGATCCCTCTCTGAAGCTGGAAGGGATAGATCCTATCTTTAAAAGCGGTTGGATAAAGTTACCTTTGTGGATTCCTTCTTTGTCAACCTCTTGGAAATTTACAGAGTGCTAACATAATGGCGACCATACTGGGGAAGAACTAAAAATTG
>JZKD02S1672720.1:1648676-1667350 GCA_000966675.3 Picea glauca
ATTCTTCTCAATTGTTTACTAAAGGATGAAGCTGATAAAGTGTTGCAGGAGTTCCATGCAGGTGAATGTGGCGGCCATGTGAACTGGAAGGCTATAGCCAACAAAATACTCAGAGCTGGATTTTACTGGCCCACCCTGTTTGCAGATGTACATCATAAAGTAACAGCATGTCACCAATGCCAGCTTTTTGGGGGTAAAAGGAAACTCCTTCCTTTACCTCTTAAACCCATTTCAGTTGAGGCCCCTTTCCAACAATGGGGACTTGATTTCATTGGTGAGATACACCCTCCATCTTCAGGCCAACATAGGTGGATTCTCACTACCAGTGATTATTTCACCAAATGGATCGAGGTTGTACCAAGCAGGCAAGCCACTGACTCTGTTATTATTAAATTTATTGAAAATAATATTTTATCCTGTTTTGGTTGTCCTAGGAAGATCATTACTGACAATGCAACTGCCTTCTGGTCGAAGAAGCTTATTGATTTCTGCAGTCGCTACCACATTGTCTTGGGACATTCCACAGCCTACTACCCTCAGGGGAATGGGTTGGCGGAATCCTCAAACAAAACCTTGGTAAACATCATCAAGAAAACATTGCAGGAGAATAAAAAATCATGGCATGACAAGCTGGTATTTGCTTTATGGGCAGATAGACTGACTACCAAAAGGTCAATTGGTATGTCACCATACCAACTGGTTTATGGTACGGAAGCTGTGTTCCCAACTTATTTGGGAGTCCCTGTCATGAAGTTACTTCAAGAGACGCAAGATGAACCAAATGACTCTCAGAGACGAATCAATCAAATAATTCATTTGCATCAGACTAGAGAGGATGTTTTCAACAAAACATAGGTCATCCAAGAAAACATTAAGAAGATCTTTGACAAATGAACCAAAGAGGATGATTTTGAGCTGGGAGACCTGGTGTTAAGATGGGATGCCAGGAACGAGGACAAGGGAAAGCATGGGAAATTTGATCATTTGTGGACAAGGCCTTACATGATCCAAGATTTCAGAGGAAACAATGCCTTTTTTCTAAACAATGTCGATGGGTCAGATCTGCCAGGAGCACCTATGAATGGTAGAATGCTGAAGCATTATATTCCCCCCCAGTAAGAGGTTTGAAGAAACCACTCTCCATTGTACATACCAATTTTACTTTTCAGTCTTTACTTGCATTTTTGGAAGTGAGGGACATTGGTCAGTTGGTTGAAGCCCGAAGAGAAGGCCCTAAGTTGTTGATCACTGTTTTCCAACATTTTCCTTACAATCAGACCAATGAAGGCTACTAGACAGATTGATTCAGGAGGAAGGGAAACTGGATTCTTGGCACTTAACAGGGCAAGTACCATCCCCATGTGGAGCCACCTGTTATCACCCCATAAATTATGGGAATCAGTTGATGACTTGGATATTATCTGTATCTGGTGATTTTGTTGACAAATGATATTTCATTCTTCAAATAATTTGTGAAAGAAAAGGAAAAAGAAAAAGAAAAAGAAAAGAAAAGAAAAGAGGGCAAAAAGATTGAAACTAAGCCCCATGCAATAACAATGACTTGGTCATACCTTTCAAGCATGACCAAGTCCTTCTAAATTTTCAATGTTGATAGGCTAGTGAATGCATCTGATCAGACTGTCTAATCCTGGTCAGATAGCCCATAGGTTAGAGCTAGTGACTACATCTGATCATACCATCTAATCTTGATCAGATAGCCCCTAGGATAGAACTAGTGAATACATCTGATCAGACCATCTAATCCTGATCAGATAGCCCTTAGGAAAAATAATGCCTTAACCCAACAGTTTAATCTGGGTTATTTGTCTTGTGAAAGTAGGTTAGAATGTAGATTTACTGCTTGGTCGCCTTGCCCAAATAAACCAAATTGATAAAGTTGTTACCCCATGACTCCAATGCCTAAGCGTAGTGGAAATGATGTCCCCTTGGTGGTGTGTATGAGAAAGTCGAAGAAAGACCCATGAGAAAGCACTAATCCTAAGTTTTCCTTACACACGACATTTTCTGCCCCTGACATATGTTTCGGTCACTTTCCAGTGGTCCAGATCTCATCGCCCAGATCAACGGCTCACAGGGCATTCCAGACCCCCCTTAGTGTTCTACATTTAATCGAAAGGGGGGGGTCCGAAATCGATGGTAATGCTTGCGCAGATATGGACGGTCCTGAAAGGGGTGCGCGAATCCATGGCTCATATTGGATCCCGGACCCCCCCGCCCCTTCTGCCTTTAACGGAGGGGGGGGGTTTGGACTTGGGTATAAATCGGGCGTAGAGTGGGGGGGGTCTCTATCCAGCGCGCAAACCGCGGCGCCACATTGGGTTCCGGACCCCCCCCCTCCGCTCTGTTTTTAATGGAGGGGGGGGGTCCGAAATTGATATTAAGGAGCACGCAGATCTAGACGCCCATCAGACAAGCATGCAGATCAATGGTTCATGACTGATTACGGACCCCCCCTGGTTGTTCTGCTTTTAACCAAAGGGGGGGGGGTCCGAAATGAATATTCTTTGAGGCAGGCCCCCTTTTACAGGTGGCGTTGTCTTATTGGTGCAGAAGTCCCATCCTTCACATGCTGCCTGACATCCCATCACCCCTGGACGTCATCCTCCACTAAGCCCACTCGACCCACTTGCTACTGGGGTCAGGTCACTTCCCATAACTTCCGTCCGTCCAGGTTGTCAGTCCCATAACTCCTTTCACTCATAAGCATCCCCCTTTGGCGACTTTTACCCCCAATCACCAACCTCCACGTCAGTCGTCCGTATACTTTGGTTACCGTCACCTGCCATATCAGCCCAAGTGGCCCATTGTACATTAATGACTGGGTAATATGCCCGTTGTCATGCTGACCTTTTTCCCGCGCCCGACCAACCCAGTTTTGAATAAAAACACCGTTGTGCCCATTTTCACTCGTTATTCATCCCTCGTGCCAGAACCATCCATCGCACCAGAGAATGTATCTATCGTCTTCCCATTGCTTCCCTGTCGCTTTCCTCCACCACCAGTGGACCCCACTAACGTTGTTTGTTGCAGGTACAGTTGCCGAAATGGTGTCCAAGACAAAGCCAGCTGAAGAGGAAGAGAATTTGTTCATTCCTCCTCCGGTAGACCTGGATAAGATTCCCCTGGTCGATAAGGACCGTTTGATAGCTGATACCATTTGCAGTTTCGACTTCTCTGATCTCCAGTCGTGTCTCCAGGAGGTTTTCCTGGACCAGAGCGATGAAATTGGGCTCTGGGAATCCAATTTGCCCTTATATATGTTCCCCCAAATCCATAATTTTCCCGAGTTTTCCCTCCGCTGCCAGGTCCACTACTTGCCCGACCAGAAAGCCATCATTTCTTCATCCGGAGACGTTCTTTTCTTCATCACCCCTGGGGATATCGACCAGATGTTACAAATCAACCGAGGAGAATCCATGTCCCCTTTTAACTTAGAAATCCTCACCGAGCTCTACCATAAAATGACTTTCCCGCAAAGAGCTCAGATTTTCGAGCTGTTTTTTCCCACTTCCGCCCCAATGCCGACCACCAATCCCCCGTATCCTTCTTCCATGTCTTTCGTCATAGAGAATCAGATTATTTTGGCTCTGTGTGCTTTTCTTGGATACTACTCTGATCAGTGGGTGGATGAGCCCATCCTGGGCTTTCTGTCCATCTTCTCCAACGACGAACGACCAACCACACAGTTCGACTACAGCACCTTCCTGGCGAATAACATCCATGAGCAGTTCGTCAATTTCTCCACCGAAGGCATGTTCAGGTATTCATCTATTCTGGCTTACATGTCCCTCTATTTCCAAGATGACAGGTTCAACTTCTCCATGCAGAAGATGGACGCCGATGGGAAGCTTCAGCGAGTCACAGCGTGGACCTCTCTCCTAAAGCAAAATTCTGCCGAATACGACTTCACGGCATTCATTGACCAGTTTTACCACCCAGCGGTGAGTATGTTACATGGCATGCCTAAGCCACGGATTAATGATGAAGTCTAGAGGATCCTGCATCTCTCGGACAACGTTCAGACAGGAGACTGGTATTTATGCCAGAATCACACAGAAATCAGAGTCTTTGGGTGCGAATTGGCACCCTATAAACTGCCACGATATGTACCAGTAAGACTTTTCGCGTTAGAATATATAAGGCAGATTATGAACTCTGATGATATTCATTTTGTTTCACTTAAGAAAAAGCAGCAGTTGAGAATCAAAGGAAAAATTGGTCCTTTTATCTGCAATAACTGGGGCGCAGGGGAGGAAGCAGATCGAATTTTGAAGGAGATGAAATTCTCCACGAGTTTCGTCTGGCACTATGATCCCCACGGGATCATTTCGGACATGAGGGTAAAAAACAAAAATTCCCCTTATGTGCACGAGTCCAAGCCAGAGATCAAGAAATTTGCGAATCAGGCAGTCTGGCTGCCTGACACCTTGCTGGACTTGGAATAGCAGGGGCCCTCAACAAGTGCGCTACCCGCTACAACGCCACAGGTCCTCAAGGAGAAGAGGCCCTGACAAGAGTCATCTCCTCCTGTAACAGAGGTGTCACCGGAGGAATTTCAAATTCACTCTAAAAATATGAAGACGATTTCAACGACCGGCACAGCAGCAGAAGCTACCACAGTGACTACCACAGTGACCACCACTAGGGCCAAGCAATTCACTTCATCTTTTGGCTCTAGTCAGCTTAAATAAGTAGCAGTAAAATCCTTGGATTCTCCCTTGGATACTCCACCAAGCAAGACTGGGCCCAAGTTGGGAATTTTTGAAAAATATGACACGATAAAAAAGAAGAACCAGTCGCTCACCAGCAGCACTTATGCACAGTTCCAGAAGAAGTCATCCACGGCCCAGCATAGACTTCTTTCAGCATTTGATACAGAGAAGGGTCGGATGCATATGGTGTTCCTCCAAGCACAAGTGCCTAATCCAAAGGTGATATCTGATTACAAGAGGGCCACGTTTGAGTTCCAAGCAAAAGATGTGCATCAGGCAGATCAAATGGATCTGCATAAGCAAACTGGGGAAATGATTTCCCACAATTTAGCCCGCGTTGCAACTTCTGCATCAAAATTTTGGACAACATTGAGCAATTCCCAGACCCAACTGAAGATAGAGAAGATGTCTTCCTTCGTGAAAGACAACAAGATAAAGACTCTAGAGGAGTTGGTCCTTAAGATCGGTTATGACCCAGCGAACGTCAAGGCTGCTGAAGAAATGACTAAAAAGAAGAATGCTGACATTGCCTCATTGAGAAATAAGCTAAAGCTCCCTCCAACAGAGGACCCACAGACGAAATAAATAGCTGAAAGGGAAGGCGAAAAGGATGAGATGCTGAAATTACTCCTGGAGCAGAATGCGCAGTTAAAGGAGATGGAGGCAGAGATAGAGAGACTGCTCAAGGAGAAAGAGAAGGAAAAGCCAATGGAATGCATCCCATTGAGTTCCATCCCAATTGTAACAACAACAGTGACATTCATTCCATCTGCAACAACAGTACCCCTACCGGAAGGAGCAACAGACCTGGCCAAGTCTATGGAGAGAATGAACCTGCAAGAATCAGAAATCAGCAGGCTTAAGAAAGAGGTGGAGAACCTCCAAGAGCTAAAGACTTCTTTTCAGATGAGTCGGTCAAAGGAGAAGCAGGTGAATGAACAAATCAGGAAGGAGCTACAACAGCTCCAAAAGCAGACCGTGGTAGGGAAGACTCTGGCTGAGGCCAAAGAGGTGATATGGATTGATATTTCCAAGTCCATAAATGAAATCTGGCCAATGTTTCAGATAGTGTTTGAACAAAACGAGTTGCTCAAGAGGAGAAAACAAGCTGTGGAGAAAATCAGGACAGAGCTGGGAGACATGCCAGCCCAAGCTAATGAAATCATAAGGTTCCCGAATTCAAAGACCAAGGAGGAACTAGAAGAATTGAAGATCGAGGACAGGACAGAAACCATATTGGAGGTAAAAAGAGTCCTGACCAAAAGAGGCCTCATGCTTCAGCTCAAGGAGAAAATCTAAGTTATGGATCAAGGATTGCAAAGGTTTTTCCACAAGATAGATTCTCTGCAAAGAAAAGGCCTGCCTGGTATGAAGGTCATCAACGAAAAATTAATGACACTCCCTGACTATAAGAAGAAGTTGATTGAAGTGTCTATTTCCAAGTTTGTAGGAGTACAAGGGAGTATCACGGGGAAAGCATTCGTAGATGCCCTGCAGTTGGATATTGATATCCAACATGAAATTAAACACATATTCGTCATCAAGCCCACAATTTTCCAAGTACACGGATATGGATGAAGTATACAGGAGGTTGCTTAAAGTCACATTGCCAGGTCATATCAGGTGGGAGGAGCTGTGTGATCTGCTAGATTAGCATATGAGCTGTCACGATCGACTCACCCGTCCAGTCAGAAGAGGTTGCGAAGGCACCTCGCCAACGACCTACCCAGAAGTTTAGCAAACAGTTGTGATGAGTCACCAAACAGTTTTTGATTAATTAATTTAGTTATGCCAAAAATAGTATGGACACGTCCTGATCAGTTATGATAGGAACGTTTGTATTTTGACTTATAAATACTTCATTTTTCAATGTATTGAGGGTTGTCAATTCGCACACCCTGTTGCTATCGAGTTGTACTATTTTTGAAGAGATCTGCCATTAATAAAGAAGAAACACTTTACAGGATTCTTGCACATGTTTCACTGGTGATGTGATTTTCTCAGTTAAATGTTTTCTTGCTCTGTAATCATCTTGTTTTCGATAACTAATCTTTACGAATAATGTTATGTTACAGGATTTATCTATGATACCTTGTCTCTGATTCTAAAGATTTAAATGTTCATCTTCTAAATATCTTCAATTAAGAGATTCTTAAGTGCTTGTTAATTGGAGTTATTTTCCTTATCTTTCCTTCTGATCATCATTTTAAATTATAAAATATCCAGTGAATGTTTTACCTCGCCTTGTAACGGTTTTCTTCGGCGTTCTGGTTGTATCTCAGATTTTATTAATTACCGACCCCATAGCCCAATGTATGTGTAGTTTGTCACAACCAACTTTAAAAACCCTTTACAACAAAACAAAACGCGTGTCTTTACCTAGCCTAATATCTTTCAAACAAAGCTAAATCATATAGAGAGATCCCTCTATGAAGCTGGAAGGGCTAGATCCCAGCTTTAAAAGCGGTTGGTTAAGGTTACCCTTGTAGATTTCTTCTTTTCAACCTCTAAGGAATTTACCAAGTGCTAACAGAATGTACTAATATAGATTTAGATAATGAAGATGAAAATGTAAATAGTTTGGATTTTGAAAGTGATAGTGTAAATATCGTAGAATCAGAAGAATTAGGGGATGATGAAATGGATGTCGATGTATTACAGTTGAAAAGCAATGTTTTACCTAGAGGGCTTGTTCCTTTAGAAGATCTGTTTGACAGTAACGATGTAGCTAAGAAACCAAAAATAGAAGCCCAAAGACAAGAGGTAGAAGAATGTAATATAGGGACCGAAGAGAAACCTAGGATGGTCAAATTGTCCAAATCCTTACCCCCAGAACAAAAGCTCAAATACATTGAACTGTTCAAAGAATATGTTGATGTTTTTGCCTGGGGCTATGAAGATTTGAAAGCCTATGATACCATCATCATACAACACAGGATTCCCATAAAGGAAGACCAAAAACCATTTAGGCAGAAACTTAGGAGGATAAATCCCAAGTTGCTTCCCCTAGTAGAAAAAGAAATCAAGAAAATGTATGATGCCAAGATCATAGTATGTCTACGTTTCTCTAAGTGGGTCTCTAATTTAGTCCCTACACGGAAGAAGACCAGGGAAATCAGGCTCTGTATTGATTTCCAAAATCTGAACAAAGTATCCCTGAAAGATAATTACCCATTACCGAAAATGGACCACCTCCTGCAAAGGGTGGTCGGGTCCAGTAGGATATCTATGTTAGATGGTTTCTCGGGCTACAACAAGGTCCTAGTTCACCCAGATGATCAGGATAAAACCACTTTTACCACACCATGGGGCACATTCATGTACGTGAAGATGCCTTTCGGTCTGATGAACGCGGGAGCCACGTTTCAGAGGGCAATGGATATCCCCTTCGTGGAAGAAGCAAGTAAGTTTATTGTCGTTTATTTAGATGATGTGACTGTGTTTTCCAAATCTGATGATGAACACCTACGGCACCTCAGACGAGTTTTCGAGAAGTGTAGAAGGTTTGGGATTTCTTTAAATCCTAAGAAATGTCTTTTTGGGTTAGAAGAAGGTAAACTGCTGGGACATATCATCTCTAAGGATGGAATCAGAATTGACCCCAGCAGAGTAGAGGCCATACTAAAAGTAGAACACCCAAGAAACCTCAAAGAACTACAGTCTTTTATAGGAAAAATTAGCTTTCTACGAAGATTCATTCCCAACCTGGCCGAACTCCTTAGAAACATAACAAACATGCTTAAAAATGACATAAAAATAAAATGGGACTCTCAGTCTAGGCAATCCTTTGAACAAGTAAAACGAGCACTCATAGAGGCCCCAGTTCTGATCATTCCTGATTTCGCTAAAGATTTTTATCTTTTTTCTTTCGCCCCTGAACATACTATAGTAGCGGTATTACTGCAGAAGAACAGTGAAGGGTACGAACAACCCATTTCTTTCTTCAGCAAATCTCTAAGAGATGTTGCCCTGAACTACAATATCATGGAGAAGCAAGCTTTTGCTTTGGTAAAATCCATAAAGGACTTCAGGGTCTACATTCTCCATTCACACACCATAGCTTATGTTCCAAACGCGGTAGTAAAGGATATTCTAACACAGGACAACCCTGATGGAAGAAGGGGAAAATGGATTGTTGTAATCTTAGAATACAATATAGAGATTAAGCCCACAAAACTAATCAAAGGCCAAGGCCTTGCTAAATTAATGGCTGAATCTAACTTCCAGGCTCTTGACATTAATTTTCTAGATGTTGCAGATGAATAGGGTGAGATGGCGACTCCAAACGTTAAAGAGGTATTTCTAAACTCTCCATGGTATGCAGACCTTATATTTGTCTTACAAAATTTACAAGCTCCCCCTGGTTTAACTAAGACTAAAGCTAGATTTTTAAAGTTGAAAGCTTTGAAATTCTGTATTCTGGAAGGAAATTTGTATTGGAAAGATCCTGCAGGCATTCTTTTGAATTGTTTACTGAAATATGAAGCTGATAAAGTGTTGCAGGAGTTTCATGCAGGAGAATGTGGCGGCCATTTGAACTGGAAGGTTACAACCAACAAAATACTCAGAGCTGGTTTTTACTCACCCACCCTGTTTGCAGATGTACATCAGAAAGTAACAGCATGTCACCAGTGTCAATTGTTTGAAGGAAAAAGGAAACTCCTTCCTTTACCTCTGAAACCTATATTAGTTGAGGCTCCTTTCCAACAATGGGGGCTCGATTTCATTGGAGAGATACACCCACCTTCCTCAGGACAACACCGATGGATTCTTACTTCCACCGATTATTTCACCAAGTGGATCGAGACGATACCGAGCAGGCAAGCCACTGACTCAGTAATTATAAAATTCCTTGAAAACAATATTTTATCTCGTTTTGGTTGTCCTCGAAAGATTATCACTGACAATGCAGCTGCCTTTCGATCGAAGAAACTCATAGGTTTATGCAACCGATATCACATTGGTTTGGGGCATTTCACAGCATACTACCCTCGGGGCAATGGGTTGGCAGAGTCTTCAAACAAAACTTTGGTGAATATCATCAAGAAAACATTGCAGGAAAACAAAAAATCATGGCACGATAAGTTGGTCTTTGCTTTATGGGCAGATAGATTGACCACCAAAAGGTCGATTGGTATGTCAACTTACCAGCTGGTCTATGGTACAAAGGCAGTTTTCCCTACTTGTCTAGGAGTCCCTGTTATGAAATTAATTTAAGATGTGCAAGCTGAGCCAAACGATTTATAGAGAAGAATCAACCAGATGATTCATTTGCAACAGACTAGAGAAGAAGTTTTCAACAAAACACAGGTCATCCAAGAAAACATCAAGAAGATCTTCGACAAACGAACCAAGGAGGATGATTTTGAGCTGGGAGACTTGGTGTTGAGATGGGATGCCAGGAATGAAGACAAAGGGAAACATGGAAAATTTTATAACCTGTGGACAGGGCCATATACAATCCAAGCTTTCAGAGGAAACAATGCCTTTTTGTTAAACAATGTTGATGGGTCAAATCTACCAGGAGCACCAGTGAATGGCAGGATGCTGAAACATTATGTACCACCTCAGTAGAAGAATTTAGTTTTCCACTCTCCACTGTACATATCATTTTAATTTTCATTTATTACTTGCATTGTTCTGAGTGTGGAACATTAGTCAGTTGGTTGAAGCCCGAAGAGAAGGCCCTAAGTTGTTGATCACTGTTTTTAAGAGTAAAACCAATGAAGGATACTAGACAGATTTGTTCAGAATGACAGGAACCAGGATTCTTGGCACTTAACAGAGCAAGTACCATCCCCAGGTGGAGCCGTTGTTATCACCCCATAAATTATGGGAATCAATTGATGACTTGGATATGATCTGTATCTAGTGATTTTGTTGACAAATGATATTTCATTCTTCAAATAATTTGCAAAAAGAAAAAGAAAAAGAAAAGGAAAAAGGAAAAAGAAAGAAAAGAGGGCATAAAAGAATTGAAAAGAAAATCCCCATGCAATAATAGTAACTTGGCCATACCTTTCAAGCATGGCCAAGTTATTTTTTAAATTTAATGTTGCAGGATTTATCTTTGATACCCCGTTTCCGATTCTAAAGATTTTAATGTTTATCTTCTGATATCATTGATTAAGAAATTCTTAATTGCTTATTAGTCGAAGTTATTTTTCTTATCTTCTCTTCTATCCATCCTTTAGATTACTAAAATATCCGGTGAGTATATTATCTCACCCTGTGAAAGTCTTCTTTGGCGTTTCTGGTTGTTTCTCATCTTGAATTAAATATAGACCCCATAGCCCAATGGATGTGTAGACTGTCTCAACCAATTTATAAACCCTTTTACAACAAAACATACTTGTTCCTTTACCTAGCCTAATATCTAAATTAAAAACAAAGCTAAATCATATAGAGAGATCCCTCTCTGAAGCTGGAAGGGCTAGATCCCAGCTTTAAAAGCGGTTGGATAAAGTTACCTTTGTGGATTCCTTCTTTGTCAACCTCCTGGAAATTTACAGAGTGCTAACAGATGGCAACACTCATTCTCTCATTGTCATCATGATCCGAATTTCTCTCCCCCTTTGACATCAATGGAAAAGGGTAGGGTTACTCCCCCCAATTTCAATGGCATAAGGTGATATTCTTCTTTGGGGTTGCTCCCCCTGAACATGTGGCACTCAATAATACTTCATCCTTATTTTTGGTCTTTGGGAATTTGTCTTCCTTGGAATCCTTTTGTGTGACTTTTGTCTTCTCTCTCTTCTTCATGTCTAGGATGTATATGTTGTTCAGTCTTCTTGTTGCAGTTGCAACCAATCTTCCTAAGTTATTTTCTCTGATTTACATTTTCGTGAGTCAAACGTAAGCATGTATCCTTGGTCACATATTTTGCTAACACTGAGGAGATTATGCTTCAAATCTTCAACCAATAGGAATTTTCCTTCTTTTACATTTTCACTTCCAATCTTTACAGTTCCTTTTCCAAGTATTTTGGTAGATGAGTCATCTCCAAATGCAGTATTTCAACCCTTTTTCTTCAAGCTAACAATTTTTCTTTGATATCCAGTCATATGAGATGAGCACCCATTGTTTATGAACTATTCATCTTCTTCTTCACATTCTTTAGTGACCAATGTTATTCGACAATTTTCATTGTGTGGAATTTCTTTCCTTTTCCATGTTGTAGTTGGTATAGGGAGATTTGGCATACGATCATCTTCCTTCATCTCTCTGCAATATCATTCTTTGTGACCAATATTATTGCACTTGTAACATACAATATTTTAATCCATTAATGGGTCAAATGGATTATAATTTATGTTGGCAAGTCTACGAACATTCCCATATCTACTATTTGCACCATTCATGTATATTGCATAGTTATTCCTTTCATTGATTCTACAATTGATTTCCTTGTGTCCAAAATTTCCACAAGTATAACAATGTCCAAGAAAGAAATTTTGATACCTAGGAGTAAGTAATCTTCTTTGTGGTGTGGTCCATCTGGGTTCATGATCCATTCTTATGTAATTTCCTTCATAATGATTGCTTTCATACCTGATGGGAGAGGATCTTCTTGATGTCTCATTCCTTCTGAATTCTAGTCTTCTATCTTGTTGTTCAACTTGTTCTGTAGTGTTGGTTTCATCATTTTCATCATCCTTCTCTTGTTTTGTTGTCTTCAAACTGTCATTGTATCATAGTCTCATCTTGTCGTTTGGAGATCTTTGACTGCTAAGGATCTCATCTAATTTTTCAGTGTTTTTTCAAACTTCTTCAACTTTTCTATTGTCAATAGTAGCTCCTCTTTTGTGTGATCCAATTCTTCTCTCAATTTATCATAATCTTCTAATTGTTCCTTCAGGCTATCAATGGTCTTTTCAATCTTGTAATTCTCTTCTTCACAACTACTCAATTCACCTTTTAGTATTATGTTTGTGTTTCTAAGATTGTTATTTTTCAGTTTCAACATGCTTCAACTTTTCAATATTATCACCTTCTTGTTCACTCTCTGCATTGTCTTTGTATCCCCAAAAGGAATCAAGGTTGATTTCTTCATCTGAATCTTCTTCGGAAATGGTTTCTTCTTCTTTATAACTCTTGTGATCATCATCCTGGGTTTCTTGGGTTATGAAGAGGACTTCTCCTCCATCAATATCTTCTTTATCAATCTCATCTAAGGAGATGCCATCATCCTTGGAGTAGAAGCTTTTTTTATTGTTGAGACTTCTCTTTTTATAGTAGTAGTTTTCAACAATATGTCATATTCTACCACTGTTAAAGAATTTGAGAGGAGACTTACCTTTGTATTTTCCACTTCCGTTCTGGAACCTTCTTACGAAATTTGTTATTTCTTCATCAAGGTCATTATCCTTGTATTTTGTCTTCTTTATGGCTTTAAAGGTTGCTTCATTTTTTGGCTGGTCACTTTCTGTACATGTTCTCATTTCATATGCTATAAGAGACCTATGTAATTCATCCATTGTCATTTTGGTCAAGTCCCTAATTTCTTCAATGGCGGAGACCTTAGCATCATACTTCAAGAGAAGTGATCTCAACACTTTTTTTACAACCAAGGATTCATCGAGATCTTCACCTAATCCTCTTATAGCATTAACAACTTCATCAACTCTAAGAAAATAGGTTGCAATATCTTCCTTTTCATTCGCCTTCAAATTTTCAAATTATGCTCTATGTCGTTGAAGCTTGACCTCCTTAAATTTTGGATCACCTTCATATATACTCTTGAGTTTGTCCCACAACTCTTTAGCAGTGTTGCAACCCATCACTTTGCTAGAAATGGTTGGTGCCAATGCTCCTAGAATAACATGTCTGTATTTTTAATTACAAATCATAAGATTCTTCTCATTTGGATCGGTTGGACATTATTTGGGATTACATAGCCACTTAAAACTGAGTACAAAATGTCTACTCCCAAAGATGTTAAGTAATTTTTCACTCTATCACTCCAATATGCATAATTTATTCCATCAAATCTTTGAATCCCATTTGAAATGTGCTCATGGTCATCCATCTATGCTTAGGATTTTCCCTCGAGTGGTTAAACTGTTATGAAGGCAACCTGCTATGATACCAATTGTTGATACTGAGAGGGGCGTGAATCAGTATCAAGTACAATTTTAAAAATGTTTTCAACTTATACTTAAACCATACTATATATTCAATTATACCCAATGAGTAATGAGAAATAGTAGAACAGTTACACCAATACACCACAATACACCATGCACAATATATGAGAAATCACCAATAGTTATTATTCAAGGGAAGTAATGACTTCCAAAGGTAGCTACACCTTCCAAATATAAAGAGAGGGATAAACCTCCAAAAGGAAGATACAATCCTCCAATATCAAAAGAGGTTTGACCTCTCAATCCTTACCCCTTCCTTTCGCCCAAGAATATATGAGAGATAATAAAACTTTACATTAAATCATCACCATCAACTAACCATCACATAGAATCTGATAATGCTTCCTTAGACTTCTTCAACTTCTGCAATTCTTTGCTTCTTAGAATACTCTGATCCTGTAAATAATATAACTCAATGTATTCTCTAAAATTCCTCCAATTTTCACTCCTTGAATCCTCCCCAAAAACAAGTCATAGAGAAAATGGTAGACCTTATTCAATTATGGTTTATTCAGGAGAGCGAACTTGTACATAATGCTTTGTGCTCAATATTTAACATCAGATTCTGAAATTCTCACACACAAAACTATAGCTTGTACTCTTTCCAATGAAATTGGTCTCACGTCATTTGGATTATCTATGAATAAGTTATGATTGTTTTACCCGGAACACATGTTTATGACTAGCTTCAAGACTAGTCAAAAACCTTATCTTCCACATGGTGTATCTCCAAAATTATAGCGATTAAAGAGATGAAATTTTTACCATGGGTACCTAGACATGTCTTCTCAATACCACACCAATTTCACCATCTGAAACATTCTAGAAAAAAAATTATAGAGAAAATGGTAAGATGACTTGTAAATAACATACCTTAGAACACATCACCAAAAGACTTCATCCTCCCTTGAAATCTGACCTTCTTTACTTCATATTTCCTTTGAAATTCAACTTATATATTCTTGTTCATTAACAAACTTGTGTGTGTTTTAAAATGAATGTATAATTATATGTATTTATACCCTTTATGTCACTTCCTTTTAACATTAGGGTCGACCTGACACTTTCTTATTTTGTAATTATTTTCTTTAATTATCTTGAGGATCGATCTATACTTCCTTCTTCAATTCACTTTGTCATCTTCAAAAATTCATTTCTCCTCAATCATGAGGATCCATGTGACGTTCCACCTACCACCGAAAACAACATTATGTATACTATCCATCCATGAGTGTTGTATCTGCATGTGCATTGTCCTTCATGTCCAAATAACTTCATCAATCTTGTGGTCCAAAACCAACGACTAGGGTTGACATCAATGACAACAACCAATCTTCCAACACTGAGATTGTGAAGTTAAAAGAATAACGAGGTTTTAAGGACCTTAAGGAAACTTGAAAGTTAAATGAAAATAATTAAAAATAAATAAAGGGAAATGAAAAAAGAATACGTTTTGAGGAAAAATGAAAATAAAAAATAAAGTGAGTAAATTTATTTGAAAATCAATATTTTTAAAAATTAAATTTAATATTATTATAAAAATTTATAAATTTATAAATAAAATAAATTTCAAAATGTAAAATAAACATTAGAGAAACTTAGAAATATATCAAAGAACAGTAGAAAAAAATTAAAAAAAAATAGTGTTCTACACTCTAGTCTGGTGAATTTGACTTTCTTGTCCAGACTTCGACTACCATCTATTGTGACAACCAGAGTGTCATTCAAGTTTCAGATAACTTTATTTACTTTAGTAAGATGAAGCATGTTGAGCTCCATGCTCACTATTTGAGACAATTGGTTCATGAGAACATTTTCTCTCTTGTCTATTGCATAATAGATGACCAGGTAGTTGATATATTCACTAAACCATTATCTGAAGCTAGGTTTATCAAGCTCCAGACAATACTTTGACTTCATGAATCTGTAATTATGGGGAGGTTTCTGTAAATTCTAACCTTGTACAATGTCTACTGTAAACAAATATTCAGAAAATAATAGAAAAGATACAATGGTAAATGAAAACATTACACAGATATTTTTCCCCTGGAAACCCAAACCAAGAAAACCAACATATATTATATTCATACATTGTGTTACATTGTTTACAATACAATATACATATAGGAGCCAGCGACATCCAAAACCCTAACCCAATGACCTGGATTAGTACAAAACCCTAATTCCTTAACCGAAAACAGAAAACCATCGGCAAAAAACCATGTGCTGAAAAACCACCTAAATATCATGTGGTCCCGGAAATATGTCGTCCCGGTAATATGTTGTCCCGAAAATATGTGGTACCAGAAATAAGAAAGTTCCTTTCATTAGTAAATGAGTTCCATAAACATTTGGTAAAATAAGAATGGATGAAAGGTATGTTGAATTGGGATCTGTTTACCCATCCTGATGCAAAAAGATTTACCAAATCTGTCTCAAACAAAGAAAAATTGGCCTTATCAACAAATTGGCAAGCATATATGACCAAGAACAATGTTTGGATTTCATTTTATGAATGGAAAACCCAACAAAAAATTCGTGCTACCTTTCACAAAAATTCAATGGCCCTAAAGTCTTCTTGTAAACCCTCTTTGCGCCCTCTCCCAGCCACTTTGATTTATTTCCCTGTACAGACTATTTCCATCTTTGATTTAGGAAGAGAAATTGGAAATCTTAAGAAAAAAATCAAGGCACAAACAAAGAAAGAAGGTGAGGGTACAGGACATGAAAACAAGGTTGAGAGAATTCTCTCCATTCATCATCAAAAATTCCATGTCCTCTTAGATGTCAAGATCAAAGGGAAATTATTCAAACTCAAGACTTTGTTAGACACAAGATCTGACCTCAATCTTTTGAATAAAGATATCATTCCTATCCAATTTTGGCATAAAACACAAATGAGTGCTATTGGATTAGGAAATGTACCAACTTAGATCTCCTATGAAGTCCCTGAGGCAATTCTATGTTTCAAACATCATTGCTTATCTTTGAAATTTCTTCTTACAAACATTATGGTAGCCTGTATTCTCGAAACTCCTTTCTTTTCTGCCGTTGAGCCTCATGGTTCTACAAAATTGTCAAATGGAACCTCTGGTCATTTTATCAGCATTCCTTCACCGACAAAAGGATCAAAAATCTCTGTTAAACTTCCTTTTGTATCTTCTTCTAGTATTTCTTCTCTGGTTTACACAGTCCAGAGTAAGACACTCAAGATAGAAGAATTGAAAAACAAATAGTTTGAGTTAAGGATTATTGATCAGCTCAACCAAAGTCAAATACAAAAAAATATTCTAAAGTTGAAGCAAGAATTTGAAGATCAAATATGCTCAGAAAATCCAACTACTTTCTGGCATCAGAAAAAACATGAAGTCACACTTCCATATAAAGATGCCTATGAAGGAAAACCTTGCAAAAGCAGAGCTATCCCAATGAATGTTGAATATCAAAGGTTATGTTCAGAAGATATCAAAAGCTTACTTCACAAAGGGCTTATCGGGGAATCTATTTGTCCATGGAATTGCTATGGATTCTATGTTGATAAACATTTTGAACAACTCAGAGGAATCCCCAGATTAGTGGTAAATTATAAAACACTAAACAAAGTATTGGTTGATGATACCTATCATATTCCAAACAAAACAAGTTTGGTCACAAGGATTGTTGGAGCAAAGATTTTTTCTAAATTTGACCTAAAATCAGGATTCTGGCAAGTAGCAGTAAAAGAAGAAGACAAATTCAAAACATCTTTTAGTGTTCCGGCAGGACATTATGAATGGAATGTCATGCTCTTTGGTTTGAAAAATGCCCCAGCAAAATTTTAAAGAGTCATGGATGACACTCTGAAACCTTATTTCGATTGGCTTATTGTTTATATTGACGACATACTTGTATTTTCTTCCTCTACTGAACAACATTTCAAACACCTTAAGAAATTCATACAAGTTGTCAAAGAAGCAGGACTTGTTTTCTCAAAGAAGAAACTTGAACTGTTCATAACTAAAGTCAAGTATCTTGGCCATATCATTCAGAATGGTGAATTAACCCTGCAAACCCACGCCGTTGAATTTGCTGATAAGTGTCCAGATAAAATTACTGACAAAGTCCAACTCCAAAGATTTCTTGGAAGCCTAACTTATATTAGTCATTTTTATAAAGGATGTGCCCAAGATCGTAAATTATTGAATGACAGGTTAAATAAAGACCCAATGCCATGGACAAAATCACATTCACAAGCTGTCAGAAATATTAAGTCCAAAGCAAAGACACTTCCATTGCTTAAAATTTCTGACGATGATCTTCCTAAAATTGTTGAAACAGACGCCAACAATTTTGGTTGGAGAGCCATCCTTAAACAAGTCAGAGAACAAGGAGGTAAGAAAAGAGAAGAAATAGTTCAGTTTTCTTCTGGACTCTGGACAGCTAGTGAAAAGAATTATTCTACCCTAAACAAAGAAATTAAAGCAACTCTAAATGCCATTCATAAATTTGAAATATTTCTTATATATAAGAAATTTCTACTAAGAACTGATGCTGCAACTATGAATAAAGTTCTTAACAAAGAAATAACAACTCCCAGTGATGCCAAATTTGCTAGGTGGCAAACCCTGTTCAACAATTTTGATTTTTCTATAGAACATATTAAAGGCACCACAAATTGTATCCCAGAGTTTTTAAGCAGAGAACACCTCCAGCAGGTCTCTATGATTATCTCTGTCCAATTGAGAAATGGATCCGAAGTCTTAACAACTATTCCAGATACATTGAGTTGGGAACAATACTCATCAAACTGGAAACC
>JZKD02S1672720.1:1667360-1689333 GCA_000966675.3 Picea glauca
CATATAATCAATCAACGTATAATTCAACTTTGCAAATAGTATGCCAAGTATTAATTCGAATATGATTAACTTATGCGCCTTGAAACCATTGCTATCATACCTTATAAACGTGTTCGTGCATTCGGTACATGTTGTATATGTTTGTATTCCAAAGTCTTAGAACCATAGAATTTAGGATTTCTTCATATAATAATCGAGTGATAGTCCAAAGCAAGGATAAAAACAATATGACCAAATCCATTACACAATTTTCATAAGATTAGAACAAGATGAATAACTTTCATGCCCAAAGATTCAACAATGAAATATATCAAAATGCGCAATCAAGGTAAGATAATGTTCAAGAACATAAGTCCGATACAACATTTAGCAATCAGATGATAAACTAGTGATCAATTACCAACCAAAGATGACGACAATCTAATCAACGAAAGAAGTGTTTTCACACTTGCAGTTGTGAAAACTGGGTCGAAATTGAATTGTAATGGTTGTAAAAATGAGACGAATGTCCATTAGCACAATGCGACAATGATTTGTCGTAATACGACAAGGGGTGTAGGCAGCTTTTGAGAGTAATAAAAAAAAATTGAGTTGGCTGCCAACACACTGCTGTCCACAATTTGCAGGAAGCCTTGACAGTGGGAGACATGGGCAAAAGTCTCCATTAGATAAATGCAGCCATAGATGGTTGACAAGTTGACCACTAGTACTCGATGGTAGAGATCGAAGGTAAAATCCATGACACTCAAATTTTCATTTTAATTGACCTTGGAGCTACATTAAGTTATATTACTCTCGATGTAGTAGAGTCGAATAAACTTAAGAAACAAAAGCACGAAAAATCTTGGCTTGTACAACTAGAAATAGGTGCTAAAAGAAAAGTAGTTAACTTTATTTCTGATCTTGAGTTTAGCTTAGATGGTCAAAAGATAAATACCAATCTGAACATCCTACCGCTAGGGTCTTATGATATGATTATTGGGATGGATTGGTTGGAAGAACACAAAGAAGTAATAGATTGTTATACAAAGATACTTAGCTACAAATTTAATTTTGGCACTGCTAGAACAACCCAAGGCATACCAAAACCTGTGTCAGTCATACAAGTTTCAACGATGCAATTCAAGAAATGTATTAGAAAGGTATGTCAAGTCTATGCCATCCAAGTGACGAATCTATTAGTAAAAGAAGATAAGCCCAAGTTAGAAGAATTTGTTGTCCTATGTGAATTCAGAGACATGTTTGTTGATGAGATACCAGAACTACCTCCTAGGAGATAAATATATTTCTCCATAGACTTACTACCCGGATCAACCCCTATCTCAAAAGCACCCTACCGAATGAGTCTACCAGAACTGGCAGAATTAAAAATACAATTACAGGAATTGTTGGACAAAGAGTATATCATAACAAGTGTCTCGCCATGGGGAGCACTAGTCCTCTTTGCGAAAAAGAAAGACGGTACTCTAAGACTATGTGATCAAAATCTGGACCAGGGGTCAAATTTTACCTCAAAAATCAATGTTCTCGGAATTGCCTCAAATCGGACGTGAGCGTATCCCTCGTCGTCACGAATCCAACGCAATTCATTTCGTCTCAAACAGGCGTCGGGAGCGAAAGATATAGCGATCTGTTCGGAAGGTCAAACAGGTAAAAAAAGTGTTGACTGGGCAGTCCGTACGACCCACACGTGGCAGTGACGTGGCATAAAGGTACACCCTAGCAGCTGATGTGGCAATCTGTGATTGGTTGATGGTGGACAAGTAATGTTGCGACACGTGGCGTGTTTCCTGAGCAATGGAAAGGTGCCACGTGGCACCCATTTATAGGTTGTTGGTGTTGTGTGTTTTATTAAAAATTATGGAGGCCGTGGGGTTCGACCCCCGGACCTCCTCCCTTTATACAAAGCTTTTAAAAATATCCACTTACCAACATGCCACTCTATGTTCCTTGTAGGGGATATGGATTAAAAATTATTTGAAGTTGATTAATATGGTAACCGGCGGGGGATCGGGCCAGGGCTTAGCCCCGGCCCGAGGTTTTATCGCCCTCGATATGACCATACATTGATACCTTTGCGCGGGAGTATATTTTTAATGGAGCCGGGTTTTATTGTATCAACACTATGCGTGGGGTATTAAAATTTGTGACCCGTTCAAAGGTTTGGGCGCGAGATATGTTTTATGTTTCAAAACTTCGGTCATATACCATACATATGTGACCACTATCAAATGTTTTGCGCGCGGTTACATTTATTTGAACCGTGGGTATGTTGGAATTACAATGTGACCAATATGATGTTAAACCGCGCGGGGTTTTTGTTGTATATACACCCGGTTATATGTTTACTCATGTGACCATTGATTTAAACCAGGAGCGCGCGGTGTGTAATTAAACCATAGTTTATGTGTTAATATGTGACTGCATATATTACGCGCGCTCGTATTAAACTTGGTTTTATTTTTTTGGGTTCAAACGGTTACCCGCCACTTGTCAAACTTTTTACACATGTTGCAACTCAGCGTCTTTTGTGCGCGGGATGTGGCCACATGGCCCCCATGAGCCCAACACCTCCGTTTCGGGGGGCTTTATGCCGAGTAACTGTTCGACAAATTGACGCGATTTGTGGAACGTGCATGGGTGCTAGGTTTTGGCACGAGAAACGCCTGGAGCTAGGTTCATTTTCTCACAGGTGCAATATGGCGAGCCTGTAACAGAGCTTGAAGGGGGAAAAATGGCAGCAAGCATAACTTTTGGAGTTTTTGGCCAAATGAGGTGCCGAAAAAGCCCAGGTAGGGGTTTTTGGACGTTATGAGTCCATTGGCACAGATTTCATAGGCATTTGAAGACTTCTAATGCAGGTTTTTGACCATTGAAGTTTGAGGAAGCTCTAGGAAGCTTGAAGCCCTCATTGTTTGAGGCATTGCTCTGAGGAGCACATAACCATTTTCTGAGACTGAATAGTCATTCTTGGTTGTTTATTATGCTCTGAACACATTGGGATGGGTTTCAGATCCATTGGAGGACTTTTGCAGGTATTTTTACTCCATTCAAGCTCAGGGAAGCTTGGAGGTCACATGTAGAAGAGGTCATTGTTGGATGAGCCATTGTCCATTTGCAGAGTTTTTACAGTCAAATTTGGGGTTTTTATGTATTATGAACTCAATGGTACAGTCTGTAAATCCATTTGAGTTGAGAAACAGATTGTAAAGAGCATTTCAAAAACTAATCCCAAAGAGTCAAGTCCACTGAAGGAGGCTCAAGGAGACGTAGCCCAGAGAGGGGTGAACTCCTTTATCATCTTGGTATTGTTGTGAGTTTGATGTGTTATTTGCTGCACTTTTTATGGCTGTGTATTGATTTATAACACATGATTAATCTTTTAAAAGAACATTTCTCACACATGCACATTGCAAAGAAGAACCATAAACTGAACACATAAAATATCTTGCATATTTAAACACATGAAGCAAGGTCTTGTTAAGGTTTAATTTAATGAGGTAGAGGGTGCTTGCATAGCATAACAAGTCAGCCTTCTATTTTCAGATCACTATGTATCGATTATAGAAAACTGAACAAAGTGAACATTAAGAACAAATACCCCTTACCACGGATAAATGATTTGTTCGATCAAGTTGGTGGGGGCAAGATCTTCTCAAAATTGGATTTACGATCTGGTTATCATCAAGGTAGGATAAAGTACCAGGACATAAACAAAATAAATTTTTGAACAAGATACAGACACTACGAGTTTGTAGTCATACCTTTCAGACTGACCAATGCACCAGCCACATTTATGTGCTTAATGAACAACATTTTCATCCAGTACTTAGGCAAGTTCGTAGTAGTATTTATCGATGATATTCTGGTCTATTCTAAAACAAAGGAGGAAAATGATGAACATGTACGACTAGTTCTACAAACCGTAAGGAAACACAAACTATGCGCAAAATTCGACAAAAGTGATTTTTATCAAAAAAAAATACAATATTTAGGACATGTCATTTCCTCAGAAGGTATTGTCGTAGACCCGGAAAAGATAAAATCCATCATGGAATGGCCAGTTCCTAAGGATGTGGCATATATTTGGTCATTCATGGGAATCACCGGATATTATCGCATATTTATAGAAGGGTTCTCCAAGATAGCCTACCCTATCACGTCATTACAAAAGAAAGGGACCAAGTTTAACTGGTCGCAAAAGTGTCAAGACAATTTTAACAAGCTAAAATAATTATTGACGTCGGCGCCCATCTTGAAGGTAGCAGACCCAGATAAAGACTTCACAATATGTGTTGATACAAGTAAAGAGGGACTAGGTGGTGTTCTAACTCAGGAAGGGCACGTGATTTGTTATGAGTCCCAAAAATTAAAGGAACATGAGTCAAATTATGTCACTCATGACTTAGAATTAGCGGTAGTAATACATGCCTTAAAAATGTGGCGACACTGTATAATGGGCAGGAAATTCTTACTATTGACGGATAATAGCAGAGTGAAATATCTATTTAACCAACCAAACCTTAATGAAATACAAGCAAGGTGGCTAGCCTTCATGAGAAAATTCAACTTCGAGGTCAGACATATCAAGGGAAAGGAAAATAAAGTAGCAGATGCTTTAAGCAGAAGAGTCCATGGGTTATTTGAGATAAATATCAGCAGGGCAAAAAGTGATCTGGAACAAAGAGTAAAAGCGACAGGAATTAACGATGGAAATTACACTAAGATAATGGCAGAATTGAAAAACAGTATCACAACCTCATAAACCAGATATAAGTATCGACAAACAGGGACTATTAAGATTTAAAAATAGACTTTAAATACTAGATTCAACAGAGCTAAAATTAACTATTTTAGATGAAGTTCATAAGAAACCATGATCTGGCCATCCAGGTTACTAGAAAACAATAACAACACGCCAAAAACTATTGTAATGGCCTAATATGAAGGGAAAAATAGTAGAGTATTTGGCTAGGTGCAAAGATTGTTAGTAGGTTAAGGCCGAACACCAGCATCCAACTGACCTATTATAGCCATTACCGGTACCAGAATGGAAATGGGAGACCATATCGCTGGACTTTATAACAGGTTTGCCTAAAACTCATAAACAGAATGATTCAATCATGGTTGTAATCGATAAACTCAATAAGTCTACACACTTTATTCCTGTAAAGTCCACTTTTAAAGATATTAATATTGTTTAAGTATTCATGAAAGAAATTTTTAGACTGCATGGTATTCCTAAAATGGTGATTTTAGATAGAGACGTAAAATTCACATCTGCTTTTTGGAAGGAATTGTTTGCAGGGATAAATACTAATTTGAATTTCAGTACGAGTTATCATCCACAAACAGATGGACAGATCGAAAGGAAAAATTAAATCATAGAGGATATGCTTCACATGTATGTAAGAACAAAGCCGAACTAGTGGGAAGACTACCTACACTTGGTAGAATTTGCATATAACAATGGGTACCAAACTTTGGCTAAGTTGAGCCCCCTCGAAATACTGTACGACAAAAAGTGTACAACTCCAATTAGCTGGGATAAACTAGCTGACAGACTCATGGTTGGACTAGAGATGCTCTAGAAAATGGAGAACATGGTAAAGAAATTACAACAGAACTTGAAAGAAGCACAGGATAGACAAAAGAGTTATGCGGATCAGAAAAAAAGACACTTGGAATTTCAAGTGGGAGACAAGGTTTATTTGAAGGTCAAAGCCAAAAAAAAATCGCTGAAGTTGGGGAACTGTGCCAAGTTGGCACCTAGGTTTTTTTGTCCCTTCGAGATACTGGATCGAATTGGACCCGTAGCATATCATCTCGCACTTCCAGCTAATCTAAGAATTCATAAAGTATTTCAGGTTTCTTTGTTGAAAAAGTATATTCATGACCCTACTCATATGATTGATTGGAACTTGGTGCAGGTGGAACCTGGAGGCGAGTTCCTGGTGGAACCCTTGCACATTCTGTACTGGAGAGAAATAGCACTTCGGAACAGAGCCGTCTCTCAGGTAAAGGTGCAATGGAAGAACTTTAGTCCTGAGGAGGCCACTTGGGAATTGGAGGGAGATTTGCGGAAATCTCATCCAATCCTGTTCCAGGAAAGGAACGAACACTGAGGATAGTGTTTTACTGAAGGGGGAAAGGAAGTGACATCCCCCAAAAATAAATATTTTTATTTTTGCGTGCTTGAAATTTATTTCCATTTCTGGCAAATTTGAATCTGGAAATTTTTTGCCATTTATGGAAATTGCAAATTTTGAATTTAATAATTGTATTTAATTAATGTGACTGTTGGGTAGAGATATATTTGGACTCAACTAACTATTTGACTATGAAACTTGTATCACAACAGAATATTTATATTAACTGCAGGAGGACAAATGGAACAACCATGTTAAAAATCAACGGACCATGACTCCATGAGTGGGGGGAACATGTTGGAACTGCCTCTAGGCTGATTATGAGAAGTGGAAAATTAAAGATTTGGCCACTGGAAACCCCTGAAAAATTAGGGATTAATAAGATGTGAAAATCCCCAAAGGAGGGAAAAAGGACCTGGGCAAAATTGATAAATAGCATATGCGAGGAGGCAGGACGCTGCCAAGTATGCTAGGAAGAGGTTTTTTGAGATCACTTGCTGTTATGAACACTACGGATTGAGTGTGAGGCAAGAGGAGATTGTTGAGATAGAATCACCTTGCTATTATGAGCATTGTTGACTAAGTGTGAGGCAAGAGGATAACTGTTGGAATTGAAGGACATTGCCGAGGAGGAGTTTCCAAGTTCGCCCTCATGGATTCATGGTCAGGCTTAGGGGGTGAATCGGGAAAGTAGATTTGGGTACCCTGTTCTATGGTTGGGAGGAACATGGCTGTTCCCTTTATCTTCCCATGGATTGGATTCAGATATGTTAATTTTCCCCTCTCTATTATGAATGGCTATGGATTTTGATGTTATGTATTTATTGAATCTGTACTGGAATAAGTTACATTCTCTGTCTGTATGACCCTTTTTGCATCTGGTGTATTGAATCTGATTAAATTGGATCTGTAATGAATTCTTCCCACTTTTTGTTCGAATTTTTTATCCGATGCTATGTATCTAACAATATTCTTTAACAATATGCAAACAATATTTTAGATGTGTTTAGAATGACAAAATTCAGGAGTCAAAGAATTTTGGAAACCCCTTTTTGTTTTTTTTCGGATGTTAAAACAATATTGAGAATCGATGCCTTTCAGAGGTTTTTTCTTCCTTGTTTCTTTTCAGAATGGGATACCCTTTCCTTAGTCAAGGTCTATGACGAATTTAGATATTTTCCCTTACAGAAAACCTTTATCCTTTTGTATCCTTCTGTGCGTGTAAAATTCTTAAGTCTTTATGCTTTCGGGATTCAAGAATGGTTGTGTGTTGTAGTTTGACATTTGAAACCTTGAAATCCCAAAGTGTTAATTCCTCATCCTTTCACTTTTTGGAATTCGAGAATGGTTGTGTGTTGTAGTTTTACATTTGAAACCCTGAAAACCCGAACCTCGAAATCTCGAAGTGTTAATTTCTCATCCTTTCACTTTTTAGAATTCGGGAATGGTTGTGTTATATTGTTTGACATCTGAAAACCCAAAAACCCGAATCAAATCCTGAAGTGTTAATTCCACACCCTTTCACCTTTCAGAATTTGGGAATTGTTGTGTTATGTTGTTCGACATTTGAAACCCCGAAAACCTTAATCCTGAAATCCCGAAGTGTTAATCCAACACCCTTTCACCTTTCAGAATTCAGGAATGGTTGTATGTTGTAGTTTGACATTTGAAACCCCAAAAAACCGAATCCTGAAATCTTGAATTGTTGGTTCTACGTTATTTTCATTTCACAAGTTCGGGAATTGTTTGTGGTTGATGTTTTGGCTTTTGAAGTTGCGAGATTTCGAACCCCGAAATCCCGAAATGATGGTTCCACGTTCCTTTCTTTTCGCAATTTCGGGAATTGTTGTATTTCGATGTTTGGACATCGGAACTCGCGAAGTTCTGAACCCCGAAATCCCAAAATGTGGGTCCCACCTTTTCCTTTTTTGCATTTCAGAAATTTGTTGATGTTTTTGTTTGGACACTTACACTCGCGAAATCCTGAACTCCAAATGCCCGAAGTACTGATCAACTTTAGGAAATTTGGGAGTTGTGTTTGTTGATGATTGACTTGGGTATTCACGATATCCTGAACCTCGAAACCCTGAAGTGCTCGGCATCTCCTCGTAAATTCAGAAAATATTGTGTATTGATGTCTGGCTCTTGTACTCGCGAAACCCCTAAATACTGGCCACAATCATTCTGTATTTTGGATTTCGGCAAAGAACAGGGTCCTTTGTTTTGTTCGGTACTCGTGATCACCGAAAACCCTATTGACCTCTGTTTTCTTAACAAAGCTGTAAGAACTTAGAAGAAAACTTATTGTTAAGGGAACAACTCTATTAATGTAATGATTAGACTAGTTGGAGAATCTTCATCCTGGATAGAGGTATGGGAGTAATAGACCGTAAAACAATTCAATTATATTGTAGACATAGGGTAATATTTTTATGTAGGGTTCTTGGTCATAAAAACCCCAAAGTTGCTTGTATTGTTAAGATTGTGGTAGTGTTATAGGTACTAGCAGATAAGAGAGTAATTATAAATTTCAGGGTCTTAATTAAACTTTGAAGTGATGAGTAAATTCTCATTATATCATCGATTAGAAACTTAAGTCGAATGGTAAGGACATTCGATGACAATAAGGACTCTAAACAAACCTTCAGACTCAATTCTTCTAATAGAAAGCTTACTTGCTTGAGATCTCGAAAACTTTTCAAGGATAAATGTACAAATAATTTTTTTTTTCTATGGTGATTTTGGAGGTACATTACATAGAAAAGAACTCCTGGAGATCCAAGACAGAACAGTGATGGAAGATCACCCATGAAGGTATTGGAAACAATGAGTAATCTTATTGTTGAACTGCAGATTTTCAAAGCTGACAATGAAAAATTGAAGAAAGCACAGCAGGAATAACAAGAGATAAATGAAGTCTTGTTGTGTAGTATAGTGACCAAAAATGCCCAAAATATGGTGACCATGTCGAAGAGGTCAGCGAAAGGGCCTCCAATAACTCTGGGCCTAAAATAGAAAAAGGAGACAATTCGTCTGAAGGAACACCTTCAGCTGAAGAAAAAACTAAACCAAATAGGAAAAGAAAACAAGTAGACCACCTTGAAGGAGAATTTAAAAATATTAAACCAACTACCTTTGATGGAGAATCCAGGACAAGAGAAGAAGTCAAGGCATGGTTGTTGGACATCAAAAAATACTTCCAAATATACAACTATTCCAGCAACATGAAGGTTAGAATGGCCATCTACAATCTGAAAGGGAAGGCCAGTATTTGGTGACAAGACCTGAAATTGGCCAAGGGCCTAAAGGAGAAATAGTTGGAATGGTCTGAATTTAAGAAGTATAATTTAAGAGACAATACCTTTCTGAAAGCTATTATGAAAGGAAGACGAAAGAATTTTACGAGTTAGGACTTGGACAGATGACAATGGAGGACTTGATAAATAAATTTTTGGAACTACTAAGCTTCGCACCATACATCCAGGGGGATAAGGTAAAAATCTAGCGATTCTTAAGTTGTTTACCACAGTCCTACATGGACAGAATTGAGTTTGACAACCCCAAATCCTTGAGTGAAGTATTCAGGAAAGCACAAATGTTCTATGACCAGTATAAACAGTGGGTGGAGTTTCCCAAATCTTTGAAGGATAAGAAACAAGATCGAATGAACCAACGGAAGAAAGGATACCAACCAGTTCCTTATCGGAATGCAGCAAAAAGTTTTCCGAAAACAGATTTTCACTCCAATCATCTGAATACACAAAACAATGTTAAACTGGTAAACCTGGGAACGAAGAAGTTTGGGGACAACTCCTGCGAGCCATTAAAGTGTTGGGAATGTGGAGAGCCTCATCTAAGGAGGAACTGTCCACATTTAATTTCAGCAAACAGAACTGTTGTTCATACTTTGCAGGAAGCCTCGACAGTGGGAGACGTGGGTAGAAGTCTACATCATATAAATGCAGCCATAGACGACCGGCAAGTTGACCACCAGTCCTTTGTGGTAGAGATCGAAGGTAAAATCAATAACACTCGAGTTTTTGTTTTAATTTACCCTGGAGCTACGTTAATTTATATTACTCCTGATGTAGTAGATTCAAACAAACTTAAGAAGCTGAAGCATGCAAAATCATGGCTGGTACAACTAGCAACAGGAACAAAAAGGAAAGTAGTTGAATTTATTTCTAATTTTGTGATCTGGGATCTTTTCGTCAGGTGACTTATTAAAGAATTGCATAAAATGAGCATAAACAAAAATACACCATAAAGAAAGAAAATCTCAAATGAAAGAGACACAATCATGCAATATGAACACAAATAAATTGATAACAGAGTTCGTCCCTAGTGCACTACATCTCTGGGTCCTGCTCTCAAATGGGTAGGTCTTTTTATTAACTCCACAAAAGAATTTGGCAAAATACATAAATATGCCTCATTATGGAGTTAAGCCACATAAGCTTTTCTCAGATCATAAAACTAACACCACCACTACGTTCATGGCATCGTTTTACCTAAAAATGATTGTCTCCACGCCTCAATCTGATTCAGAGACTTTTGGGCCCCCAAGACACCCTTGCCTCTGTTTTCGTGCCACTGTTCCTGCAATTAATCATTGACAAATCTCAAAATTTGTGTCAAAATCTGGAAAAGTGCACCCAAATCCATATTGTACATATGCACTCAGCCTGCCCCTTCTTTGTTCTCTCTTGTGTCTTCCCAAATGCATTTCTCGAACCCCTTATTATACAATTTTTCTGATTGTTATGCAATAATGAGTAAGCTAGGCGCATTGGTTATTGAGGCTAAATTAAGTCATAGGTTGTTGGGGAGGTTTCGAGGTCGAATCCCATAGAATCCCTATTTTAGCATATTGTTGGCGTGCTCTGCTAATTCTAGCGGAGGTTTTGGCGGGCGGTTAAACAGCGGAATAGTTCTAAATATAGCGGAATATGCTATATTTAGTGAATGATTGAGTTAAGCCCCTAGTTGGGCAAAGTATTATGGTCATGTGGTACAATAGATGTAACCAGGGGCTGGGCTGAAGGCCTAGCCCCTTTCTTTGGCGCATTAGTGTAGACTTTTCATTTAAATAATAATTAAACCACATAACAAACAAGACCCATAGTGTGGTGTAGTGGTTGTTGTGAATGTGTGGGGCCTTTGGGCTACTTGGAGATCATGAGTTCGACTCTTGGGGAGTCAAATAAAATTTTTCATTTTCCAGCCATTGGAGGGGTGCCACGTTGCATCCCATGACTAGGCCATGTGGCACCATATAACTGGTCCACATAAAACTGCCACTTGTCACAATATGATTCACTAATGAAGTTGACATGTGTCATCACCGAACATGCCCATGTGTCTGCCATGCCACATCATCTTTCCAACTCAGTTGTGCCATGTGTCACCCTTGCATTGGTGCCACATGTCACTTTGACTTTTGCATGTTTGACTAAGTTTGACTGAACTTTGACCGCTTATAAATTTTGATCCGTAACTCTGTTTGACGAGCAGTTTGCGCCGATAGAAAGATTGCGATGCACTATTCATGATTATTCCATTTTCACTGGGTTTTAGGAACTTTGAATTTTTTCCCTTTTGTTGTCTGCTGGAGCCATTCTGAGAGTTCTGGTTTGCTTCTGTGTGTTCAGAGTTATCTTAACCTTCTCTGGATCCTTTTTGGATCATGCCTTCCCACTCAGAGCTTTTTGGACCACCAAAAGATTTCATCAATAAATTGGTAAGTGAGGGAAGATTTCCCTCACTTTATTTTTCTCAATCCACTTTGTTGTGCTTGGATGTGTTCCTTTTAAGCCTACTCGAAGATAATCAACATCACCCATGCGTGAAGTCCTCGTCCTTTTGTCCAGGATGATATCTTCTTGTAACTCATCCAAGTACTCAAGTGAAAACTCGTCAACTGATGGTATTGAAATTTCCTCATCCTGATCCATGATCATGGGAGGTTAAAAAAGTTTCAAGTTCTCTACGTTCACAACTGAGTATATCTGCATATAAGGTGGAAGATCTAAACGAAAAGTGTTAGTGCCACTTTTCTCCAAAATAGTGAAGGGTCCATATCGGATGGGATTGAGTTTCTTGCCTTCACCCTTCAATCGTTCCTTGAGTTTCTTGCCATACCCGGTCTCCAACCTGGAACTGATGATCAACCTTGTGCTTGTCATGTCGAGCTTTATACTATGATTGACTCTTCTCCAACTGTTCCCTAACTTCCTGGTGTATCTATTGAATTCTCTCGATGAACTTGCGGGCTCTGTCCTCTGTGCGTTCTTCATTCACATCGACATCTCTCCCATACATCAAGTCCATAGGAACCTTTGGTAGGTACCCATAACATGTCTCAAAAGGTGAAATCTGTGTGGATGAATGTAAAGCTCGATTATAAGCATGTTGTACATAAGGTATATGTTCATCCCATAACTTAGGATGCTTGCTGCAGTAGCCTCGAAGAAAAAGTACCATTGTTACCACCTCTGTTTGTTCGTCGGTTTGTGGATGAACAATAGTGCTCCTCTTAAATTTGGTGTCCATCATTCTCCACAAGCTAGTCCAAAAATCCCTAAGGAATTGAGTATTTTGATCCAAGACAATGGACGTGGGTAATCCAAAGTGAACCCAAACATGCTGAAAAAAGAGATTAGCAGTCTGCTTAGTAGTGATCTTCTTTTTACATGGCATCAAGATACACATCTTGCTGAACCTATCCACTATGACATACAAATAATCATGACCCCCTCTGGTCATTGGTAAACCCCCTACAAAATCCATGGAAATGCTTTCCCATGGATGGGATGGAACAGGAAGTGGTGAGTATAGCCCCAATTTTCTATTAGTGGGCTTACAAGTATAACACATCACACACCCCTTTACATATTTAATTACAATTACTTTCATTTGAGGCCAGTAACAAAACCTCTGCAAATGAGCCATAGTTTTTCCTACCCCAAGATGCCCCGATACAAGAGAAGTATGAGCTTCTCGTATTACATGGACTTGTTCACTTGTAGGAATACATAGGTTCCCAATATGATAGAGTAACTTTCTTTGCAAATAATAGTTCTCTACCTGTGCACCATGGGTTAGCTTCTCATATACTTATTTAAAATCTTCATCGATGGCATATTGTTCTACATAGCTATCATGAGATTAAAAAGTATTCTTCAAAATAATAGAAGCAACAATAAGAGGTCTAGAAAGCATATCGACTACCTTGTTACTTGTACCCTTCTTGTACTTGATTACCAAATGAAATTGTTGTAGAAAACCCATCCATCTGTAGTGTCGAGATTGCTGCAGTTTGGTCTGTGCCTGAAGAAACTGTAAGGGCTGGTGATCTGTATGTATGATGGTTTCCTTCCCTAACAATTAATGCTTCCATTTCTTTACGCTTTGAACTAATGCATACAACTCTTTATCATATGTAGGATAGTTAACAACAACTTGGTTAAAAGTCTCAGAGTGGTAACATATAGGCTTACGATACTGCATCAATACTGCACCCATGGCGTATCCACTAGCATCTGTCTCAATCTCAAATGACTGTTGAATATTCGGCAGTGCTAATACTGGTGCGGTATTGATCTTCTCCTTCAAAATGTTGAAATATTTTTGTTTATTTCCTTCCCACTGAAAAGTGTTCTTCACACTGGTTAAGGCATGCAAAGGGGCTGCGATAAAAGAGAAGTTGGGAATGAATCTTCTCCAATACTGGATTGCACCCAAGAAGCTTCGAATCTCGGTTACACTCTTTGGCTCAGGCCATTTCACAATCACTTCAATTTTGGAAGGATCAATCTTCAATTGTCCTCCTCCCACGATGTGACCTAATTATACAAGTGCAGTCTTGCCAAATTCACAATTAGACATTTTCACATACAACTTTTCCCTCTGCAAAGTATCCAATACTTGATTTACATGCCTGACATGTTCATTCTAAGTCCCACAGAAAACAAGAATGTCATCTAAATATACAATCACAAAGTCATCCAGGAAAGGCTTGAATACATCATCCATCACACGCATGAAAGTTGTCGGAGCATTACAAAGCCTAAACGACATAACTAACCACTCAAACAATCCTTGTTTGGTTTTAAAGGCAATCTTCCATGCATCATGTTTTGCAACCCTAATTTGATGATATCCACTGTGCAAATCCAACTTAATGAAATAAACAACATTCTTTAACTGATCAAGTAAATCATCTATGCGAGGAAGAGGGTATCGATTTTTCACCGTGATTTTATTTAAAGCTCAGTAATCGACACACATTCGCCATGTTCCATCTTTCTTTGGCACCATCACGATTGGAGAACCACAAGGAGATGAACTGGGCCTGATGACACCTTGATCCAATAAGCCCTGTACCTGCTTCTTGATCTTTGTCATCTCCACAACTAAAATCCTATACATACCCACATTAGGCAAAGGAGAATCTTGCTGCAGATGTATCTCATGTTGGATTTCCCTCTTAGGAGGTAATCCATATGGTTCCTGAAAAATATCATCATACTTATAAACAATATCAATTAATTCCTTTTTATGAGATGGATCACACCCTTGGAAGACATCGGATGTCCCAACATCTTTCTCTTTGGCGACCATGAATACATATCTCTTATTAGTGGTTATGAGTCTTTTCATTTGTCCTGCACTAACAAGCGTTGTATTCACCCTCATGTTGTGAGCTCTAACAATATATTCCACTCCCCCTTTAGTAAGGTGGTATTTGTTCTCATGACGAAAGAATACTGCTTTTCTATCATAAAGATAAGGACTTCCCAACACTATGCCACATATATCAAGCGGTAGAACATCCAAATCTACTTCATCAATCAACTTTGAAGCAATGGAAAATCTAACCCTACATTGTTTGGTGACATTAAGTTTTTCTTTGTCACATACCCACCCAAGAGGGTAAGGCTTTGAATGTGGTTTCATTATAAAACCCATCTTCTTGACAAGTGCTTCATATATTAAGTTTACTTGGGAACCCAGATCAAATAATGTATCTATCTTAGTATGTTTAGATACAACTCGTATATGAAATAACTCATTCCTCTTTCACTCATCAATATGAGATTCATCACTAGAAATTGAACTAGCATGAAGAGATCCTTTACCTTGTAATCCAGCTGCTGTGATCTTTCCTTCATCTCTTGATTTGGAACGAAGATCTTGTTGCACTGTAGCAACAGTCTTTGTCTTCCCCTTTCTACTGAACTGTTTCGGTTTCTTTTTCGGATGTAGTTTCCAACAATGTTCTTCATCGTGAACGCTCCTCTTGCAATGAGTGCAAGATGACTTTTCTCCTTCTCTCATCACTGTAGCGGTCTTCTTGCCCTTCCTTTTGAACTTCTTGAAAGCCTTTTGTGGGAAATTGGAAGGTTTCTTCGTGGGATCTTCTTGAACATGTTTCCCCCTGTTCTCAAGGTGAGTGGCTTGCACACA
This sequence comes from Picea glauca, assembly GCA_000966675.3. NCBI lineage: Eukaryota > Viridiplantae > Streptophyta > Pinopsida > Pinales > Pinaceae > Picea > Picea glauca. The sequence goes on from JZKD02S1672720.1 coordinate 1,682,978, forward strand.
AACTTCATCAAGACTAGTGGGGTTAAACAAGAGCAAAGTATGACGAATATAACTATGAAGTGCACCAATATAATTCACTAAAGTTTCATAAGAATCCAAAGGAATATTCAATGCTAAAGCTTTCTTCCTAAATTCCTCTGTGAAACTTTGTACATTTTGACCTTTACTCTGTCTCAACATTTGCCATTCCATCATTGCTTTATGTAAATACCCTAATGGATAGAACTGCTTCCTTATCTCTGTTTTAAAATCTGACCATGAGGAAAGAAGCTTACCACACTTACTTTTTCCTTGTATCTTTTTCTCCCACCATACGAGAGCGGTTCCTTCCAACCGAAGAGAAGCCAGTTTCACTTTAAGTTCCTCTTCGTCAATATGATGAACACGGCAATATACTTCAACCTGCCGAATCCAATTGTCTAACTTTTCAGGATTAGCATCTCCATTAAACATAGGTAAAGAAAAGTTTACATCAAGCCTTAACAATGGTTTCTTAAAAGAGGCTTTATGGTTAGAATGTTGAGAGTGATGAGAATTCTCAGAGGAAGAACTAGAACTTGAAGGCGAAGACGGAGGCTCAGGAGGATCTCCTCCAACCCCTTGGTTTACCGAAGCATCATCATCTACATGTTCTTCCTTTTTCCTCTCCTTCTTCTTCATCCTCTTCTCGTAATCTCCATACATTCATTCGACCATTTATGACATGCGATAAAAGACCATGTGAAAGTTTTCTCATGTTCATCATGCTTGTCTTCTTCTGCCATCTTCTTCCTTCGAGATGTAAGGCCAACTTCGGGATTGAACGTCGTAAGAGTTCCTTCACCCTGCTTATGCTTGGCCCTAGTAAGCATTCATACTCAACAATTCAAGTCAAAGACGACTGCTCTGATACCAACATGATCCGGGATCTTTTCGTTAGGTGATTTATTAAAGAATTGCATAAAATGAGCATAAACAAAAATACACCATAAAGAAGGAAAGGCTCAAAATGAAAGAGACACAATCATGCAATATGAACACAAACAACTTGATAACGGAGTTCATCCCTAGTGGACTACGTCTCTGGGTCCTACTCTCAAATGGGTAGGTCTTTTTATTAACTCCACAAAAGAATTGGACAAAATACATAAATATACCTCATTCTGGAGTTAAGCCATAGACGATTTCCTCAAATCAGAAAAATAACACCACCACTGTGTTCGTGGCATCTTTTTACCTAAAAATGACTATCTCTACATCTCAATCTGAGTCGGACACTTTCGGGCCCCCAAGACACACCTACCTCGGTTTTCGTGCCACTGCTCCTGCAATTAATCACTGATAGATCTCGAAATCCATGTCAAAATATGAAAAAGTGCACCCAAATCCGTATTGTACGGATGCGCTCAACCTTCCCCTTCTCTGTGCTCTCTTGTGTCTTCTCGAATGCATTTCCCGAACCCCTTATTATACAATTTTTCCGGTTGTTATGCAATAATGAGTAAGTTAGGAGCATTGGTTATTGAGGCTAAATTAAGGCATAGGTTATTGGGGAGGTTTCGGGGTTGAATCCCATGGACTCCCTAGTTTATCATATTGTTGGCGCACTCCGCTAATTCTGACGGAGGTTTTGGTGGGCGATTAAACAGTGGAATAGTTCTAAATATAGCGGAATATGCTATATTTAGTGAATAGTTGAGTTAAGCCCCTAGGTGGGCGAAGTATTATGGTCATGTGGTACAATAGATGTAACCAAGGGCTGGGCCGAAGGCCAAGACCCTTTCTTTTCCGCATTAGTGTAGACTTTGCATTTAAATAATAATTAAACCACATAACAAATAAGACCCATAGTGTGGTGTAGTGGTTGTTGTGAATGTGTGGGGCCTTTGGGCTACTTGGAGGTCATGAGTTCGACTCTTAGGGAGTCAAATAAACTTTTTCATTTTACAACCATTAGAGGGGTGCCACGTGGCATCCCATGACTGGGCCACGTGGCACCATATGACTGGTCCACATAAAACTGCCACTTGTCACAATATGATTAGCTAATGAAGTTGACATGTGTCATCACCAAACATGCCCATGTGTTTTCCATGCCATGTCATCTTTCCAACTTAGTTGTGCCACATGTCACCCTTGCAATGATGCCACATGTCACTTTGGCTTTTCCTGTTTGACCAAGTTTGACTGAACTTTGACTGCTTATAACTTTTGATCCATAACTCCATTTGACAAGCTGTTTGCATCGATAGAAAGCTTGCGATGCGCTCTTCATGATTATGCAATTTTCACTGAGTTTTAGGAACTATGAATTTTTTTCCCTTTTGCTGTCTGTTGGAGCCATTCTAAGCATTCTGATTTGCTTCTGTGTGTTATGAGTTATATTAACCTTCTCTGGATCCTTTTTGGATCATTTTGAGTTTATCCTAGATGGTCAAAATATAAGAACAAATATGAACATCCTACCACTAGGATCTTACGATATGATTATCGGGATGGATTGGTTGGAATAGCACAAAGCGGTACTAGATTTTTATACAAAGATGCTTAACTATAAAGATGATGTTGGCACCACTAGAGCATCCCAAGGTATACCAAAACCTGTATCAGTCAGACAAGTTTCAGCGATGCAACTCAAGAAATGTATGAGAAAATGATGTCAAGTTTATGCCATCCAAGTAACGAATTTGTTAGAAAAGGAAGATAAGCCAAAGTTAGAAGACTTTGTTGTCCTACATGATTTTAGAGACATGTTTGTGGATGAGATACTAGAATTACCCCCTATAAGGGAAATAGACTTCTCCATAGATCTACTACCTCATTCAGCCCCTATCTCAAAAGCACCTTATCGAATGAGTCTACCAGAACTGACAGAATTAAAATTACAATTATAGGAATTGTTGGACAAAGAGTATATCAGACCGAGTGTCTCGCCATGGGGGGCACACGTCCTCTTTGTGAAAAATAAATATAGCACTCTAAGACTATGTATCAATTATAGACAACTGAACAAAATGACTATTAAGAACAAATGCCCCTTACCAAGGATAAATGGTTTGTTCGATCAAGTAGGAGGGGCCAAGATCTTTTCAAAATTGGATTTACGATCCGGTTATCATCAAGTTAGGATAAAGGATGAGGAAATTAACAAAACAACCTTTCGAACAAGATATGGACACTATGAATTTGTAGTCATACCTTTCAGACTCACTAATGCACCAGCCACATTTATGTGCCTGATGAACATCATTTTCAATCAGTACTTAGACAAGTTCGTGGTAGTATTTATCGATGATATTTTTGTCTATTCTGAAATGGAGGAAGAACATGATGAACACTTAAGAATAGTTTTGCAAACGTTGAGGAAACACAAGTTGTACGCAAAATTTGACAAGTGCGGCTTTTATCAAAAGGAAATACAATATCTAGGACATGTAATTTCAGCAGAAGGCATTGTCGTAGACCTGGAGAAGATAAAAGACATTATGCAATGGTCGGTACCTAAGGACGTAGTAGATATCTGGTCATTCATGGGAATCACCGGATATTGCCATAGATTTATAGAAGGGTTTTCCAAGATAGCCTACCCTATCACGTCATTACAAAAGAAAGGGACCAAGTTTAACTGGTCAGAAATGTGTCAAGGCAGTTTTAACAAGATGAAGGAATTATAGACAACCGCACCTATATTGAAGGTAGCAGACCTAGATAAAGACTTCATGGTATGTTTCGATGCAAGTAAAGAAGGACTAGGTGGTGTCCTAACTCAGGAAGGACACGCTATATGTTATGAGTCCTAGAAATTAAAGGAACATGAGTGAAATTATGTCACTCACGACTTGGAATTGGCAGCGGTAATACATGCCTTAAAAATGTGGCGACACCACATAATGGGAAGAAAATTTTTACTATCAACGGATAATAGTGGGGTGAAATATCTGTTTGGCCAACTAGATCTTAATGCAAGACAAGCAATATGGCTAGCCTTCTTGAGAAAATTTGACTTCGAGGTCAGACATATCAAGGATAAGGAAAATAAAGTAGCATACGCTTTAAGCAAAAGAGTCCATGGGTTATTTGAGATAAACATTAGCAGGGAAGAAAGTGATATGGAACAAATAATAAGGACGACAGGTATTAATGACGGAAATTACACTAAGATAATGACAGAATTACAAAACAGTACCGCCAAATATGACAAACTAGATCTAAGCATCGACAAGAAGGGACTATTATGATTTAAAAATAGACTTTACATACCAGATTCAACAGAATTGAAATTAACAGTTTTGGACAAAGTGCATAAGAAACCGTATTTTGGCCATCCATGTTACCAGAAAACAATAACTACACTTAGAAAACTATTTTTTTGGCCTAGTATGAAGGGTGAAACAACAGAATACTAGGCTAGGTGCCAAGATTGTCAGCAGGTTAAGGATGAGCATCAACATCCAGCCAGCCTGTTACAACCATTACTAGTGCCAGAATGGAAATGGGAGACCATATCATTGGACTTTATAACAGGTTTGCATAAAACTCAGAAACATAATGATTCTATCATGGTTGTAATCGATAAACTTAGTAAAGTCTGCACACTTTATTCCTGTAAAGTCTACTTTTAAAGCTATAAACATTGCTGAAATATTCATGAAAGAAAATTTTAGACTGCATGGTATTCCTAAAATGGTGATTTCAGATAGAGACATAAAATTCACATCCTCTTTTTGGAAGGAATTTTTTGCAGAGCTAAATACTAATTTTAATTTCAGTACGAGTTATCATCCACAAATGGATGGACAGACCGAAAGGACAAACCAAATTGTAGAAGATATGCTCCGCATGTACGTAAGAACAAAACCGAACAAGTGGGAAGACTATCTGCACTTGGTAGAATTTGCATATAACAATGGGTACCAAACTTCGGCTAAGTTGAGCCCTTTCGAAATACTGTACGGAAGAAAGTGTATGACTCCAATTAGCTGGGATAACCCAGCTGACAGACTCATGGTTGGACCAGAGATGCTTCAAGAAATGGAGAACATGGTAAGAAAGGTACAACAAAACTTGAAAGAATCACAGGACAGACATAAGAGCTACGTAGATTAGAAAAGAAGACACTTGGAATTTCAAGTGGGAGACCATGTTTATTTGAAGGTCAAAGCATGAAAAAGATCGTTGAAGTTAGGGAACTGTGCCAAGATGGAACCTAGGTTTTGTGGACCCTTCGAGATACTAGCTCGAATTGGACCCGTAGCATATCAACTTGCACTTCTAGATAATCTAAGAATTCATAATATATTTCATGTTTCTTTGTTGAAGAGGTATATTCATGACCCTACTCATATGATTGATTGGAACTTGGTGCAGGTGGAACCCAAAGGCGAGTTCTAGGTGGAACCCCTACGCATTTTGGACCGGAGAGAAATAGCACTTTGGAACAGAGTTGTCACTCAAGTAAAGGTGCAATGTAAGAACTTTAGTCTTGAGGAGGCCACTTGGGAGTTGGAGGGAGATTTGTGGAATTCTCATCCAATCCTATTCCATGAAAGGAATGAACACTGAGGACAATGTTTTATTGAAGGGCGAAAGGATGTAACATCCCAAAAAAAAAAATTTAAATTTAAATTTGCTGGAAAATTATTCTATTTTTAGTAAATTCAAATTTGGAAAATTTTTGCCATTTATGGCAATTTCGAATTTCGAATTTGATAATTGTAATTAATTATTATGACTATTGGGAAGAGACTTGATTTGACCTAGCTAACTATTTGACTATGACACTTGTATGAAAACAAAATATTTTATATTGATTGCAAGAGGACAAATGGAACAACCATGTTAAATTTAGCTGAACATGACTCCATAAGTGGGGAACACATTGGAGCTACCTCTAGGATGATTGTTAGAAGTGGAAAATCAGTGATTTGGCCATTGGAAGCCCATGAAAATCAGGGATTTAGAAAGCTGCGAAAATTCCCAAGGGAGGAAAAAGACCTAGGCAAATTGATAAATAACATATGTGAGGAGGCAGGACGCTGCCAAGTACGCTGGGGAGAGAGACTATTGATTTTATTTCCTTGTTGTTATGAACACTACTGAGTAAGTGTGAGGAATAGGAATCTGTTGAAGTTGAAGGACATTACTGAGGAGGATTTTTCTAAGTTCGCCCTCATGGATTCATGGTCAGGCTAGGGGGTGAATCGGGCAAGTGATTTTGGCTTCCCTATTCTATGGTTGGGAGGAACGTGGTTGTTCCCTTTGTCTTCCCATGGATTGGATTTAGATATGTTGATATACACCTCCCTGTTTTGAATGGCTATGTCTGATTGATGTAATGTATCTATTGGGTGATTATATCTAATTGCGGTAATGTAAAC
>JZKD02S1672720.1:1713964-1726194 GCA_000966675.3 Picea glauca
TTTGCAGGAAATTAGTCTCGGCGAGGATGAGATTATATAGAAGCAGGCTGCTGCAACCTGCGATCGAATTTGTAATAGTTGTTTTTTTTAATAACGTGGACTACGTGATGCGATCGGAGAATCTACATGTAATCTGTTATTCTCTCGACGTCCTTACCAACGTTGATTTTTATATTCCTGTCATCCGGAAAATAAGGCTTTTCCAACAATTTTTTTATTTGTAAGTAAAGTTTTTTTGTTGTATATGGTGATTGGTCGCTGACTCGCTATTGAGACTCGTGAAAGTCGTCTGTAGACATTCTGTTTTCGTACGTTAAGCTACAATACGACATTACTCTTAGAGTCCATCTAGATGGGCTACTGCCGGACATGGGCAGAAAAAGCAATTGGACTTTTGAATGAGTGCACAATGTATTTACACTCTGCGTAGCAGTATTGAATGTTCGTGGAGGTCAGTGGACGAACAGTAAACAGTATTGAATGTTGCGTGAAGGTGAGTAGACGAACAGCAAACAGTATTGAATGTTAGGTGAATACGGTGTTTGCTAAACGTTTTATTTTTTTGTTTAGAAATCAGGTGATGTGAATTTGGACAAAATCGTTATTTTCTGTGGTTTAAATTGCATTTCTGAATGTATAAATAGATATCAGCGTGCTAAAAAACCCCTGATTTTGATTATAGAAACTTAACCAATCAAATCTATAGATCCAACTATTATCATGAAATTTCGAGCAAAATAAAATAGAAAAAGTTGCCAGAAAACAGCCAAAAAGTAGAACTTTTAAACTACTTCATAAATAACTACTTGCTACTCTACATTGAATGTTAAATGATAATGGATATACCTTGTTGAACTTGAAATTAATTCAAAATAACCAACTTGTTGTTATGCATTGAATGTTATATGAAAATGGATATACATTGTTGAATTTGAAAGTAATTCAAATTCAAATTGAATAGTACATCAGAATGGATATTGATTGTTATACCACTTTGTAGCTCAAAGGCTTCCTCCGACGGAGAATGAAGCTTGAATAAAACTTGTCTCAGAGTTCTGCCTTTGCCGATTGCTTCCTTTTGCGATCTCAACATGAACCCATAAAACCTCCTATGTGAACCCAAGAAAGATCCCAGCATGAACCTTCAAACAACCCAACGCCTAATTTCCCTTAGTGGCCACCTGCCTAGCGGGACTTACCACGGATGCTATTCAGGACCTAAGTGAACTTCCGGTAATCTCCTTAGTAAACTTTCGTAAAGCTCTCCAGTGAACTCCAGACAATCGCAATAGTAGGCAAACAGATAGAGCATAAAACAAAGACAAGATAATAGCCAATTTTCAGAGATAAAATGCAGACGCTGATTTATATTAAAAGAGCCAGAGTGGCTAGATATACAGACTTTGAGCACAGATTGCTCTTTTCTCACAATAGACACACAGACAGACTGAAACTAAATGCTTCTGCCACTTTAGGTTCGTGCTGGCCGAGCCAGAATCACGCAGGCTTATCAAAGCAACCTATATGAAAGACACAAAGCTCGAAGAAAGGGAGCTTAGAAGACTCGGACTTACAAACTCAAATTGACTCCCTTCAAATGAACCTCTCATCTCCTTATATACAAAATTTCGGAGAAGAGAATCATTTCTTAGATAAGACATTTTACTATTCTCTTTGGAATCAAATCTACTTTTAAGATTTGGCGGAACGATCATGCAAGAACCTTCCAACCAAATTTCAAATCTACTTTCCATGTATCTAAGGAATCTTAGAAATGCAGGTCAAACCACGCCAAAAGCTAGAGAACTGCTCTAGGTTTCTAAGATACTTTTATTTGAAATATTACAAAGTGGAGATTTATGACGAAAATCCATGAAAATCGACTGACGCCACTGTCGGCGAGTAAGACATGAATAGGCAAGACTCTAACCATTCTCAATTGAGTATGGAATCTTTCTTCATATTTGAGAGTGTCCCACATTTTGTTGTAGATTTTCCAAATGATAAAAGGTTGGCCATTTATCATTTGTACACTGGTTTTAGCCTTGGTCACCCATTGAAGACGGTTGAAGATGAAATGACACAAAATTTCCCCATCATTTGGCCCATTCTAAAAAAGACTTTGGACATATTGCAGAGGAGATAAAAGGTTGCATATAGAAGATAGAATTGTTGGGTCTATTGCACTTTTATTGAGACCAAAATCTTTCCACCAATCTGCAAGCCAACTTGGAGGTCTTCCTGATGTGGCAGTGTTAACATTTCCAAATTTGACAAGTGTTAAGAAGTCTTCTTGTTGTATGAAATCCCACCACAACATTTTGTAATGAGAATAATCATAGTCACTGCCAGGGAAGTATAGTGCTTGATTTCTTTCTGGCCAATGGCATAGTAATCTAGGTCTTTGGAGGCAAAAGTATTGTTGTTTAAAACCTTGGTTATTCCTAATATCCCAAATGAGATCTATGTCATGAAAAATACTGGAGAGAGCATCTTGTACTTCAGCAGCCTTTTGTGAACCTCTTGAAATGACAAGAATCGGGACATTAGAACTTTGCATGTTGCATACTTCTGGGACCAATCCTGGACAATGAAATTGGTTTATGGGAGATAGCAATTTTGTACTTCTTAATTCCCAATGAGGTTTCCAATTTGATGAGTATTGTTCCCAACTCAATGTATCTGGAATAGTTGTTAAGACTTCGGATCCATTTCTCAATTGGACAAAGATAATCATAGAGACCTGTTGGAGGTGTTCTCTGCTTAAAAAGTCTGGGATACAATTTGTGGTGCCTTTAATATGTTCTATAGAAAAATCAAAATTGTTGAATAGGGCTTGCCACCTAGCAAATTTTGCATCACTGGGAGTTCTTATTTCTTTGTTAAGAACTTTATTCATAGCTGTAACATCAGTTCTTAGCAGAAATTTCTTATATATAAGAAATATTTCAAATTTATGAATGGCATTTAGAGTTGCTTTTATTTCTTTGTCTAGGGCAGAATAATTTTTTTCACTAGCTGTCCAGAGTCCAGAAGAAAACTGAACTATTTCTTCTCTTTTCTTACCTCCTTGTTCTCTGACTTGTTTAAGGATGGCTCCCCAACCAAAATTGCTGGCGTCTGTTTCAACAATTTTAGGAAGATCATCATCAGAAATTTAAAGCAATGGAAGTGTCTTTGCTTTGGACTTAATATTTCTGATAGCTTGTGAATGTGCTTCTGTGCATGGCATTAGGTCTTTCTTTAACCTGTCATTCAATAATTTACGATCTTGGGCACATCCTTTATAAAAATGACTAATATAACTTAGGCTTCCAAGAAATTTTTGTAGTTGGACTTTGTCAGTAATTTTATCTGGACACTTATCAGCAAATTCAATGGCATGGGTTTGCAGGGTTAATTCACCATTTTGAATGATATGGCCAAGATACTTGTCTTCAGTTCTGAACAGTTCAAGTTTCTTCTTTGAGAAAACCAGTCCTGCTTATTTGACAACTTGTATGAATTTCTTAAGGTGTTTGAAATGTTGTTCAATAGAGGAAGAAAATACAAGTATGTCGTCAATATAAACAATAAGCCAATCGAAATAAGGTTTGAGAGTGTCATCCATGACTCTTTGAAATTTTGTTGGGGCATTTTTCAAACCAAAGAGCATGACATTCCATTCATAATGTCTTGCTGGAACACTAAAAGTTGTTTTGAATTTGTCTTCTTCTTTTACTACTACTTGCCAGAATCCTAATTTTAGGTCAAATTTAGAAAAAATCTTTGCTCCAGCAATCCTTGTGACCAAACTTGTTTTGTTTGGAATATGATAGGTATCATCAGCCAATACTTTGTTTAGTGATTTATAATTTACCACTAATCTGGGGATTCATCTGAGTTGTTCAAAATGTTTATTAACATAGAATCCATAGCAATTCCATGGACTAATAGATTCCCTGATAAGCCCTTTGTGAAGTAAGCTTTTGATCTCTTCTGAACATAACCTTTGATATTCAACATTCATTGGGATAGCTCTTCTTTTTCAAGTTTTTCCTTCATAGACATCTTTATATGGAAGTGCGACTTCATGTTTTTTATGATGCCAGAAAGCAGTTGGATTTTCTGAACATATTTAATCTTCAAATTCTTGCTTCAACTTTAGAATCTTTTTTTTTATTTGACTTTGGTTGAGCTGATCAATAATTCTTAACTCAGACTGTTTTTTTTTCAATTCTTCTATCTTGAGTGTCTTACTCTGGACTGTGTAAACCAGAGAAGAAATCCTAGGAGAAGATACAAAAGGAAGTTTAATAGATTTATTGATCCTTTTGTTGGTGAAGGAATGCTGATAAAATAACCAGAGGTTCCATTTGACAATTTTGTAGAACCATGAGGTTCAACGGCAGAAAAGAAAGGAGTTTCGAGAATACAGGCTACCAGAATGTTTGTAAGAAAAAATTTCAAAGATAAGCAATGATGTTTGAAACATAGAACTACCTCAGGGACTTCATAGGAGATCTAAGTTGGTACATTTCCTAATCCAATAGCACTCATTTGTGTTTTATGAAAAAATTAGATAGGAATGATATCTTTATTCAAAATATTGAGGTCAAATCCTGTGTCTAACAAAGTCTTGAGTTTGAATAATTTCCCTTTGATCTTGACATCTAAGAGGACATGGAATTTTTTATGATGAATGGAGAGAATTCTCTCGACCTTGTTTTCATGTCCTATACCCTGACCTTCTTTCTTTGTTTGTGCCTTTATTTCTTTCTTAAGATTTCCAATTTCTCTTCCTAAATCGGAGATGGAAATAGTCTGTACAGGGCAAGAAATCAAAGTGGTTGGGAGAGGGCGCAAAGCGGGTTTACAAGAAGACTTTAGGGCTGTTGACTTTTTGTGAAAGGTAGCAAGAATTTGTTGTTGCGTTTTCCATTCATAAAATGAAATCCAAACATTGTTTTTGGTCATATATGCTTGCCAATTTGTTGATAAGGCCAATTTTTCTTTGTTTGAGACAGATTTGGAGAATCTTTTTGCATGAGGATGGGTAAACAGATCCCAATTCAGCATACCTTTCATCCATTCTTCTTTTACCAAATGTTTATGGCACTCATTTATTAATGAAAGGAACTTTCTTATTTCTGGTACCGCATATTTCCGGGATGACATATTACCGGGACGACATATTTTCGGGACCACATGATATTTAGGTGGTTTTTCGGCACATGGTTTTTTGCCGATGGTTTTCTATTTCCGGTTAAGGAATTAGGGTTTTAGACTAATCCAGGTCATTGGGTTAGGGTTTTGGATGCCGATAGCTCCTATATGTCTATTTTATTGTAAACAATGTAACACAATGTATGAATATAATATATGCTGGTTTTCCCGATTTGGGTTTCCAGGGGGAAAATCTCTATGTAATGTTTGCATTTTCCATTGTATCTTTTCTATTCTTTTCTGAATATATGTTTACAGTAGACATTGTACAAGGTTAGAATTTACAGAAACCTCCCCATAATTATAGATTCATGAAGTCAAAGTATTGTCTGGAGCTTGATAAACCTAGCTTCAGATAATGGTTTAATGAATATATCAACTACCTGGTCATCTATTATGCAATAGACAAGAGAGACAATGTTCTCATGAACCAATTGTCTAAAATAGTGAGCATGGAGCTCAACATGATTCATCTTACTAAAGGAAATAGAGTTATCCAAAACTTGAATGACACTCTGGTTGTCACAATAGATGGTAGTCGAAGTCTGGACAAGAAAGTCAAATTCACTAGACTAGAGTGTAGAACACTATTTTTTTTTTCTACTTTTCTTTGATATATTTCTAAGTTTCTCTAATGTTTATTTTTCATTTTTCATTTATTTTATTTATAAATTTATAAATTTTTATAATAATATTAAATTTAATTTTTAAAAATATTGATTTTCAAATAAATTTGCTCACTTTATTTTTTATTTTCATTTTTCCTCAAAACGTATTCTTTTTTCATTTCCCTTTATTTATTTTTAATTATTTTCATTTAACTTTCACGTTTCCTTTAGGTCCTTAAAACCACGTTATTCTTTTAACTTCACAATCTCAGTGTTGGAAGATTGGTTGTTGTCATTGATGTCAACCCTAGTCATTGGTTTTGGACTGCAAGATTGATGAAGTTATTTGGACATGAAGGACAATGCACATGCATATACAACACTCATGGATGGATAGTATACATAATGTTGTTTTCGGTGGTAGGTGGAACGTCACATGGATCCTCATGGTTGAGGAGAAATGAATTTTTGAAGATGACAAAGTGAATTGAAGAAGGAAGTACAGATCGACCCTGAAGATAATTAAAGAAAATAATTACAAAATAAGAAAGTGTTAGGTCGACCCTAATGTTAAAAGGAAGTGACATAAAGGGTATAAATACATATAATTATACATTCATTTTAAAACACACTCAAGTTTGTTAATGAACAAGAAGATATAAGTCGAATTTCAAAGGAAATCTGAAGCAAAGAAGGTCCGATTTCAAGGGACGATGAAGTCTTTTGGTGATGTGTTCTAAGGTATGTTATTTACAAGTCATCTTACCATTTTCGCTATAATTTGTTTTCTAGAATTATTTAGATGGTGAAATTAGTATGGTATTGAGAAGACATGTCTAGGTACCCGTGGTAAAAATTTCATCTCTTTACTCGCTATAATTTTGGAGATACACCCTGTGGAAGATAGGGTTTTTGACTAGTCTTGAAGCTAGTCATAAACATGTGTCCCAGGTAAAACAATCATAACTTATTCATAGAGAATCCAAATGAAGTGAGACCAATTTCATTGGAAAGAGTACAAGCTATAGTTTTGTGTGTGAGAATTTCATAATCTGTTGTTAAATATTGACCACAGAGCATTATGTACAAGTTCACTCTCCCGAATAAACCATAATTGAATAAGGTCTACCATTTTCTCTATGACTTGTTTTTGGGGAGGATTCAAGGAGTGAAAATTGGAGGAATTTCAGAGAATACATTGAGTTATATTATTTACAGGATCAAAGTATTCTAAGAAGTGAAGAATTGAAGAAATTGAAGAAGCCTAAGGAAGCATTATCAGATTCTATGTGATGGTTAGTTGATGGTGATAATTTAATGTAAAGTTTTATTATCTCTCATATATTCTTGGGCAGAAGGAAGGGGTAAGGATTGAGAGGTCAAACCTCTTTTCATATTGGAGGATTGTATATTCCTTTTGGAGGTTTATCCCTCTCTTTATATTTGGAAGGTGTAGCTACCTTTGGAAGTCATTACTTCCCTTGAATAATAACTATTGGTGATTTCTCATATATTGTGCATGGTGTATTGTGGTGTATTGGTGTAACTGTTCTACTATTGTTCATTACTCATTGGGTATAATTGAATATATAATATGGTTTAAGTATAAGTTGAAAATGTTTTTAAAATTGTACTTGATACTGATTCACCCCCCTCTCAGTATCAACAATTGGTATCAGAGCAGGTTGCCTTCAGAACAATTTAACCACTAGAAGGAAAATCCTAAGCAGAGATGGATGACCATGAGCACATTTTAAATGGAATTCAAATATTTGATGGAAGACATTATGCATATTGGAGTGATAGAGTGAAAAATTACATAACAACTTCGGGAGTAGACATTTTGTATTCATTTGTAAATGGCTATGTAATCCCAAATAATGTCCAACCAATCCAAATGAGAAGAATCTTATGAGTTGTAATTAAAAATACAGACATGTTATTCTAGGAGCATTGGCACCAACCATTTCTAGCAAAGTGATGGGTTGCAACACTGCTAAAGAGTTATGGGACAAACTCAACAGTATATATGAAGGTGATCCAAAAGTTAAGAAGGTCAAGCTTCAACGACATAGAGAATAATTTGAAAATTTGAAGGTGAATGAAAAGGAAGATATTGCAACCTATTTTCTTAGAGTTGATGAAGTTGTTAATGCTATAAGAGGATTAGGTGAAGATCTCGATGAATCCTTGGTTGTACAAAAAGTGTTGAGATCGCTTCTCTTGAAGTATGAAGTTAAGGTCTTCGCCATTGAAAAAATTAGGGACTTGACCAAAATGAAAATGGATGAATTACATGGGTCTCTTATAGAATATGAAATGAGAACATGTACAGAAAGTGACTAGCCAAAAAATGAAGCAACCTTTAAAGCCATAAAGAAGACAAAATACAAGAATAACGACCTTGATGAAGAAATAACAAATTTCGTAAGAAGGTTCCAGAAGGGAAGTGAAAAATACAAAAGTAAACCTCCTCTCAAATTCTTTAACTGTGGTAGAATATGACATATTGTTGAAAACTACTACTATAAAAAGAGAAGTCTCAACAATAAAAAAAGATTCTACTCCAAGGATGATGACATCTCCTCAGATGAGATTGATGAGGAATATATTGATGGAGGAGAAGTCCTCTTCATAACCCAAGAAACCCAGGATGATGATCACAAGAGTTCTAAAGAAGAATAAACCATTTCCAAAGAAGATTTAGATGAAGAAACCAACCTTGATTCCTTTTGGGGATACAAAGACAATGCAGAGAGTGAACAAGAAGATGAGAATATTGAAAATTTGAAGCATGTTGAAACTGAAAATAACAATCTTAGAAACACAAATATAATACTAAAAGGTGAATTGAGTAGTTGTGAAGAAGAGAATTACAAGATTAAAAAGACCATTGATAGCCTGAAGGAACAATCAGAAGATTATGAGAAATTGAGAGAAGAATTGGATCACACAAAAGGGGAGCTACTATTGACAATAGAAAAGTTGAAGAAGTTGGAAAAAAACACTGAAAAATTAGATGAGATCCTTAGCAGTCAAAGATCTCCAAACGACAAGACGAGACTAGGATACAATGATAGTTTGAAGACAAAAAAACAAGAGAAGGAAGATGAAAATGATGAAACCAACACTCCAGAACAAGTTGAACAACAAGATTGAAGACTAGAATTAAGAAGGAATGAGACATCAAGAAGATACTCTCCCATCAGGTATGAAAGCAATCATTATGAAGGAAACTACATAAGAATAGATCATGAACCCAGATGGACCACACCACAAAGAAGATTACTTACTCCTAGGTATCAAAATTTCTTTCTTGGACATTGTTATACTTGTGGAAATTTTGGACACAAGGCAATCAATTATAGAATCAATGAAAGGAATAACTACACAATATACATGAATGGTGCAAATAGTAGATATGGGAATGTTCATAGACCTGCCAACATAAATTATAATCCATTTGACCCATTAATGGATTAAAATATTGTATGTTACAAGTGGAATAATATTGGTCACAAAGAACGATATTGCAGAGAGATGAAGGAAGATAATCATATGCCAAATGTCCCTATACCAACTACAACATGGAAAAGGAAAGAAATTCCACACAATGAAAATTGTTGAATAACATTGGTTGCTAAACAATGTGAAGAATAAGATGAATAGTTCATAAACAATGGGTGCTCATCTCATATGACTGGATATCAAAGAAAATTTGCCAGCTTGAAGAAAAAGGGTTGAAATGTTGCATTTGGAGATGACACATCTACCAAAATACTTGGAAAGGGAACTGTAAAGATTGGAAGTGAAAATGTAAAAGAAGGAAAATTCCTATTGGTTGAAGATTTGAAGCATAATCTCCTCAGTGTCAACAAAATATGTGACCAAGGATACATGCTTACGTTTGACTCACAAAAATGTAAATCAGAGAAAATAACTTAGGAAGATTGGTTGCAACTGCAACAAAAGACTGAACAACATATACATCCTAGACATGAAGAAGAGAGAGAAGACAGAAGCCACACAAAAGGATTCCAAGGAAGACAATTTCCCAAAGACCAAAAATAAGGATGAAGTATTATTGAGTGCCACATGTTCAGGGGGAGCAACCCCAAAGAAGAATATCACCTTATGCCATTGAAATTGGGGGGAGTAACCCTACCCTTTTCCATTGATGTCAAAGGGGGAGAGAAATTCGGATCATGATGACAGTGAGAGAATGAGTGTTGCCATCAATGACAAATGCAAAGATTGTTGCAAGATTGGTTGTTGTTATTGATGTCAACCCTATTAATTGGTTTTGGACTGCAAGATTGATGAAGTTATTTGGACATGAAAGACAATGCACATGCAGATACAACACCCATGGATGTATAGTATACATAATGTTGTTTCTGGTGGTAGGTGGAACATCACATGGATCCTCATGGTTGAGGAAAAATTAAATTTTTAAGATGACAAAGTGAATTGAAGAAGGAAGTACAGGTCGGCCCTAATGTTAAAAGGAAGTGACATAAAGGGTATAAATACACATCATTATACATTCATTTTAAAACACACACATGTTTGTTAATGAACAAGAAGATATAAGTCGAATTTCAGAGGAAATCTGAAGTAAAGAAGGCTAGATTTGAAGGGAGGATGAAGTATTTTAGTGGTGTGTTCTAAGGCATGTTATTTACAAGTCATCTTACCATTTTCACTATAATTTTTTTTCTAGAATTATTCAAATGGTGAAATTGGTATGGTATTGAGAAGACATGTCTAGGTACCCATGGTAAAAAATCCATCTCTTTATTCACTATAATTTTGGAGATACACTCTGTGGAAGATAGTGTTTTTGACTAGTCCTGAAACTAGTCATAAACAAGTGTTCCAGATAAAACAATCATAAATTATTCTTAGAAAATCCAAATGAAGTGAGAAAAATTTCATTGGAGAGCATACAGGCTGTAGTTTCTTGTGTATGAATTTCAAAATCTGATGTTAAATATTGAGCACAGAGCATTCTGTACAAGTTTTCTCTCCTGAATAAACCAGAATTGAATAAGGTTTACCATTTTCTCTATGACTTCTTTTTGGGAAGGATTCAAGGAGTGAAAATTGGTGGAATTTCATAGAATAAATTGATTTATATTATATACAAGATCAGAGTATTATAAGAAGTGAATAATTTCAGAAGTTGAAGAAGTCTCAGGAAGCATTATCAGGTTCTATGTGATGCTTAATTGATGGTGATGATTTAATGCAAAGTTTTATTATCTCTTGTATATTCTTGGGTGGAAGGAAGGGGCAAGGATGGAGAGGTAAAGCTTCTCTTGATATTGGAGGATTGTATCTTCCTTTTGGAGGTTTATTCCTCCCTCTATATTTGGAAGTTGTAACTACCTTTGGAAGTCCTTTCTTCCCTTGAACAATAACTATTGGTTATGTCTCACATATTGTTCATTATGTATTGTGGTGTATTGGTGTAACTCTTCTACTATTGTTCATTTCTCGTTGGATATAATTGAATATATAATCTGGTTTAAGTATAAGTTGAAAATGTTTTTAAAACTGTACTCGATATTGATTCACCCCCCTCTCAGTATCAACACTTAGAAACGTAGATTTCCCCTGATTTAAATATTTCAACAAGATCTTTATGGGCCACCATAATCATAATTATCAAAGCATAAAAAAAAAGTTGTAATTTTATTTACAAATTATAAAGTTAGTTATGTGCATTTAGAAAAAAAAGTTTATACTTTTATTTACAAATTAAAAACTTATTTATGTATATTTGGAGTAAGTTAAATTTATATTAAAAATATTTATTTAAAATGTAATTTTAGTTTATATTTTGTTTAATTATAAATCAAAATAAAATATTCAAAATTGAATATTGGAGAAAAATATACTATAAAATTGGACTTCAATGTTCACCTTATTGGGAAGTGTGGGGAGAACATATTGTTAAAAAATTAATTAAAAAGTACCTAGGTAAGTGTTTCTCATCACCGAGGTGCCTAAGGGCTGAGAACATGCCTAATGTTGACCCTAGTCAGTTAATTTGTGAGATGCAAATTAAAAGGTGACTTTTTCGAGACTTAGGGAAAGTGGGTAAGTAAAGTGATTTTATCCCCACCGTTGATCTCATCTAATCTCAACTGCTAGATGAGATGACCCTTGAGATTCCCTCATGAGGTCAATTAGGGTAAGGAGGGCACACCACTCTTTGGTTGTTGAGATATTTTGAGAGAGAGAAAGAGAGAGCATTTTTTTTATCTTGAGGAGAGGCCATTTTTGCAGAGCTAGGGTGTTGGCAAATTCAGTGGATAGAATGCAGTGATGGTTGTTGTCATTAATGGAAACAGTAGAGACAGTAGGATAAGAAGGATAAAACCCCGTGGGGATTTGGAAGTAAAATCTCAG
>JZKD02S1672720.1:1814799-1833946 GCA_000966675.3 Picea glauca
GAACTGTGTTGGAGCAAGCAGCAGCTGAGGAGGGAGAATCTGGTAGAGAAAGGCAACTAGAAGAGGTCAAGTTCAGGGCCATATTATGCTGCCAGCACCAAGCTCAACTCAGGCCAAGTTTTACAGCAGCAAGGAAGGTGAGTTAGGGCTCTACATCCTCATCCATGACTGGCCAGATTCAGCCATTTTGTTCAGCAGAGAACAGGGCCAAATTCTGGGTGCAATTTTAGTCAACAGCGAGTTGTACCAGAGGTCGTACAGCTACAGCAAGGTGTGTTGAGTTAGTTGGGTCGTACAGAGCCTGTGGAGAGGAAAAACCATGCCCATAAATTTTCTGTAAGAAATTTCTGAATTGTATTTGTTGTAAAATTCCTCAGAATCCTCAATAAGAAGCCCTCCTTTGCTAGTTTTTCCCCACACTGGGGTTCCAGGGTGCTTCTGGTGTCTGTGTTTTTTATGCTTGGTTTACTGTATGTTTTCGCTGCAAATCTAAAGGTTTTATATCTCAGTTGTAGGTTACTGCATAAATTCAGATTTTATATCAACATTGATAATTTCTGGTTTAGTTAATTTATTGGCAGCAATCTCAGTGACTGAGATATAGGTGTGAAATCAACATGGTATCACAGCTCAGCCTCTGAGTACAGGACAGCCAAGTGACTTGCTCTGCAGACCAGCAAGGGTAAATCAGCAAGTAGGACAGAAGACCAGATTGTGTGGGTGAAAACAAGACAACAGACTCAAATGGCCAGTGTAGGCTTGAGGGTTGAGGGAAGGCTAGATGGAGCCTCAAATTTTTGTCCTTGGAGGGAGCGAATTAGCGTGGTGCTGGAGATGAATGGGCTACTGGAAATTGCAGAAGGCAAAGTGGCAGCCCCAGCTGATCCAGTACAGCTAGCTGCCCATACCAAGAAGGATGTCAAGGCCAAAAGGATACTTGTGGATGGTGTCAAAGACCACATCATTCCACATTTGTCTAGCAAGAAGACAGCAAGGGAAACGTGGGAGGCTCTGGTAAAGTTATACTAGTCTAACAACCAGAGAAGAAAGATGTTGCTCAGAGAGAAGCTGAGAAGCACGAAGATGGCCAAGGGAGAGTCGGTGGTCACTTACCTCACAAAGTTCACTCAGATTCAATATGAACTTGCAGCAGTGGGGGAGACCATGGACATGAGAAACGCGAAGATGGCCAAGGGAGAGTCGGTGGTCACTTACCTCACAAAGTTCACTCAGATTCGAGATGAATTTGCAGCAGTGGGGGAGACCGTGGACGAGACCGAGTTGGTGAGGACAGCCTTGAATGTCTTCACCAAGCAGTGGGACGTGTTTGTCCGAGGGGTGGTTGCACGGGAGAAACACCCTGATTGGGAGAGGTTGTGGGATGACTTCACCCAGGAGGAGTTGCAAGTGGATGCATCTCAGGGTAGTCAACCGAAGAGTGAGGAGGAGGAGAATGTGGCTCTTCATGCAAAGAAGAGCAGTGGAGCGGGAGGCTCCAGGGACATGGGAAAAGTGAGATGCTTTGCATGTCACAAAACTAGCCATTATGCCAACAAGTGTCCTAACAAGAAGGAGGAGTCGGAGGTAGCAGCTACAACATCTACTGAGATGGATGCGTTTTTGCAGAGAAATTCAAGGATGAATTTTCTCTGGTTGCCACTCTTTCTAGCAACTGCAGATTGGCTGAGTTTGAGGACAACAAGGCATGGTTCGTGGACAGTGGGTCATCTCGCCATATGACGGGAATGAGGTCAATGTTCCTTAGTGTTTCAGACACGGGCTCAGATTTCCATGTGAAGAATGGGGCATGCACCAAGCATGCAGTAAAGGGGGTTGGATGCATCAAATTCCAGCTAGAGTCAGGAGTGTCTCTAGAGCTGGATGAGGTGATGTATGTGCCAGAGTTGAAGGTTAACATGCTCTCTATATCAGCTCTGGAGGATATGGGTATGATGTAATGTTCGTTGATGGACATGTGCTCATACGGGCAAAGGGAGCGACCTTGGATGCAGCAGTGAAGCTTAGCATCATGCAAGGTATGATGTATAGGGTGTTGGGACAACCTATAGATGGGTTCAGGGGGATCCTAGATCAAAGATCAGTGTCGAAGAAAGTCAGTTGGTATGACTTGACATTGATGGCTGAGCGGAACAACACATCAGATCAGAGTGCAGCAGAAGTAGCAGGTGGATCTTTCGGTTTAGAGGGAACAGCTACAGCAGCATCAACAAATTTGATTGGATCAGAGATTGATCCTGGTGGAGACACCTCCCTCGCTAAGAGGGAGTGTTAGTTTTAGCTCGGTTGGTGTCTCAGTTGTGCCTATGTGTCCTAAGCCAGCTGAGGGACACCTTAAACAGACCCAAATCAGCCTTTGTATTTCAGCCTAAGGTAGACTTAGGCTTGCAGCAAAATTCAACTTTGAGTGGAATGTGGGGCCCAAGGAGAGAGGGTGCACCTCTGAATGTGACTGCTAGTGGAGTGTTGGTCCCTATCCAAGGGGGGCGCACCACCTAGTAGAGAGTGGGGCCCAACAGCCCCAAATCTCAACCATTGAGGCCAAGCCTTGGCACACATCTCAAAGGGAATGGGGGGCTGATAGGGAAATAAAGAGAGTCTGAGGGTGAGAGGACAGAACAGATTCTCATTTGTGAGTGAGCAAGTGAGCAGAAGGAGGGGTGTTTGAGGCTGAGGAAGGAGGGTGAATTGTGTTGGAGCAAGCAGCAGCTGAGGACGGCGAATCTGGTAGAGAAAGGCAGCTGGAAGAGGTCGGGTTCAGGGCCATATTAGGCTGCCAGCACCAAGCTCAACTCAGGCCAAGTTTTACAGCAGCAAGGAAGGCAAGTTAGGGATCTACATCCTCATCCAGGACTGGCCAGATTCAGCCATTCTGTTCAGCAGAGAACAGGGCCAAATTCTGGGTGCAATTTCAGTCAACAACAAGCTGTACCAAAGGCCGTACAACAACAGCAAGGAGTGTTGAGTTAGCTGGGTCGTACAGAGCCTGTGGAGAGAAAAAACCCTGCCCAGAAATTCTGTAAGAAATTTATGAATTGTATTTGTTGTAAAATTCCTCGGAAGCCTCAATAAGAAGACCTCCTTTGCTGGTTTTTCCCCACACTAGGGTTTCAAGGTACTTATGGTGTCTGTGTTTTTTATGCTTGGTTTACTGTATGTTTCCGCTGCAAATTTTCAGTCTTATATCTCAGCTGTAGGTTATTGCATAAATTCAGATTTTATATCAGCATTGATAATTTCTGGTTTAGTTAATTTATTGACAGCAATCTCAGTGACTGAGATATAGGTGTAAAATCAACACTAAAAAGAATACAATTGGTATTTTATGTCTACATTCCATCTTCTTATGACACCAACTGCCTTTGCTATGTGTAATCTTACCAACATCCATTGGTATAGAGTCTAGACATGTATTAGTGTTTACTATTTACACAGTACCCTTTTGAATGATGCGGAAAGGCCAAGTATCTAGTCCATCGGGTCAGCCACCTTCAGCTAATGACCAACCTTTGAAAACCCCTTTGAGAATGTATTTTTTATCCTGCACATTTTGTTCTTATTTCTTATAGAGGCATCATACTTTCATTAAATAGAATATTCATCACATTTTTATCTTCCATGTGCATTGCTTCAGGGTCTCATGTTTTTACCTCATTGATTTCCTCATAAACATCACTTCTTATTTGTCGGAAGCACTTCCATTAATTTTAAGTAATGATATCCTTCAGATGTTAACTTTATCATATATTTTATTGGTGCTCATTGTGGACTTACATCATGCTTAAACGGTTTACACTATTTAGCAAGTACTTTATTTCTTGTCATAATTGTATCTTTATGTAGGCAGCATTCTTGGGGTATCCCTTGATTCTTTACCTTTTTAAACAGAGGAATCAGAGTATTTCTGTAATCTGTATCTTTTATGGTCCTATTTCCAGTTATTGAAAGGCATTACACTGTGACATGGGATTATCTATCATAACAATACCCTATGTTCTGTAGATCTTTGTGCTCAATTCACCTCTTCTGCAATTTGGTGACTCCTCTTCTTTATGGTTGTGAGGTGTGGAGACCATATATGATGCAAACAGGTTGGAGCCGCATTGAAAATGTTATCAAAGCATATTGACACCAAGAAAACAGCTTTGAACTCTATCAGCTTTAGCCAAGTTCGGTGCTTGCCCTCTCTCCACTTCAATGGTTCTTAAAATTTAAATTTTAAACCATGCTGCACAGGGTTTGGTACATTAGAATTTTGACCACTTCTCATCTCCAATGGCTAAATCTAGGCATTGAGAAGACTCCCCCCCCTCCCTAGAGTTCTCTAGGGATACTCCAAATCTCACCAAGAGTGATCTTAATAGGGAGACTAGTGAGAAGATCAACAAAGATTATTTGAAAGTTACATGGATCAAGCCAAACAAACCGTCAACTCCAAAACATCACCATTACTTATATCCTACCTACATTTTCAAGAAGCTCTCAAAGGGTTCTCTCTCCTTTGAGGGTCGAGGGTTCTCTCTCCTAGGATGTAGCTACATTTTCAAAGGAGAATTTTACCACGCAAGGGGGAGAAGACACACGAGGGAGAGGGAGGCCACAAGGGAGAGAGAGGCCTCAAAGGAGAGAGAACCCTCGACCCTGAGCAATCAACCATGGCAATCTAGTTATTACTGGTAGCTATAACCAATCGAGCATGCAGCATAGTGATCCCGTGGAACTCGCCTATACGAATAGAAGTCATACAAGTGCTACAAAAATTAATCCTTACGAAGGACACATTGGAGTGGATTCTCTTTGGAAAAATTTGAGAGACCCTTCTCCAAGAACACTCTGCATGGATAGTAATAATATGAGAGAGTCGATCTGTTCTCAACCCTCTATATGAATGGCAAGTGTATACCAAGCACAATTAATCTCAAGATTGTTGTAATGTCCCCATTTTTGGACATTATTACATTACAGAGTGGTATGCCTACCAGAGTAGCCAGATAGGGGTGACAGAGAGTTCAAGAGATATTGAGGGGCTTTATTGGGCCCAACTTGCATCGTTCATCATCAGAATCCATTCCGCATAGCTTGGCTTTGGTTCAGTTGCATTCCGAGAATTACCATAATTTTGAGTTCTTATGGGTCATATCTTAATTAAATTCACTAAGAAGGTCCTAATGGGCATATTACTTGGAGAAACCTCTTAGTGTAATATCTCATCGGAATCGGGAGGAAGAGCATTACAGGATAAGATGATGAAAAGTGACTTTCAGTGGTTGGAGAAGCCATAAGGATGGATAAATCACCTTTTAGAGGTAAAATGGTTACTTAATTAATTAATTAAGGGATTTAATCAAGGAATAATAAAATAAAGTAAAAGTCACTTAAGGGAAAAGGTCAACAGTGAATTAGGGTTTCAAGAAGCTATAAAGGAAGGGTAAAGCAACCTAATGCATAATTATGTTATGATTTGATGTTGAGATAGTTCCAGAGGAGGAGGAAATCGACCCCCTTGTTGTTTTGTGGATTTCTGGAGGAAACCACCACCATTGATCGATTTCGGTGTTGAGAGACACACCCTAGCCTATCGGAAATACCATCCAGGTATTTCACCGCTCTATTCAGGAGATCAAGTACAGTGATTGCGCAGCTCAGCCAGTGAGGGCGCAAGGGTTAGAGAGAGGGTTTGTGTGGCCGCACGAGAAAGAGGAGTATCTTGCAGATTCCTTCCGACTCATTTGAGAGCTAGCCAGGGTGCATCTTTTGAGCCACCAATCATCAGTTTCTGACAGTGGAATCTCCCAGAGCGCAACAAACAGCCAGAAAGTGCGCAACTCTTGAGAAAGAACATTTGGGGTTCCAGGGGGTATTCCGGGGCAGATCCAAAGAAACCCCTCTAACCCATTACAGAGGAGGCTAGGACGATCGTTTGAAGACACATATCGTCAGGTTCCTCTGGTGGGATCACTAGAGCACACTCCCACAGCCCAAGAGGTGCGCAAACCCCTAAGGGGTGACATCCAGAGCTTCAAAGGTCGGATCTTCAATCCGACAGTTACCAAGATCAACCTAGAGGCCAGGGCGTTCCTTTTGAGACAGTTTCTAATCCATTCCGACAAGTATCACCATCAAGGTGAGTTTTCTAATATCTGCAGCAATTACCGTGAGCTTCCGAAACTGTGTTTTCTCTATCTATCTGTGCATACACAGATCAGTCTTCATCTTCTAGTCACGGGTATTTCTTATTAGTTGTTTTGTATTCCAGTGACGATCCATGAGATCTAACTGATGACTAGTATATCTACTTCCAGCATATTATTGTATTTCCTGATCTTTCCTCATAATATATGCCAGTGAGTTGTGTTGTCTTTCCTTTCGCATGCATCATATATATACTGCTAAAACACTAAATGAATGAAACACGCATGTGAAAATCACCAAGCATGTTCACACATTAACTCAAACACATCCAGAGACCCCCAAAGTATCAGATCTCAGTGACAAAACAGTTGTTCAGCAGTAGATATCCAGATCAACTGGAATTGGGATATTTCAGTGGTATCGGAGTTGGTTTTCCTGCTAGCCTAATGGGAAAATCAGAGAGGAAAGTTCAGATCAGATAAGGAGGTAGATACATCATTACCAGCTACTGAATTGACAGAAGCACAGATGGAGCCTACACCCATCAGATGCAGGGAGCTTTAATACATTTGCAAAATGCCTTGGAAGCCAGCTCACAGATGCAGGGGTAAAGGGAAGGTGCACTATGACAGTGAGGATGAGGAGATGCGTGTGAATGCAACCATAGATGCCTATTTAGAGCAGTCTGATGAGGCTAGTGGCTCTTGCACATCTGAGGGACAGTTGAATGGACAGGATGATAGTGCATGTCCTTCATCTTCCCCATCAGGCAATGTTGAAGATTCAACACTTCAGCATAGTGGTGACACTTGTGAGGATCCATATGTGTTGGCACTTAGACATGATGAGATTAGGAGGTTGGATGACCTACCTGTGGGTGTAGACATGGCTTCCATGAAGTCATGTATGGAGGATGATGAGCTTCCTATGATGAGCAATCCACATTTTTCATCTTCTCAGTCACCTATGTTAGCCACGACACATGAGGATATCAGTGGCATTCCTAATATGGTAGAGGAGCCTTGTGTGGGGATTGTACACAAGGGACATATGGATCTGCAGAGCTAGGAGGAGAGGTATGGCTTGGAGTTAGTTGACCTTACACATACCTATCAATATGAGGAGAGTGAGTCACCACTCTTGGAGATTCCATTGATGGACCAGGTTGTGGAGACCGACAGCTTGTTGGGACACTTACTCCCAAGATTGATCTACAGT
Organism: Picea glauca; assembly: GCA_000966675.3. Taxonomy (NCBI): domain Eukaryota; kingdom Viridiplantae; phylum Streptophyta; class Pinopsida; order Pinales; family Pinaceae; genus Picea; species Picea glauca. Next base: position 1,822,168 of record JZKD02S1672720.1, read on the forward strand.
GATGAGGATGCACTCCTTATTGGTCGGGATGACCATAGCACGTGTATGGACACATCTGTATGGGATCCAAGCGCAGATGATATTAGTAGGGTGATGCACAGGAGGATATCATTGCCCATACAGGATACAGTGCGATTCAGATGGGGGTCGCAATTGGTGATGGCGTACAGTGGCATATAGGAGGACTCATTAGCACAGTGGACAGTGGGCAGTTCAGTACCTTATCTTTTGAGTGTGTTGTAGAGGATTCCATTGATGACACTAGTAGTGAGAGGCATGAGGTTGCACTTCAACAGGGTTGTGATCAGGAGTCACGACATTTGACAAGACAGTGGAGAGTCAGTGAGGACATGATCGTGACAGCCACTAGATGCACTGATGATACACACGCATTGGTGGCAGGTTATTGTTGGAGGGCCTTGATGGCACATGATAGTTCAGATAGGGGACTTGCCATCGATGACTTCCATACACTCATGGAGAGAGTGATTGTGATGAGGGTCGACTACTAGTGGTTATTGATGGATAGAGATTACCTATTGGAGGTTGGCGAGATGTATCACAGGGCACTGAGGGAGCAGGAGGTTGAGGTGGACCGACTCACTCATGAGTTAGTGAGCACACAAGGATTCTTGGAAGGCACACAGACAACCCTTCAATAATCAGAGGCTAGATTAGAGGAGCTCCTTGAGGAGACTAGTCAGAGATCCACTATATCTATCTCAGCAGAGAGTCAGATATATCCTTCAGTTACATTGTTAGAGGATATTGGTGGTTTGGCAGAGAAGCACCAGTGGATGGAGGAGCATGAGGAGATGTACTTAGTAGGGCATGGAGATACCTCTCCCTTGCAACAGTATACAGATCTGGGAGATTACCTTCACCGTAGCAGCAGTTGCGTGAGTGATGATGGATGGAGAATGATTGACCCGCAGTTTGTGGAGATACCTACTGTTGTACCCGATGGTTGGTGTTCAGTGATGAGTACAGGCGATTATTTACCATGGGTGTCGGTAGACGAGCTTTTGGTCAAGTCCTTAGGATTGACCAAAGCATATGATACTTTCCAGTCCTACAGTTTGTTGCAGATATTTATGGTAGCCTTTCTCGATATTTTCATCATTGACAAAAGCACAGGGGGAGCTAGATAGTGGTAGCGGACATGGAGAGTTGGTAGGTTGAGACCACCTAACAAGAGTGTCTTGATTGCATACAGCAGGATAGGGGTGGATCATCAGGGGCAGACAGTTGAGGCCTTGGGCGTGATGGAGAGTATCCTAGGCCATGGGACAGAGGATATCTCAGAGGTTGCTACATATTCAGACTCTCATTGGGATGAGGGTGGAAGGATTTCGACAATTACCAGTAGGGCATATCAGCAATTAGTGGGGATTGGAAGTGATGAACTTACAAATTTGACATGGGATCCGGAAGTCCATTTGATCAGTAGTTGGTTTCATCTTATGATGATCTAGGAGTGGAGGATCCAGTATGGATACTTTGAGCAGACAGTCATGATCAGAATAGAGCATCATCAGCATGATGGTCCTTGTCAGAGACTAGCATGGGACCCTGGGATTACAAGGCTGGGCATTTCATTGACTAATGGAGACAAGCGAACCTTTGCAGGGGGAAGTCACTTTGATTTTCCATTGAGTTTCAGTATTGGGGAGAGCATGTCACTGGCTGGTGATTCGTTGATATTATGGTAGCTGCGGGAGGTATTTACCTCCACGTGTAAACCTGACGAGAATAGAATATTCCGGAAAGCAAGAAGAAACCCTAATGAGTTGGATAATAACCCTAGATGACATGTTGGCTCAAGAGGATAATTTGTATTAGGTTATTAGCCTCCAAAAGAAGAAGTCGGCCATAAGAAATAATATATACTAAACAGACAGATACCCAGAATGAGAAGTTGACCCAGGCAGTTATCCAAAATTAGTATAAATACAGGAGGCCAGTCTTCATTCTGGCAGGCATTCTCAGAATTGCAGAGCAGCACTTGTGCGCACTGCAGTTGCCCAGTTTGTGTGCAGGTTTGGAGGAGAGTTGTCGTCGCAGCTGCTGCAGCTAGCAGATTACGCTTTGGCTTGGACTATCTCTTGGTTAGGGTTTGGACTATCTGATCAGCTCTTGTTTGATGCATTATCCTTGGGGAAAGGTGTGCTACCCTTTGTTTGGCTATCTAGCCTAGGGTTTACTTCCGAAATGATTCTCTGTCAAGGTTAAGGTGCTCGGAGGGTGGCTTCGGCCTATGGTTGGGTGACAATAGTGATATTGTCGATGGTAAAACGAGCACATCCATTATATTCTAACTGGTTATGGGCCCACACCTCCTTCATTCAGTCTAACCGTTGGAAGGAAGCATAGCCATAAGGATATTAAGCTCGTTGAAGAACTGTCGCTAGGGTTACTAGCAGGTGCAGTTGCAGAAACCCTAATCCTCTCGTTGAGGCACTTTAAGTGAAGGGATTGACCTAATTTCCGGATAGACCAGTGCGCCCTAGCTTAGCGCATCTCCTGGTACTCTCAGCAAGCCAAGACGTCAAGTTTGAGTTTTTGGCCAAATCTAGGGTTGATGTTGACCAAGTCAAAGAAGCCATGACCTACTCCATGAAGTTAGAAAACAAGTTAGATGGAGTATGGTTTCGAGAGATGATGCAATTGATGACATTGATAGTCTATACAACTATGTTGATGCTACCTGGTGAATGGTATGTTTGTGCTCAAGACCATTACCTGTAATACCTCCCTAGCTAGGAGGGAGTGTTGATATTATGGTAGTTGCGGGAGGTGTTTACCTCCACGTGTAAACCTGACGAGAATAGAATATTTCGGGAAGTAAGAAGAAACCCTAATGATTGGTTAATAGCCCTAGAAGACATGTCAGCTCAAGAGGATAATTTGTATTAGGTTATTAGCCTCCAAGAGAATAAGTCGGCCAGAAGAAATAATATATACTGAATAGACAGATACCCAGAATGAGGAGTCGGCCCAGGCAGTTAGCCAGAATTAGTATAAATACAGGAGGCCAGTCTTCATTCTGGCAAGCATTCTCAGAATTGCAGAGCAGCACTTATGCGCACTGCAGTTGCCCAGTTTGTGCAGAGGTTTGGAGGAGCGCTGCTGTCGCAGCTGCTACAGCTAGCAGATTACGCTTTGGCTTGGATTATCTCTTGGTTAGGGTTTGGACTATCTGATCAGCTCTTGTTTGATGCACTATCCTTGGGGAAAGGTGTGCTACTCTTTGTTTGGCTATCTAGCCTAGGGTTTACTTCCGAAATGATTCTCTGTCAAGGTTAAGGTGCTCGGAGGGTGGCTTCGACCTATGGTTGGGTGACAATAGTGATATTGTCGATGGTAAAACGAGCACATCCATTATATTCTAACAATGGAGAGTATCCTAGGCCATGGGACAGAGGATATCTCAGAGGTTGCTACATATTCAAACTCTCATTGGGATGAGGATGGAGGGATTTCGAAAGTTACCAGTAGGGCATATCAGCAGTTAGTGGGGATTGGAAGTGATGAACTTCCAAATTTGACATGGGATCCGGAAGTCCATTTGGTCAGTAGTTGGTTTCATCTTATGAGGATCCAGGAGTGGAGGATCCAGTATGGATACTTTGAGGAGACAGTCATGATTAGAGTAGAGCAGCATCAGCATGATGGTCCTTGTCAGAGACTAGCATGGGACCCTGGGATTACAAGGCTGGGCATTTCATTGACTGATGGAGACAAGCAGACCTTTGCAGGGGGAAGTCACTTTGATTTTCCATTGAGTTTCAGTATTGGGGAGAGCACGTCATTGGCTGGTGATTCGTTGAGGTCTTGTAGTACCTCACTATGGCAATAGCATGTTCAATCGGTGGGGGTCGTGTTGGGTTTGGTATGGTCTTGTAGGATAGACTCATTTCGAATTAAAGCCGTGTGTTTTTTGCAGGAGACTCATGGTGTTGATATGTTACAGAACTATACTTCACAGGGCATTGTAGTTCACATCTTGATATGGGATCTAGGGATTGGAGTGCTTGGTAGTTCAGTGTTTGATGGAATTGAGTTTCGAGTAGAGTGGTTGCTTGGGGAGTTGACTGAGATTCTTTGGCCATTGATCATTCTACTCATCAGGAGCATTTGGGTGTCATGCGTGGTGAGCACTTGGAGAGGCCCCATCTTGAGGGGAGTCAACTTTGTGTCACACAGGTGGATATGAGACCCCGGTATCATATGCAGATTGATTCAATTATTGCTTGAGGACAAGCAATATTCCAGCATAAAGGACTGTAATGTCCCCATTTTTGGACATTATTACATTACATAGTATTATGCCTACCAGAGTAGCCAAATAGGGGTGATAGAGAGTTCGGGAGATATTGAGGGGTTTTATTGGGCCCGACTTGCATCATTCATCATCAGGATTCCTTTCGCACAGCATGGATTTGGTTCTGTTGCATTTCGACGATTTCCGTAATTTTGAGTTATTATGGGTCATATCTTAATTAAATTCACTAAGGTCATAATGGGCATATTACTTGGAGAAACCTCTTAGTGTAATAGCTCATCGGAATTGGGAGGAAGAGCATTACAGGATAAGATAATGAGAAGTGACTTTCAGTGGCCAGAGAAGCCACAATATGGATAAATCACCTTTTAGAGGTAAAATGGTTAATTAATTAATTAATTAAGGTATTTAATCAAGGAATAATAAAATAAAGTAAAAGTCACTTGAGGGAAAAGGTCAATAGAAAATTAGGGTTTGGGAAGCTATAAAGGAAGGGTAAAGCAACCTAATTCATAAGTATGTTATGATTTGATGTTGAGATAGTTCCAGAGGAGGAGGAGATTGACCCCCTTGTTGTTTTGTGGATTTCTTGAGGAAACCACCACCATTGATCGGTTTCGGTGTTGAGAGGCACACCCTAGCCTATCAAAGATACCATCCAGGTATTTCATAGTTCTATTCAGGAGATCAAGTACAGTGATTGCGCAGCTCAGCCAGTGAGGGCGCAAGGGTTAGAGAGAGGGTTTGTGTGGCCGCACGAGACAGAGGAGTATCTTGCAGATTCCTTCGGACCCATTTGAGAGCTAGCCAGGGCGCATCTTTTGAGCCACTAGTCATCAGTTTCTGTCAGTGGAATCTCCCGGAGTGCAGCAAACAACCAGAAAGTGCGTAACTCTTGAGGAAGCACATTTGGGGTTCCAGGGGGTATTCCGGGGCAGATTCGAGGAAACCCTTCCGACCCATTACAGAGGAGGCCAAGATGATCGTTTTGAGACACATATCGTGAGATCCCGCCAGTGGGATCACTAGGGCGCATTCCCACAGCCTAGGAGGTGCGCAAACCCCCAGGGGGTGACATCCGGAGCTTCAGAGGTCGGATCTTCAGTCCGATAGTTACCAAGATCAGCCTAGAGGCCAGGGAGCTCCTTTTGAGACAGTTTCCAGTGCGTTCTGACAAGTATCGCCATCATGGCGAGTTTCTAGTATCTGCAGCAGTTGTCATGAGCTTTCGAAACTGCGTTTTGTCTATCTATCCATGCATACACAAATCCGCCTTCATCTTCTAGTCACGGGTATTTCTTGTTAGTTGTTTTGTATTCCAATGATGATCCATGAGATCTAACTGATGACTAGTATATCTGCTTCCAGAATATTATTGTATTTCCTGTTTTTTCCCCATAATATATGCCAGTGAGTTGTGTTGTCTTTCCTTTCGCATGCATCATATATATATTGCTAAAACACTAAATGAATGAAAAACACATGCGAAAATCACCAAGCATGTTCACACATTAACTCAAACGCATCCAAAAACCCCCAGAGTATTAGATCTCGATGACAAAACAGTAGTTTAGCAGTAGATATCCAGAACAGCTAGATCTGGGATATTTCAATTGCAGCCATATTCATGACTTCATTCTACTTGATGACTCTGAGGCAAAAAATCAATTGTTTGCTCACTCAATGGGATGTCGACACTCCATGCCTATCCTTTTTCATTGAATGCGAACACAAATCTCAAGATTGCAACCCCATTCATGACTTCATTCCGCCTGATGACTTTGAGGAAAAAATTTAGTGTGTACTCACTCAATGGGATTCTAGTGCTCCATGCCTGAAGTTTTCAATGAATGGGACCCGCAACAAGACATTATTGTGGAGGTGTTCTCTCTTCACGAGCAGGTGCCTCAGTTTAGCTCTATAGTGATTGAGGAGGACATTATGCCCATGTTCGTGGAGATCCCCTTGAAATCCCAAGTTAGTGTGGCTTATTATATCGATCGTGCTCCATCTACAAGGGTGGGAAAGGACTCCCATGTGTTAGTTTTTGGGGTAGCTCGGATAGGTACTTCCGCATTGGCGGTGATGCGGAGGTGTCTGAGTGACGCTCTCTAGATCTTTAACTTTATAATTGCATTTATAAAGCTAATGTAGCTTTTATTTAATGACTAAAGAGACTTTTTTATGAAGTTGAGTGACTTAAGTAATTTAAGTCATCTCAACGAGAGATTAAGTCACAATCGTCGATCTTGGGAAGGCAAGATCTAATCCTGATCGTTGAGATCTTAGGGTTAGGGATTTGGTCATTAAGAAATTATAAAAGCAGATCTTAGCATAGTGAGAGGCAGACATTGAGCTAAGAGCTGAAGCGGGCGATTTCGCTGAGGAAGAGGGTGATTTCGCAGTTGGAAGAAAGATTTTGCAGGGCCGAAAAAACAGCTGGGCCGAAGAAGCTGGGCCAAAAAAGCAAAGCGGAAAAAGATGGGTCGAAAAAGCAGGGTCGTACAAGCTGAGTTTGTTGGGTGTTGTAATTATTTTCTTCCTTTGAAGCCAACAAAATCCTCTCATTTACTGGTTTTCCCTACAGGGTTTTCCAGGGGCATTTCCCAAAAATATATGTGTTCAAATGTGTGTGTTGTTTATGATTCCGCTATGCATTTATAATGGTTAAAACTCAACTGTAAATTTTCTACATAGTTTACAAAATTAAATTAAAAATTATTGGCATAAAAAATTTTATTGTTAGGTTTCAATAAATTAACACCATGCTAGCTCTTGATCTTATGCCCTTAATGTTCCACCCTCTCCATCTCTTGACAAGGGAGGCAAGGTGCTAGTGAGTGTGCACACTCGCTTTCAACTAAGAAGGTGGAGGTGCATGCAAACCCTAATCCAAAGCCTCCTCTTTCTCTTAGGGTTACAAATAAGCAATCTATACCAAACCTAAGTAACACTCTAGTGAACCCACGAGATCTACAGGGAGACTTTAACTTTTTCATGAGACACAACAAAGTTCAAACCATATGATCAGGGTCGTTAGAACCTTGAGCATAAGGGGGTTATTTTGTTCTTTCTACACAAGATGTTGGATGTGTTAGAATAATAGGTGTGCTCGTTTTGCTCGTTTTACCATAGACAATATAGCAATATTGTCACCCAACCATAGGCACAAAGGCCACCCTTGAGCACCTTAACCTTGACAGACATAATAATTCCAGAAGAAAACCCTAGAACCAATAGCCAACCAAGGTAGCGTACCTCTCTCCAACGCTAGCGTACCAAGCAAAAAGTCCAAACCATAACCAAACAGAAAGTCGAACCATAACCAAAGACCAAGTCACCACTGCAGCAGCAGTTGCTGCAACTCTCCTCCAGTCATGCGAACCACTTGTCCTTGTGCAGTTGTGAGAGTGAGTGTCAAATGAACTCTAGCACCCTCTTATTTATAGTCTTCCAAGTGACCTAATTGGGCCGACTTCTACTTCTGGGGGATAATAATTTAATATAAATTATTATCTTGAGCCGACTTGTCTTCTAAGGTTATTTCTTGACCTTCAAGGGTTCTCTTACTTCTCGGAATATTCTAGACATGTCAAAGGTTACATGTAGAGGTTAATACCTCCCGCAACTACCGTAATATCAACACTCCCTCCTAGCTAGTGAGGTATTAAAAGAAACGGTCTTGAGCACAAACAGACCATTCAATTGGTAGCATCATCATAGCCACACAGGCTATCTCATGATCAAATCACGAGCACCATCATCACTATCCGACTAGATAGTCTACATGGCAATCAGGACAATGCCATCTAATAGAAGACAATTGTGTCTATCCATAGTAGTATGCAACTACTATCCAGTGGTACACAACCACTCTAGTAGCACACGGCTACTAACCAGTGACACATAGTCACAACCAGTGGATCAAATCTAGCACAGTCGTATACAACTATTGTCCATAGACATACAATCTCCATAACAATCATATCATCTGATATCAACCTGCATCAACAATGTTATGATATAAACCGAGTCATCTGGGCCATTCCTCCACTCACATCTGTGAGATTTGGAAGAGCATATGCCCTTCCTAAGTTAAACATTAGCCATGGGTTGTCTGGACTATTCTTCTCAAGCATAGAAGAATAATTGTCCCTGATTGCTAAACGTGGACCATTCAACCTAATTGGGCCATTCTTCCAGCACGATTCACATTGCAACCTGGACAGAATGAATCTGCCCTAGGGAATCATTGGCCCTGATTGTTGAACCTGAACCATTCAACCTAACTGGGCCATTCTTCCGACATGATTCACAGTGCAACCTGGAGAGAATGAGTCTGCCCTGGGGAATGATTGTCCAGACCATTTCTTACGAAAATGATTGTCCTACACCAACCTCCTACATCGGACCATTCTTTGAAACTGCTCACAACTGTAAACTTTGAAAGAATGATTGCTCGTAGATGCAGACCATTATGCTTGACCACTTCTCAAAGTGACTGTCCTAGACCATTCCCCCACACTGGCCACAAGGGGAATCGTTGTCTATGGTACATCAACAATATGTCGAACCATGATTGTCCGTTCTGGACCATTTTCCGAACTAGAAAATGGGTGTCCATCAAAAATCTTGGACAACTTTCCAGACTGAAAAGTGATTGCCCAACATGGACCATTTTCCAAATTGGAGAATGACTGTCCATCAAGAATCTTGGACCACTTTTCGGACTGGAAAGTGACTGCCCAACCTGGACCATTTTCCAAACTGGAAAATGAATCTCCATATATCAATAACATATCAGTGCTCCCTCCCAACCTGGGGAGTAATCACTTCCCTTTTCCAATAAGGAAGTCATCTCCATGAGTCCCAACTTGTCCCTTAAGTATGCAAACTTTTCATCTTGGACAAAGGCTTTACCAAAAAAATATATGTTATCTGCTCATCAGTGGAGATATACTGGAGAACTACTTCTCCCTTCTGGACTTTATCACGCAGAAAATAATGCTTGATCTCAATGTGCTTCGACCTGTTATGGAACAACGGTTTCTCTGAGAGCTTTATACAGCTCGGGTTATCACAATCTATCACAGTCGAATCTAGCACATGATCAAACAATCCAGAAACCGACTTACAGAGCCACACTGCTTTCGTACAAGCATCACAAGTTGCAATATATTCTGCTTCTACAGTGCTGAGTGCAACAGACTTCTATTTCCTACTAGCCCATGATATTGTGGCAAAGCTCAAACTAAAACATATCCAACTTCTTTTGTTATCTGCACTCCCTGCCTAATCTGAATCAATAAATCGATGCAGTTGTATGTCATAACTTAAACGTCCCACGAAGATATTTCAAGGCATGATTTTGCAATTATTCAATTCTCATGGATAGGTTCCATCTGGAACTGGCTCAACATGTTTACAGCAAAGCAAATGTTCGGCCTAGTATTCATCGAATACATCAAGGAGCCAATCAATTACCGGTACAGGGACAGGTCTACTATATCAGAGTCTCTCAACTTCTTCAAATCTGTCATCATGAGAGTTTGCCATGTATTTGCAATCCATCATCCCGAACTTCTGAAGAACCATTTCGATACACTTCCTCTGTCATAGAAAGCTTTCACCACGCTTCTGCTGAACATGAGAGGCTCTACACTAGGTTGCTTGAATCCATACAAGGTCTTCTTCTATCTGCATACATGGGTCTCTTTCTAGTATACTTCAAAACCTTGAGGTTGTTCTACATATGCTTCTTCTTTAATTACTCTGTTGAGAAGAACAGTGTTTACATCCATCTGATGTAAACTCCAACCCATGGATACTGCAAGAGATATAATGGCTCGTGTTAGAATTAGGGGAAATTGAAAACAAAATGTTTTTTAAAAAAAATTGTTCACTAGATCAGCATAAAGAATAAGGCATACAAACAGATTTGAAGCAAATAAAATTTCTTAGTATGAAAAAATAGCTTTTAGCTTACCTCCTGATTCAATGATAGATGTACCTGTCACATGTGTGGATGTAAGCCTCAGTAAATACGCTCAGACTTTAGTTTAGGTTCATGGATCAAACCTCTAGGGTTTGATCTCCGTCAAAGAGAATTGTGGGACAGTTTTTCCATGGATGGAAACCCTCAAAGAAAGCAGCAATAAACCCTCTAACTTAACAGCAATAACCCCAACAGGTAAAACCCTCCAATAAACAGTGATAAGGCACAGGAAGAGATATGGACTGGTAAGCAAAAACTCCAACAACAAACTGAGAAACCCCCACAGAGGACTCAACACTCAACGCGGCAGCAAGAGGGAAGCATAAACAGCCAAGGAGAAGGCCTAGAATGAGGCTGCGGCACCTCCACACAGGTTTGTGGCCCTAGACAAGGAACCGACACCCACAGAACAGGCCCGGCAGCTTAAAGGGAGGGAGGCAGCTCTGGTGCAAGAGATAGGCCCGGCAGCCCTTAGAGGCAGCTCAGAGGAAACAAATCCAGCAACCTCAGCAAAAACTCCAAAGAGGAAACTTCCAGCCAGCATAAAAAATTCGCAGATCTGTAACTGATAAGCCAAGAGAAGGCCGCACCAACAAGAGGGAAGGGTTATTGAGGTAGCCGCAGCAAGTAGGGAGATGAGAGAGTGAGTGTGAGTGTCAAAAGCAATAGGGTAGGGTCTAATTTATAGTTAGGGAGAGGGGTTAGGGTAATTAGGATTATAATTAATTATTGACATTTAATTGATATAAATATTAATTAATATGTCAATTAATATTTAATTAAAACCTTAATTACATAAAAACCCCAATCACATAAAATAAAACCCCAATCACACAAAATAAAACCCAATCACATAAACCAAGAGGGAAAGCAAACCAACAAGGGGGTACCTGTTAAGATAAAGTCAAGGGGGGTTCCTTAAATGCAAAACATGTCCACGTGAGTCTCATAGTGACCTATATACTTTATCATCACTGCATAAGGGGGTACATCAACAATTGTGGTCATGTCCATATTCATAGACTCTCCTAGGTCTCATGGACCATCCCGGGAGAGAGGAAGAGGATCACACATCAACATATCTTGGTATTACACCAAGATCTACCGGTGAAAGACCAGGTTTCCCCAGAACACATCTGGGGGCCCTAGAACACATCTAGGGTCTTATCCACTAAGGTAAAAGACCAAGTATCAACCCATGCATTAAGCAAGAGTTCCCTAGAAAACATCTAGGGACTTATATCAACCACCAAGGAACACATCTAGGGACTTATATCAACCACCAAGGAACACATCCAGGGGCCCTAGACACATCTAGAGACTTATATCAACCACCAAGGAACACATCCAAGGATCAATCCAAGCACCGAGCAAGGATTCCCTGGAACACATCTAGGGTCTTACTGCTTGGTCCTAGACCAAGAACCCCAGTCATCTACTGGGGGCCCTCACAAGGGTCTTTTGCCATGGCTCTCACTGCTTGGTCTCATACCAAGAAA
>JZKD02S1672720.1:1847354-1861040 GCA_000966675.3 Picea glauca
GACATTGTATCAGAATGATTACTCAGAAGATCAGGATGATGGATTGTCAATCCATGACAAAGATCTCATAATGACAGAAGAAGTGCCACATGGATATGTTCCAATTTGACCCTTGCCACAATGTCGTGAGCTAGCAAAAACCAAAGAGGAATCCAACAATGACATACTTTATTGATCAGAGCTATATAAAGCCTTCAGAGAAAACTAGTGTTCCAGACTGAAGAACATTTGAGATCAAGCATTACATTATCTGTAATGAAGTCCAGAAAGGAGAAAGTGGTTCTCCAATACATATCTCCACAGATGAGCAGATAAGCAGACATTTAGGTAAAGCTTCTGTCCAAGATGAAAGAGTTTGTGTACTCAAGCTGGAGCTCGTGGAGATGACTTCCTTATTGAAAAAGGAAAAAATGAATCCCAGGTTGGGAGGGAGCACTGATGTGTTATCGATTGATAGACAATCATTTTTTAGTTCAAAAATGGTCCAGGATGAGCAGTTCCTTTCCAGTTCGGAAAGTGGTTTGAGATTTCTGACGGACAAGCATTTTCCAGTTCGGAAAATGGTCCAGATCGAACGGTCATTTTCGTAATGAAAATGGTTCGATGGATTTTTGATGTACCATAGACAGCGATTTCCCATTGTGGTTAACATGGGAAATGGTCTAGGGTAGTCTCTCTTCTTGAGGGTTACTCAAGAAGACTGGCATGCCTCGCCGGACAACGATTTCCCATTGTGGTTAACATGGGGAATGGTCCGTTTTGGAGGTTGGTGCAGGACAGTCATTTCCTTAGGAAATGGTCCGGACAATCATTCCTTAGGGAAGATTCATTCTCTCCAGGTTGCACTTTGTTTGGTGCCGGAGGAATGGCCCAGGGTGGGGAATGGTCCAGGTTCAACAATCAGGGACAAACATTCCTTAGGGCAGACTCATTCTCTCCAAGTTACACTTTGTCTAGTGTCAGAGGAATGGCCCAGGGTGGGAAATGGTCCAGGCTCAGAAATCGGGACAGTTATTCTTCCTTGCTTGAGAAGAATAGTCCAGATAGCTCATCATTGATGTTTTACCTTCTAAGGGCAGATGCTCTTCCAAATCTCACGGATGTGAGTGGAAGAATGGCCCAGATGATTCAGTTTATATCATAACATTGTTTATGTGCAGGTTGATATCAGATGATTGTTATGAAGACTGTATGTCTCTAGACAGTAGATGTATACTACTGTGGTGGATGTGTTCCACTGTTTGTGACTATATGTCAATGATCAAGTACCTGTGTGCTACTTGGTGTAGTAGTGTACCACTGGATTGTAGTTGTGTACTACTATGGATGGACACAGTTGTGTTCTATTGAATGATATTGTTCTGATTGCCTTGAAGACTATCAGCAGTGTTGAAAATGATTATCAGCTAGATGGATGATCAATGGACAGAGATTTCCCAGACGGAAAATGGTTTAGGACATATGTCCAGATTAGAAGAATGGCTCTTGTGTCACTCTATGGTGTGAGTGATTTATCCAGCATCATGTCTAATTACTCAGATGGAGTATGGTTTCGAGAGATGACGCAGGTGATGATACTGATGGTGATGATGATGCTCATGATCTAATCATGAGATAGTCTATACAACTATGTTGATGCTACCAGGTGAATGGTATGTTTGTGCTCAAGACCATTACCTGTAATACCTCCCTAGCTAGGAGGGAGTGTTGATATTCTGGTAGTTGCGGGAGGTATTTACCTCCACGTGTAAACCTGACGAGAATAGAATATTCCGAGAAACAAGAAGAAACCCTAATGAGTTGGCTAATAACCCTAGAAGACATGTCGGCTCAAGAGGATAAATTGTATTAGGTTATTAGCCTCCAAGAGAAGAAGTCGACCAAAAGAAATAATATATACTGAACAGACAAATACCCAGAATGAGAAGTCGGCCCAGGCAGTTAGCCAGAATTAGTATAAATACAGGAGGCCAGTCTTCATTCTGGTAGGCATTCTCAGAACTGCAGAGCAGCACTTGTGCGCACTGCAGTTGCCTAGTTTGTGCGCAGGTTTGGAGGAGAGTTGTCGTTGCAGCTGTTGTAGCTAGCAGATTACGCTTTGGCTTGGACTATCTCTTGGTTAGGGTTTGGACTATCTGATCAGCTCTTGTTTGATGCGCTATCCTTGGGGAAAGGTGCGCTACCCTTTGTTTGGCTATCTAGCCTAGGGTTTGCTTCCGGAGTGATTCTCTGTCAAGGTTAAGGTGCTCGGAGGGTGGCTTTGGCCTATGGTTGGGTGCCAATAGTGATATTGTCGATGGTAAAATGAGCACATCCATTATATTCTAACAAACATTACTTGCGGAAACTCATTAAAACTAAGATTTTCTACTTAATTAATTCATGTAGCTTACCAGCTACAGATCACACACAAATTTAACCATGTTGGTTGATACCACAGTTCTAAATGTATCTAGTAGCATATATTAAACATGAATGCAATTGTTCAATCCAACAACAAATGCACAACATTCATATACATCATTTACACAGTGGAATAATCATAAATAACACAACAGAAACACTTATCAGTTAATAGTTATCCAACTGGTTGCATATGAAGGATGAACCTCCCAACCATAGGCATTGTTGATCATTTTCTCTCATCAACAAGCCACCACGAGCTGGGACTATGAGTCCACAAAGAGATCCGGCCCACTGGTTATCCACTCTCCACACATAGCCACCCAAACCCGAGTTCTATTCTCACAGCAGTTCCAAACATCCAGCTCTCTCTTTTCCCCACAACATGCACTACCCAAGGAATGTACCCCCTTCACTGCTCACAGTCCCTCGGGCTGTACCATTCGTTTGTCAGGGCCCCTTGTGCATTTGGTTGGCTAGGAATCACTCAGCTGGGAACTCTAGGAACTCTCAGTTGCTTCATGATTTCTCATAGCAGCCTTTGCAAGGCTCTTGAGATATTCCCTCAACAAAAATTCACACAGTAGGCTTATAGCCCAATTTACAGGCACACGGGCCTCTTTTCCAGCATGTCCACAGCCCAATAAATGGTTGCCTTCAAGCACAGCAGGGTTGGTATTCTTCCCAACACTTTGCTCTCCCTTTGTTGCCCCAAAAATCCCCCTATAAAATTGTCCCCCTTCTGTATACGAATTCCCTCTCTTCTCGCTTGCTTGACTCACACTCTTCTCAAGGATGATTGTACTTCAACCCATGCTCTCCAATAACTATGGGATGTGACCACTCACACCCACCGTCTTACATGAGTTAAATGATTGGCTTCTCATACACTCAATCAGCAAATAGAAGGTTATACACAAAGATAATAATTCAAGAATGTGGGTTGGATTAATACCCATGAGTAATCCCCCCTTGGACCCCTCTCTCTCTCTTGTGGAATCATAGCCCCCCATCGTTCTTCATCTCTTTCGTATCTCAGCCAGCGATTATTACTTTTATTAATTATTTCAATATTCATAATATGAAATTCAGCCCCTGGCCACATTAAATCAATACAGGCTCTTCGCCCAAACACATCGGCTCACCAACGTAATTCACATTAATAAAATTACATTATAATTCACAGGGATTAAAACTGGGGATGTTACAAAGTTTACGGTGGCTTCATGAATCCTTCAAGCTTCCCACATTTACTATGTTTCTTGATGGCTCCAGAGTAGGGCTCAATTCAAGAGATTGGAACAAATCCTTGAGTTTTTTCTTTTGTCTAAGTATGGTGGTGAGAGAGGACTTCCTATTGTTCCTTGGGAGGTGTGCACTATGCCTAACAAAGAAAGGGGCCTTGATCTTATTGATGTTGCAATTCAAGGTCGTATTTTAGCAACAAAGTGGATAGTTAGATGCCTTGAAGGCTCTGCTCCATAAGCTCTCATGGAAAAAAATTCGAAGGTAAATTGAAACTCTAAATGCAGATGTTCGGAGAATACAAAAAAGTGTCAGACTCTGTAAAGACAAAGAAGCTGCATTAAAGGAAAACATGGAGTGCATTGACTGGGACCTCGGGAAAATTTGGATCAAAATCAAGCACTTGAAAGTTGGGGAAGGGAACCAGAGCTCTCTTTTGGGACACTTTGCAATGACACACTAATGGAGAACGGTATACACAACATCAATGATGATTTAAGAAGCAGCAGCTTCCAGAAGTTCTGGTCTCCAGAATTTCCATGTGGCAGTTCTTAGATTTTTACATGGAAGCTTTATTTTTAGTACCAGAAAATAAAAAGTTAAGTATTAGCCTCCCCCAGAAGCCCCAGTCTCCAGGATTTCCATCAGCCAGTTCTTATTTTTTCATCTCTTCGCATAAGAGTTTTTTTCTTTTATACAAGAAAATTGAATTTATCATTTCTGTAATGTATCACCCCTTTCCACTGATAAAAATTACTGTATTACACTCCTCAGTACAACCCTTAAAAGCTAATACAAAATTGCTATGGATAATGGAACCTTGTAATCCCACCAAGGAGTTGCTGGAAGCAGGCCATCATATCTAAATGGTCTAGGCAAGACCAGATAATGAAATCTTTTACACTGAATTAAAAAGGTCTGTTTTGTGGGACTTAATGAAAAGAGCATACAGTTTAATTTAAAACAAACTTCCATGGTACCCAAAAAATGGGAAAAATATAGACATGTGGAAGGATAGAATCATAGAAATGAAACCATTAAACCTATCCCAAGATATAGCAAAATTAAGGAAGGATGTGAAGGAAGTCTAGAAAGATAGCAGATAGCACAATTTGGGAAAATGCAAGTTGGAATCTGGATAGACAAGCCTCTTGCTTACACAAAATGGGAAAAACGTAGTTGAGTGGGTACTTCTATCTCCCTCCAGGCCATACTTGTACTCACTGTACCCACATCCTAATAGCCTCCTCCTTTGCAAAGGAAAATCACCATACTCATGTACCCACAGTGCAAAAAAGTTTTCATTCTTATCATACCCATATACCCATCCCTGTACCTGCACCCAAACATACATGTGCAAGATAGGAAAAACTTGAATAATTTGAATTCTGGAGAGATGTCTGGCATGCTAAAAACTGTTTATGTCTCCCTTATCAGAAAGCATCAAGCTTCCCAGCCAATAAGCAGGGAAGATAAAGACTAATTAATTTGGAGGGCTCCCTCAAAATCAGGCTGCTACTCTGTTAAATAAGGTTATTAGGTGCGCCCCAATTCATTAGAACACCCAGAGATGCTGAACTTTCCCTGGAAATATAGTTCGTTATCATATGCCATTCCCAAAACAATTATTTTATTCCAGATATTGGCCCACTAAAGCCGCTGATTGCAAATAATCTGAAGAAAAAAGGAATAGCAAACCCATCCAACTGTCCTCTTTGTTTAGAGGAAGAAGAAACTCTGGAACATATTTATCAGTTTTGTCAGAAGGTAAAGGATTTCTGGTGGCAGGATCTTATATGCCCATTAAGTTGGAAGAATGTCTTTCTATTATGGAATAAGAATGATCTGGTTAGCCTAAAGGGAATGGCTTTGATTAATTTGGACTCTCATACTAGCATATGGAATTTTGACAATCTGGAACTAAAGAAATAAGGCTCCATTTGAGCATAGAGGACATAGCATTCAGAACAGGCAGTTCTGGTTTGGACCAGCAGGTTCAGACCATTTTGGCCCTTTTTCAATCTGGTTCAAACTGTGAACCAGATTGGGACCAGCTCTTTAACCCCAAAAAAACACACACAAACACACGAAAGAAAATCATCCTCTTTTTTGAATTGTCATTGACCTTTAATCTTAGTTCTTAAAGTTAATGAAAATAAAATATAAAATAAAATACAAATAGAAGTAAATGTCAACATTAACTTAAGTTTAATATTAAAAGTTAAAGTGGGACCCTTATTTCAGGTTGTTTGACGATGGAATTAGACCCTTTGCACCTAACACAAAAAGATAGAAATTAGGGTAGCTCTCAACACGCACAACATTTTTTTCAACATTTCAGCATATATTCAAAACAATACCCTGCAGTGTGCACCCCTTGAGCTGGGAATTGTGGTATTATAAGAATGAAACTTAGAAGGGAATAGACTGTTCAATGGTGCCAACTGATTGAAACCTATATGCTAACTAGTGGTTCCTGTGCCAAGTGATTTAAAAATTCAGATGGCACTGGCTGTTTAAGCCGTTCAACAGAAAAAATAAACTTCTAATTACTGGACGCAGCTGAGTCATTAGTGTACACAGCAAACTTCAAAGTTCAGATTCCTGGACTCAGTTGAGTCAAACTAATGAGCCAAACTTCAGATGAGCTATGGACTCATATCATTGAAGTATAATGATTTTTGGACTCTAGAGGTCATTTAGAGCATCAATGTTTATAGGTATCGCTGAACTTATATCTCAATGGCATTTTGTTATATTCACCCTTACATGCTATAAACATGAGCCAACTTCATATTTTCGGTGTCTAATGGTTTGGATTTACATTAATCTACATGAAAATATATTCTTCTATTAAAATTTGATTATTTTATGTATTCTTTAGTCCACCAGTTCTTCAACCCAGTTTTTTGGCCAGTTCCGGTTCATTTCGTGATTTTGAGAATTCTGGTTCTGGTTTTGACTACTATGATAGAGGATTCAATGCAAGAAAAGAAGTAGCAAAGTTAGAGGCTCTGGTCTATAAAACTATCAATTTAATTGCTCCAAGATTCACCAATCAGAGGCCTATAAACAAGAATATGTCAACTAGTTGCACAGTAGGTCCTTGGTTGAGCAAGCAAATGGTGGAAAGAGAGCTTGCAAATTGCATCCTCTGAAAAACATACCAATTTCCTCTATTCTTCTCTTTGATGGTTTGGCAAAAGGTAATTTGGGGAGAGCCAGGGCAGATGGGTTTGTCTTTGAATAGGGAGTCAGAAGGGAATCTTTGATTTAATTATGAATGGGGTATGGGAATTAGCACTGATAACCAAGCCGAAGTTCATGCTTTGTTAAAATGACTAGAGTTGGCATTAAAAGTTGAATTTCCAATCTTGAATAACTGGCAACAAAATTGATTGTAAGGATATTGGAGAATAAAATCAACCCCAATGCAATAAATGTTCATAGGGCAATTCAGCGGTTTGAATTTTTGAGTTTCACACATATAACAAACAACTTGAATATAGATGCAGACATGATGACTAATCAAGCTTCTTTAAAGAAGGCTAGATCCGTAAGGATTTGACAGTTTGTTTAGCCTTCTTAGTTTGCTTCTTGGCAGTATTTGTAAGATCTTTTCTCCTGGCTTTTACATCCAATGGATCATTCATATATAAGGACTTCTTTGACAAGGTGTCAAGGGATCTGTGTAACCAAGTATGCCAGCTTGGTACAAAGAAGCTGCATTAAAGGAAAATATGGAATGCACTGAAAAGGACCAGGGAAAAATTTGGAGGGAAATTGGGCTCTTGAAAGGTGGGGATGGGAAACTAGAGCCCTCTTTTGGGAATTTTATGTTAATGACACGCCAACAGAGGAAGAAATGAGCAATAAGAATGACGATTTAAGTAGCAGCATCCTCCACAGACCTTGGTCTCCAGGATTTCCATGTGGCAGTTCTTAGTTATTTCACTCTTCACATGAAATCTTTTGTCTTTTATATAAGAAAATTAAGTGAAATTGCAGCCTCCTCTGCAAACCTTGGCTCTCCAGGATTTCCATCCACCAGTTCTTAGTTTTTTTTATTTTCTCTCTTTCCATGGAAGCCTTTGTCTTTCATAAAATAAAATTTAACTTATCGTTTCTGAAATGCATCACCCCTTTGCAGCTGTATAATTTGATGTTCAGATAAAAACAGAAAGGAGTTCAGCACATTCTCTGTCATTTTGTAAATCTTCTGCCTACAGATATAGCTGAGGCAGTCCGAAGATTTTTGTGTATGTAATATACTCTCTTGTTTCTGTTTAAGAAAAAATAGATAAACACATATTTTATCTTGAGGACTCCTTTACCTTCAGTTTGCTTGAAACTCATCCCGTGGAAAAATTTACAAGAAGCAATGGTTGGAACTTGGCACCTTATTAACTTGAGAGACCTAATCTGTGAGGTTCAAGATAATTATGTCTCTGTTCTCATAACATTCCAACTTAAAGGCATATGAATATTAGGAGCACCAACACTCAAAAGATTGACAAGGTACAACTCATACATTCCACTTAAGCACCTAAATGTCAGAGTTATGTATGTGTTCATTAAAAATTTGTGCTCATATTTCATGATGCTACATCCTTTACCCTAAGACAATGAACAGCAACATCGCCCAAAAACATGCTTACTGCTGCTGTTATAACTTATAAGTCGATTTGAAGTTCCATTTTTTTTTAAATCAAATTGAATTGCTTCACAGCTGAGACATAGAAATCAAATAACCACTTACTTGGTAATAGTTCCATCAACATCCGAGATAACAATACGCGTGTTCCATTTCCACAAATAGATTCGAGCATCAACCTGGCAAAGTCAAAAAAAAATGGCATAACTACTTGGACTTCTACCCCATGAATAGGACAAAATCAATGGCAAAAGCTGAAATGAACTTCAAACCTGTTGATTCCCCCACACACTGGTCAAAAATGTAAAGGTGATCATGTTCTGCCCTTCTTTAAGGTTCAACGATGCCAACTGCTCTGATGTTGGAAGGTTTGTCCGCACCTTATGTTTCTGTGGTGGACTGCTATAACTATTCTTTAATTCTAAGGCTTTATCACATGTGCTCTGCAAAGCAGCATCTCGGTTAACGATCACCTCGGGATTTGAAAATGATCTTACAGGGATGCTATTTTCAGGTGTTTTAGGCCTCCTGAATGTAAAAGGCCAAAGTCTCCAACCTCCACCAGAAGGAACATTAGAATCAGATGTATAATTTTTCTGTGCTTTTGTTTCTATGTCTTCTACAAGAATTTCACCCTCAAGTTCAGCAGGAGCTTCGAGGCCAAAGGCAGCCCTTCCAAGAACAATAGGTGCAGCTGCAGACCAAGGGAAATACCGACCTCTTATTCTAACAACAAGCTTTTCATTTTTTATTATTACGGCCCCTGAACTCTGGAACTCCTCCTTGGACACTCGCTTAGAATCAAATGCCTTGGCTGCTGCCTCGGTCCCCATTCCGTTGAAAAGTGAGTGTCTACAGAGAGAAATTTCTACATTTACAATAAATTCAAAGTAAGCAACAATGACTATGAATTTAAAATAAGAAAACAAGAACAAGCAAATGCCTAACAGAAGAAATGACTTAGTAGGTTAGTAGAAATGCAGCAAATCCTCAAACTTGCAGTATATGGATGAAGGTTTAGTGATGAATCAATACCCGTGTCAGGCTGCACACTTTCATTTGAAGTTCCGCTTCCATCCAAATTGCACAATTCAGAAGTTTCTGCCTCTTGAACTACATTTTCTTTCTGAACACCAGGTTCCATATTTTCAGGTGTTGGAAAAGGTGTAACTTGATTAATAGACCGCTCACAAAAAGAAGAATTGATGTCAAGAGAACGACTAAATAAGCCCTTGGCATCTGAAGTTTCTCTATCAGAGAAATGGAACCCCATATTTGGTAATGAGCCTGAAAATTGTGCAAGGACTCCTCTGCCTTCTATGTTCAGTCCTGGAACTTGAATGGGACTGGATCTATCACTTCCAAGACTGGAAGTGCTGTCACGTACATACTGCAATCTAGAGTCATGCGTAATGTCTGGTAACGATCCAGTATTGTTTTTCTCGCTTTCAACCAGGTCATACTCTTTCTCCTCTTCCTCCAGATGGGAATATAAATTAAAATGTTTCTCTTCTTCCCCTGTAGACGGGGAGAGCTCAGAAAGGGCTAGGCAACTTTTGAAAATCTCTTCATCATTAAATGCAAAATCAAGTTCACTCTCAGTTCTTGACATTTCACGAGCATTTACATCTGTCGGAAGGCAACATTCATTGGATTCTCTGGCATCATTGTCACCGTGACCCTCGATTGTTATTTCACGAGACATGTCAGTAAACTGTCCATTTCCTTTGCAATCTCTCTCTGAGTTGGAGACGCACCCAGAAATACTAATTTCATACTGACTTTGCATACTGCTCTCTGGAGTATCATTAGCAGTAATATTCATCAAATTGTCACTGGAATGAATCAGCCCTGTATTCTGATCTGTCTTTTGCTGACTAGAGATTTCTTTGCATTCCAGATCATGGTTATGATTATCTATTTCATATTCAGTGGACCCATTCACCACCTGACCTACAGATTCAATTATCTCTCCAGATTCTTTACAAGAATCTTGACCGCTTACAATATTTAGTTGAGGTTCACACCTATCACCACCATCTACACACTTAAATGATGAAATAGGTGTTGTCATTACATTTACATCTGTCTGAAGGAAACAATCATTGGAATCTCTGGCATCATTCTCATGAGACATGTCAGTAAACTGTCTATTTCCTTTCCAATCTCTCTCTGAGTCAGGGATGCACTCA
The DNA here is from genome assembly GCA_000966675.3 of Picea glauca. Lineage (NCBI taxonomy): Eukaryota > Viridiplantae > Streptophyta > Pinopsida > Pinales > Pinaceae > Picea > Picea glauca. The sequence continues at coordinate 1,857,849 of JZKD02S1672720.1, forward strand.
GAAATACTAATTTCATACTGACTTCGCATATTGCTCTCTGGAGTATTATTAGCAGTAGTCTTCACCAAATTGTCACTGGAATGAGACAGCCGTGTATTCTGATCTGCTTTTTGCTGACTAGAGATTTCTTTGGGCTCCAGATCAAGGTTATCTGTTTCATATTCAATGGACCCATTCACCACCTGGCCTACAGGTTTGATTCTCTCTTCAGATTCTTTACAAGAATCCTGACCACCAACAATATCCAGTTGAGGTTGACATAAATCACCACTCTCTATACGCTTAAATGATGAAATAGGTGCTGTCATTACATGACCATCCACACTCATTAAAATGACCTCTGAATTACCATTTTCAACTTTTCTCGAGTCTGAAATGTCTTCCAAAGGTGGAAGATCCATATTTTCATAATCATAAACACTATAGCCAGAAAGGAGAAAAGCATCAGTTTGTGAGGTATTTCCTGCAGAAACATCATAAGTCCCTGAGCTTCCCTCCACTGAGAACACTGAAGCCTCTCTATAAGAATCCCAACCATTGTGTGGACCTCCACCTTGGTACTCAGTTTGACTGGTTGCTTCTAGCGTTGCAACAGTACTTGCAATTGTCTCCATTACTGAAGACTCTAGGTGATTACAAGCATTTTGTATAGCACTTCCATTTGCTAATTCTCCTACAAAAGGACTAATAAGAGAAGAATCCTGCTGGTTCCCGGCATTTTTTGGCAGCAAAATAGATGAATCCACTCTGTTATCAGATGCCATCTGAAGCTTTAGTTCTGCATCATTATCTTCACTGGTGGGAGAAGGTTTTGAGTTGCAATTCAACAACTCGTTCCCGATTTTCTTATGTGAGGATCTCAAACTGTGCTCAGAAAAAGAAATGAAAACTTCACGATTGCTTGGACTAACCTGTGAAATGTGATCCAAAGAATGAATATTCAATGATACCCTCATTTTACCAGCCTCCATTTTGTCAACTCCATCCTTACCAGGAGATTTCTCAACCTGGCCATCTATATCTTCATGGGAATGAGCAGACTTGAAGCTGTCCATACGGCCCACAAGCAACGCTTCATCTTCTGATGAATGAGAACTCCCGGGCAAACTTGCACTCTCTTCTTCATCAGATTCCACTTCCTTTAAAAAATAAGCTGCGCCGGTACTATCCAAATACAGAGGAAAATTCGTTTTCACACCATTGACCATCACAGTAACAATTGCCTCGCTGCGCTTGAGAATACCTTGGAATTTGCCGAATCTCACATACCAAGGTGTGCTCTTAAAAGTCCCATCCTGCTGCTGCACTACAATTATGTCTACAGCACCGCCGAAAGGTTGGAATGGACCAGCTACAGAAGAAATGTAATCGCCGATCTTGCCAACAGCATACATGTTGTCTCAACATGGAATTTCTACGTTTGTGATTGTGTACTCACAGCTTAAAGGGAAAAGCTATAATTGAACCATTATTGGGGTAAAAACTCAAACCCCGTATTATATATAAATACAAGCACCTTAATAAACAGGTAATATACACACTGAACCCTATTTGGTTGACCAGAACTTGAAACAACAAAACTTAATTTTTCAGGACCGGTTGGATGTTTTTGTCAATTTGAAGAGCCTGCTAGACCTAATAAAACATCAAAGATAATTCCGAATCAATACAACAATAAGAGTTTATAACTCCCAACCAAGCAAAATCAACAAACTAAGAGGCAAACAAATCTCAGAGTTGAATTCAATTCAATTTGCCATGAAATTATTATAATTACTGTTACTAAGACACACAACCCTAGTTATTCAGGGCATCTCAGAATTATTATTGATTGTTTCTGATAAAACGCCGAGGAAATAAACTGTTGTAAATTCATAGAGTTGAAGAGCCTATTGATGTAAACAGTAACAGACATGGCCATGGTCTGAATTTTTCATTGATTGCTCATAAAATTAAGAAAAAACAGACCCAATTAACACAACAATTTCAGATAAAAAGGGGGTGACGGTTAATTAAGTGCAAGTACCCGATATTGTTGCAGAAAACAATGGGCGCCCGATGGATGCACGCGATTGCCGCACACGAAGAAAACTGGGAGAGGCTGTGGATGGGTATTTATAGGATTAGAGAAATAGTATTAACAATCTAATCAGTCTTTATTAATTTTATCATGGAAATGTAGATAATCTACTGCTCTATCTTTTGACGATTGATCCCTTCACATCACCAAGTTTCCAACGGGTACGCATCGTTCCACCAACCCAACCTCCACATGGTTCGCGTGCACGTGGTTGATCGATTAAACCAACCCAAGAAGGTCTGTGGAAGAGATTATTTTAAATTGTGAAGATTTGAAGTGGATAAGATGGATGACAAAGTTGGGAATAAACCAAACTTAGATCAACTAGATGAGATAGTAGATGGTGGAAGGATAAGAGGATAAATTAAAAAAAAATAAAATACATGTATTTATGATTTTAGTAGATGAATTTTTTTTTAATTTTTAAAAATATATATTATAAAAAAATTTTAAAAATTAATCATTAATAAGGAAAAGATTTAAGGTTTTTTTTAATGGGTATGTCAAATAAATCCTAATGTGTTTAAGTAGGTTTTTTTTTCTGAGTTTACACATTATATAGAAAAAATTCAACACAAAAGTTGATGAGCAATACAAGGAAGCAAAGCAGTTTTTATAAAAAAAGAAACTTTATGTGAGCAAGAATTTTGATGTTGAAAGGAATTTTAAAGATGTGATTGTTGTAGTTGTAAGGTTGTAAAGAATTTTTGTGAAAGAAAAATAAAAGTTGTTTTTTTAGAATCCTAAAACATAAAAAGAAATTTTATATTTCTAGATAATATAAAGTTTTTGTTTTTTAATTCAGTATATATGTATATTTTTATTATACATTTAAAATAAAATAAAAAATTAAAAAAAAAAAAATCTTTGATAAATGGTCATATAAATTTGTTGAGTGTGAAGTTGTTATAAATATATTAATGGTTAAAAGAAAAATATTTTTCACTATATTTTTTATTATAATATTATTTTTTATATTTTTTATTATAATATTATTTCTTAGGAGATGAAGAAGAAGTTTTCAAAAAGCTATTGACACAGTTATTTCATTAGGAAGCACCTTCCAAAACATGGCTCGTCCAAGATGCTCAAACAATTCAAATTAAAAAAAA
>JZKD02S1672720.1:1891179-1909272 GCA_000966675.3 Picea glauca
AAGTGTTGAAGAAAAAAAAGAATTAATCTGCATAAGAAATCAAGCTCATAATTTTACAGTGTTCGGGTCGAAAAGGAAGGCATCCAATTAATTGAGAAAACAATAGGAAGTGTGTGGGGAATGTGTTAGGACATTGGCCAGAATTCCAACTTATGGATTGTGAGATACATGACTGAGATAAAGAACATTATGTAATTCAATGCAAGGTGCATTGAATAAGTATGCATTGAGAATTGCACTCATGCATAGTAAGTACCTAAATGCAATTGTTGAATGTGTTTTGTAAGTACATGCATATATATTATTGCATGGAAATAATTGTTACTAACAACTGAAATGTTGTTAACTTAGGAAGTTGAGAACATTTTAGGAGTTGTTAGATATTGCAACAAAAAAATTGCAAGTCAAGTAGTCATGTAAGCATTGACTATAGAAAAATTTTATGTTCAAAAAAAAAGAAAAAAAAAAGTAATGAACTTACAAATGTTAATTATGAACATGCATATGCATAGAATGATGAGTCATTCTATTTTATTAAATTGTTTGGTAGTTATGACTGAAATTCTAAGATCATTGCATATGGTTTTGTACATATTACAATTGAATTATGATGTATAGGAAATACCGACAATTGTTGGCTATATGCAAGAGGAAGCATTGCAGAAAAAATGGTATGCAGTTTGGTTCTTGTGGAAAACCACCAGGAAGGCTACACTCCTGATATGGAAACATACAAGAAGAATTATGAAATATAATCTCATGTTTTGGGAAAAGTTGAATTCCCTTTTGAACTAAGTTTGAGTTCCTAAATGAATTCTTTTATGTTCTCTCATGATAACTACATGTGGGTGATGTAGATGAGATGATATTGATTAAAGCTGGAATGTTGACTACAAAGAGTAGCTCGGGGAAGATGTTGATTGGAGACAACGGATCTTACCCTATGGATCCCCGGTGGATCTGAGTGTGTGTACACTTCTCCTTGGGTTGCCTTGGAGGGAGAAGTGTGTGTATAGGTTCCTCGATATGAGGCCTCAAGGGTACCTGGAGACCTCTGAGGGAAGTTGGAACTCCTAGAGCCATGGTGCTCTGAGACTTCCTGTCTGGCATGTGCTAGAGCCCTGGAAGGAAGGTGCATACTACCTTGGGTTGTACATGCATGTGGGGAATGAGAGACCGTTGGTTGGAGTGTTGCTGAGGTTTGGTACCTTGGCCTAGACCATGTTGATATGGATTGTGGACCGTGGCTATCTTTGGAAGCCATTGCCCTGATGGAGTCATAGCCCTTCTAAGGGGTGGAAGGTCTTCTCGATCAAAAGATAAGTATAAATTCTCTATTTGTTGTATGTTGTGTATCTTGTATACAAGTTATAATGTTATTAGAGTTGTCTGCATATATGTTACATGTATGTTCTAACGTTTCTTCCAAATGAATAAGTGTATGAATAGAGTGTTTATGTTTGTGGAGTCATAGCCCCTGCTGAGAGTTTATAAATAGTGAGATCTAAGGTTGGGTGGAATGTCGTGGATCTACAACTAGTCGGTGCTTTCAATGAGGTTTAATTGAAGCATGTAATAAGGAACAATGAGATAAATGCTTTCCTGAAGCAACTCTATGGAATAGAGCAATTGAATTTTAGTTGCAGCATGAACACCATAATTGGTGCTTGAAAGTAGAGTACCAGGTGGATAACATGCTTCCAATAGCTAAAGATTGGAGATTTTTGAATAATTTTTGAATTGTATATGTATAAACAAGTTGCATCGAGGACAACACAAAAATAAGGGGAGGGGATTGTAATATCCCCAGGTAGAACCCCAGTTGTAATTATGAATTGTACACATGTTTGATAGGTTGGTGAGCCGAGTTATAATAAGCTAGAAGGCTTATGTGTTTATTAGGCCGGAGAGCCTATATGCTAAGGCCATTAAGCCTGATTTTGTATGTGTAAATATTGACATCATTAATATAATTACATCACTGCGTGTAGATCGACCACGAAGAAAGAGTTATGGGGGACTAAGTTCCACTAGGTAGGGAAAGGGAAGGGGATAAGAGTCTAGGAAAAGGGGCTAAGCTAGAGGGATTACCTCTAAGGGAATAATATTATATTATTATTTCCTAGAGGCCAAGGTTTGGACATAACCTATGTTGTCCTAGGTTCCTATGGGAAAGGAACGAATGTTAAGTGGAGCTCATGCAGCTTTAGGAAGACATGTGTCAACCTGGGCACATGCAGTTTTAGGTGGGAAAGTCAGTTTGTTGGGATTCCCTTGCGATGGTGGGAAGAATCTCAATGCTTGCACACAAGAAAACAGAGAGAGCCTTCACGCAACCAACTTTTTTCCTCCATTTTTGACCTTTGCAACCTCAGGGGGAAATCGACACACCGTGTTATGAAGTTAACTGTTTTTTCTTGTGAAGCACAACACGACTGCGTAGTGCCTGAGCTAGATCACACCTTAGCCATTTGTTGTTGCTACCCACGTCTTCTCTGGACTAGTGTGGCTTGATGTCATTACCAAATCCCATACTCTATGTTGTTGTTGTGGTTACCCTCTAGACTTATGAGATGGATAGAAGAAGCAGGTTGCCAGGCCTGTGAGAAACTCTCTTCCGGTGAGAGAGTGTGTTGAGGAAGTGAGCTCTCCTATAGGAAGTCCAGTAGCAGCTACAGAGCTATGAGAATTCCTTATCCAACCTATTGTTGAAGCCCTGAAAAGGGAGGCGTAGCAGTCGATGGACCGTGTGACAGTGAAGGTGTACACTCCTGGGGTGGAACAAGCATGTGGGGAATAAGAGTCTGTGAGATGTGGGCGTAAGTGGCTCCTTGGAGGAATTCCTTCCTGTTGAACTGTGTGACTTCCCTCTCGACCTTACCTAGCCTAGGAATCCCTTTCCCGGTGGAGTTTAGTCCCAGCTCAGGGGTGACCCACTACTGAGAGTGATGAGCAGCATGGTCTATGGTTGGGAGGTTCGTGGAAGGTCTACACGTAGTTGGTGGTATTCTATTAAAAGATAAGTGCCACTTCTATGTTCATTTACATGCTGTGTAATTGTACATGTGATATAATTGATGAGTAATGCCTAGATATATTGTATATGTTGTATGTGTAGGCTTACTATTATTTCCACATTAATCTATGTATTATTAGAATATGTCGTCTGTATATGTTTATATATAGGTAGATGATAATTGTCACTTCTATTTTTATATGGATGTGTATGATGTTTTCGCAAGTATATATGTGTGGCATAGCCCAGTAGATTAAGGTTGGGGCTGTCACAAAATGGTATTAGAGCATGAAAGTTTCTTTTGGTGGCATGGCCCGGCTTGTTGGTCTATGGTCGGGGATGTAGCAAAGATACAATCGTTAGGTAGCGTTACCCGACAGAGGTTTGATGGCCCGAGACATTACAGATTGTGTGCGTAATTGTGTTTGGATGTAAGTGTGAGACATAGGCCATCGACCAGAGTTGTAGCTCTAGGATACTTTGAAATGATCATATTCCAGTATGGTGAATGATCAACAATTTATCACAGAATGGATCGATGAAGATCTATCCCTTTCGCATGACAAATGGCGAGGGCGTTAACATAATTCGACCTCCCTAAATAATATCATGTACATGATTAGAAATCCACGTGTCAGTATAAGGTGGATTTCGGGGGTCCCCTGTCTTAAGATCTGAGTCAAGAGCCAACCCCCCCCCCCGAAATTATGTGGACCGTCCATTATCAAAATAAACCTACAGTGGATAGTTAAGCACCTTTTGGATTAACGCGTAGTCATACCATGTGGTCATCCAGAATGTTAGACCTAGGTTTGAAGGTATGGAACATATGGGTAAAGGATCAGTGCTTGGGGAGCGCATATTTGCGCAAAGGAGATTGACAATGAAACCATGGTATTGTTGAATGAATTCGAGGTTACTGTAAGGACTGTTATAGTCCATTATGTGGGCCCATAACCCACAGGTCTGACGATTTGAAGGACACCCAATTTCCGTCTTCATTAAGTGGTATCAGAGCAGGGAAAGATTTCCTGCGTGTTGGAAAACAACTTCCAGCTGCGGTTGGGTAGAAGTTTTTGGACAATTCCACAGCTGTGATTGTGGGTAGAATTGTCTAGGAGAGTGAGCAACGTGCAACAACCAGAGGAGTAGAGGAAGCTCAAAAGGTTTCAGAGGAGGTGAACCTACGATACAAAAAGGCCGAGTCAGAGGAGGAGAGCTGGTGAGGTGTTAGATGAGGCTTCCTTGCAGCTCACTGCTGAGCGCAAGGATAAGCTTAGTGATACATGAAGAGAAAGTAGATGAACGAGATGCAACAATGACAACACATGATCATGAGATCATGAAGATTTTTGTACCCTAGGAGTATGATGTAGGAGCATCAACCCCCCCAAGTCAAAATTTGAAATTCGAACCTTCCAGAGGTGGATGTGGCCTTGAGGATATGATTTCCTCTACAATTGATTGAATTTGTTTTTGTAACTACCATGTTAAGCAAAATTTAAGGGAATGTGAGCGATTTTTGGGAGTTAGATCGGACCCTCTAGTGATCCGATCCTTATTACATTTTAATTGTTATAAATTATGAACCTTCATGTGTTTTTGGGGAGGCCCCTGCATAATGTAATGCCAAGGCGAGTGTGTAGATCAACCGAGAGGCGATTGGGCTCGTCGAGGCCATAGTGTAATTTGAGCTCGAATAGATAATGAATGTTTGTAATTATGTATTCTGGTGCATTCTATTTCATGCATGATTGTGTGCGTAATTGTGTTTGGATGTACGTGTGAGACATAGGCCACCGATCGTAGTTGCAACTCCAAGATACTTTGAAATGATCATATTCCAGTACGGTGAATGATCGACCATCGATCACAAAATGAATCAACGACAATCTAGCCTTTTCGCATGACAAACGACAAGGGAATTAACATAATTCAATTTCCCAAAATAAGAGCATGTGCAAGATTAGAAATCCACACGTTAGTATAAGGTGGATTTCTGGGGTCCCCTGTCTTGAGATCTGAGTCAAGAGCCACCCCCCCCCGAAATGATGTGGACCGTCCATCATCAAAATAAACCTACGGTGGATAGTTAAACACCTTTTTTATTAATGTGTGGTCATTCGGAAAGTTAGACCCAGGTTTGAAGGTATGGAACATATGGGTAAAGGATCGATGTTTGGGGAGCGCGGATTTGCACAAAGGAGATTGGCAATGACACCAGGGTATTGTTGAACGAATTCAAGGTTGCTGCAAGGACTGTTACAGTCCATTATATGGGCCCATAACCCATAGGTCCGATGATTCGAAGGACACCCGATTTTCATCTTCATCTCATAATAGATATGTTTAAAGCTTTAAAAAACAAAGTATTAATGCTTTAGTAGGGCCTTTCAATGTTTTACTAGAATGAAGTATTTACTCCCAACATCTTGCGAGGGGATTTTGAGGCTTTATTGGAACACGATATTGGAAAACTACAAAGGTGGGTCTTAGGTGGCTTAAGGATAAGCTTTCTTTGAGTAGGGATATCTAAAGAGCTTGGTTTCCTATAAAGTGGCTCGAGCACAAGCCTGCTTTGAAAGGAGATGTGTAAAGAACCTAGTTTCCTATCCTTAGGAAACAAGCAACAAAGAATGTAAGGACAAGTCTCTTCTAACTAACATGTTGCACTTATAGGGGCACATCCATTGGAGGGAAAACTCATTGTTTTCTTATGCATTAAATTTGAGTGGGAGTTGTAATAGTTCATTTTTGTCATCATTTGATTCACTTCTTGTGACAATTTAATTCCCTTTTTATTTTATTTTTTGGTATTTGTAAATGCATTTATTTTCTCATGGAGGGCGATGAAACCCACACAGTATTAACATGGTACATGTTACATTTTATTGCCCTTGCCACCTAAAAATGTTCTCTATAAGGTTTGAACAACATGGCTCTTTATTAAGAGAATCCATTACTTTCACTTGCCCATCTTGTAAATCATCTTTTGAACTTGAGGAAAGATACTGGTCTCCTCTTTATTAATGATTAATATATTATTATTTTTTTACAAATGTTTCAAAATATTCTTTTACAACAAACAATCCCTTCTTAATCGAAGAGAATTCATAGTGGAGTGTAATTGACTTACAATATTCTTGAAAGTTCCAAAGTTGGGAGAATTTACACTGGAGTGTAATCAACTTACAACACTATTTAAGGAGATGCATGTGTAATATCTATTTGCGATATTTGTAGTCAATCTATAACATTGATATTTGTAGTCAATCTATAACATTATTAAAATATCCAAACTTGGGAGAATTTACAATGGAGTGTAGTTGACTTACAACATGCTTAAAGATTTATTTGGCTAAGAAGTTGCATCTCAAGTATCTAGTTTGCCAAATTTTACTAGGACTCACACCTAGCTTCATTTATATGAAGTGGTCCTATGAAGTGGACCATTAGTACAAGCAAAATGGCCCATGTGAGGTAAAAAATAAAAAATGTCTCATGTTTCGGTGGATAGCTATGCTCTGGTGCATTCGCTGCTTGGTCTTGAGGTCGATTTGTCGGAGGTCAAGCAAGAATTGGTTGCAGCAAACAACGATATGGTGCTAATGAAGAAGTTAAAAAAACAACATTGATTTCTATATAATGTAAATTTTAATTTTAGTTGTGAAGATTTCATATTCAATTAATAATTGAATTTTATAAAAATAGGGATATTTTTCAAACCTAATTTTATAATTGAATTGTAATGATATAATTATTTTAGTTATAAAAAATCTAATTTAATGATAAAATTAATATTTTTTTTAAATAAAAAAGTTTTATTGTCTCAAAATTCTGTCATAATCATACATAACCGAATAATATTTAGATACCTGCCACATGTTTCGTCAAATACGTGGAAACCAGAATATGTGGTTGCCTAATATGTTGTCTGGACCAAAGCAAAAAACTGCCATCTGTTCCGCTAAACAAATGGAAATCGGAGCAGGTGGCTGCGAGTTTCAATGTCCAAAACATGTGGTTGCCTAATATGTTTTCTGGACCAAAGCAAAAAACTTCCATTTGTTCCGCTAAACAAATGGAAATCGGAGCAGGTGGCTGTGAGTTTCAATGTCTACACAGTTTGAGAAAGAAGAGAGAATCCTGAACATGGAAATGTAAACTCCTATATAATTTTTGCAATTACAATGCATAGAGCTAAAAGGAAACAGACTAAGCAGTGGATGAACTAGTGAAGCCTGTGTCGGTGTGAGTTCCACCAATGGGAGTGAAGACAAATGATTTCACACAGGTCAGACACCGTTGTTGACTCTGCGAGCTCGAGAGAGCATCGTACAAAATGTCGAGATGACGAAGCGGGTGAAAAACTTGCAGACTCTAAGTGGGAGGAAAACTTGTAGAGGGAAGAATACACAAGAACTAAACCAAAGTCGAATGGTAAGAGCCATAACATACCCAGAGTAAATGGAGGGGCGTCGGAGAAGCTGAAGGTACCTTGTATGTGCCTCCCGTACCCATCACCATTCGCCAACCTTGCTGCACTGAAGGAGCCATTAAACCAGAGTGATAGAGTTGTCTTGCCTGCTCGTATGAGCTTTGAATGTTTCCCATCCTACAAGAAATGGACATGAGGGCAACGTCATGTGTAGTTAAGTCAACTATGTGCATGCTGGCTACGTGGCACTCATCCGGGGATGATAACATTGATATTAATAAGTATTGTTTTATTGATTTTAATTTCAACTGTGAAGATTTTATATTCAAATAATAATTGAATTTTATAAAATGATGGACACTTGATAAACATATACATAAAATTACTTTTAAATTTTAAAATTATTTGAATTTTCAATTTACAAATCTATTCGTGAAGAAATTCATAAAAATAACATTGATTTTTATATAATATTTTATATGATGATGATGATTAACGTGAATTGGTTTATCCGACCTTAAGAGGGTAAATGATTAATTGCAATTCTTTAGAATTTTGTTTCTGTGCTAAAAAAACATTAAGAGAAGCTTTCCAAGATCACCATAATTTTGTTGAGTTAAAAGGTTATGAAGGTTGATAGCGTGACAAATATTTTGAAATTGAGATCTAATTTGGGTATATGTTGGACAATCTAAGAGAAAGTGATTTTCATCTTCAACCTTCTTAGTGTCACAAAGGTGACACACTGTTTCATCACATGACATTTTAGGAATTGACCATCGCCCAGTTTCACTATCGAGTTTGTGAGAATTTGTACTTATCATAGCAATGCTTATTTTTTTCTTTACACTTGTCGAAACAAAGAGATAATTTCGATCTTCTAGACTAGAGTTTATTGCATCCTTATAACACCTTAATTTTATTTTTTCCTCTATCTCTTTGTCACACCACATTTTCTCCTTACATTTTGATTTAATAATGTTTTTAATAGTATCCTTATTTTGCAAAATGGTCTCTTCCATGATTCCCCAATGGCTTAGCCAAGACTGGGCATCTTTATGCCATCCTCACTTGAGTCGAAGATGGTTACGACTAGATTTTGAAGCAATTTTAGGAAACCTCTTGTCTTCCATGTTGTTTAAATTGTTCTTAAACATTAGGTATCTAGTCATAGTTGTGCTCTCAATGGGGGAAAGTCTTGCCTCTAAGAGGAGGATGAGATAGTGCGTATTTCCTTTAATTGTGAGATTATAGGTTATAGAATTCTTTTGGATTTGCTTTATCTTTCTCCAGGATTCACGAGAGATATTGCATCCCCATACTACACATCCATATAGAATAACATGTGTAACAAGAGTCTCAAAGAGGAGTTTCTTCTTATCCCATATCCAAAGATCGGTTGATTGACAATTGTTTTCAAGCCCATAATAATCTTTCCATCCCCCAATAATCCTTTTCTCAATGCTATAATTCCAGTTAAGCTTGTGGTGACTATCGATTCCAAGATATTTGTATAAATTCATTTCATCCAAGTTGTTGTTGTCATATACGAAGGTATCATAAGTGATCTTATTGGATTTAACAATCATGACCTCAGTATATATACAAATGTATCATACTCATATTGGAGAAAAAATCCTTGAGGATTCTTAGTTGTTTTCCAAGATTGTGGGGACTCCTCGCCATAAGAAGATTAACATCAACATAAAGAAGAAGATTAACATCAACATAAAGAAGAAGATTGATGACTATACCAGTGAGAGTCGGGCGGACACAACCTGCTTCTTCCGAGCAATCTTCTAACTTGTCAATGCATATGCCAAAAAGGGTAGGGGACAAGGGACAACCTTGCTTGACTCTAATATTGTAGTTAATCTCTTTCGACCATCCCTCAATGTTCTTAAACTTGGAAATAATGTTCCCAAATAGCCTTATTGCAATAGCCCTCAACTCGAAAGACACTTTTATCTCTTCCAACATATCCCAAAAGTTTTTTCCTGGGAACCATATTAAAAACATTTCTAAAGTCAACAAAACAATAAAAAATATTGGTTTTAATATTGCGGAACTCCTCTACAATGATCCTAAAGGTAACAAAATGGTCCATAGTTGAATGATAGCTCCTAAACCCGTCTCGACCTTTAGCTCTTTTACCATGACTTTCTAGCCAAAGGCCAATATTCTTTTCCAAAATAATTCCATAAATCTTTGCAAAAACTGGGCTAATAATAATGGTCGTATAATTAGAGGGAACATTTCTATCCCCATTTTTAAAGATAAGAACAATGAGGCTTTACCTCCAGGTTTTAGCGAAGCTTGCTAAATTGAAGAGCTTGTGTATGTGAGGGATGAGGATAGGCCCTCCGATTTTAAAATTTTAGCGTGGTAGCCTTCAATGTTCTTAGCTTTCCGATTTGCAAGCCGCTTAACCCTGAATTCTATATCATACAAAGAAAAAACTTCATCCTCCATAGGGACAATAGGAATGGTGTCCATGACATTAAAAAACTCGTAAATACTTTTAAAGTAGGAATTCCAATCCCTTAAGAGAATCATATTATTTTCTTTAGTATTGTACATCATAATTTACCTCCAAAATTTATTAAGATCAAGCTATAATATAAAATAGTAAAATAAATAACATATAAAATTTATAATTATATATTTAAATTTTAAAAAATAAATAAATTTTAATGTAAATTTTTATAAGAGTCGAGGTCTTCACTAGATTGTAACTTCTCATATAATTATTTTAGTTATAATTTAATGATAAAGTTGATAATGATAGATACTATTTTATTAATTCTAATTTCAACTATAATATAATTATTTATGATATAATTATTTTAATTATAATTTAATGATAACGTTGATAATAATAGATATAATTTTATTGATTTTAATTTCAACTATAATGAAAATTTTATATCCAAGAATAATTAAATTTTATATAATTAGATTTATAAAAAAATAAATTTAATCTAAATTTTTATAAGAGTCGAGGTCTTCACTAGCTTGTAACTTCTCTCATTTATGATGTAACTATTTTAGCTATAATTTTACGATAAAGTTGATAATTATAGATATATTTTATTGATTTTAATTTCAATTATAATATGAAAATGTTATATCAAAGAATAATTGAATTTTATAAAATGATGGGTGCTTAATAAACATATATATGAAATTATTTTTAAGTTTAAAATTATAAAATTATTTGAATTTTAAAATCATCATTTTAAAATTATTTTGTTTAAAGAAATAAATAACTCATTATCTTGCGTAACGTTTCCATGTTCATTCAAAGATAAAACCTTTTAGAAAAATTTATCCATTCTAGGCATGTCCTTCTAGATAAGGTGCGATTAGAAAGTGTCACGATATTGTGTTTATGTTGAATTTTTTTAAATGTATATAGTGTAATATTATTAAATATTTAAATTATTTGTGTTTATTAATCTTTGTTGAAGGCCTAACCACTATAGCAATGAGTTGGTTTATGATCAATTTATTAATTTGATAGTTGATCAATTTATTAATTTGATAGTTGATAAATTTTTTTTTAATTTTAATTTTTAGTGTTTTTCATAGTTTTATAATAGTAAATTATATTATTATTTTTAAATATTTAAATTGATTTATGTCTTTTATGATTGGTTTGTAATTTGAAAGTTTTATTACATAGGTGACAACGATCTTATTAGGATCGAGAACTTTATTTAATGCAATAAGCTATAATTTCATAGGGATCAAAATATCCGTAATGTGATAAGTTGTAATGACGACGATCTTATTGAAATTGATAACCATTATTATTTAAAATTATAACAAATCTAAAATAATAATCATTATTTAAATATTTTCATTTAGTATTAAAAGGGAAGGTAAACAAAATCTTTATTTTCATTTATGTATTTAGTTGTTTGCCTTTTTTTGGGGTGTTTGCTCTCATATTTTATTTATTTTATGTATAGGTTTAATGAAAACATTTTGGGGGTTTTGCTCTCATATTTTATTTATTTCATGTATATGTTTAATGAAAACAAAGAGCTAATAACCATGAAGGAACAATAAAAACTCAAACTCTTCCATAGTGTCCAAAAACAATGTTAAAACCCTTGCAACTAAATTAGCTTCAAAATACATAGACTTATTTGAAGAAAAAAGCTTGAAATGAGGATAATAAATTATGATTATATTTGTATAAAACACATGTAAATGACTATAATTTTTTTTTATGATATTCTTTTGACTCTTTTGGTTTATGTATTTAGGGAAATATGTTTTCCCTTTAAGGGAAACATGGGTATCCTAATGAGTCTCTATAATATAAACCCCAATATGGTAAAGGGACGAAGTGAAAATCGAAATACGTGGGGAATGGTGATAGAGCAATTGCCCTTTGGATTTACACAAGAGACTACATAGTAAAATTAGGTGTTAAGGAAGAACCTTCCTACAATTTTTTACAATTTTTATTTTTTTTTAAAGAAAAAAAAGAAGAACCTTCATACTAATTACAATTACATCGATTTTAAAGATAAAGCCTAAAACTCCATAGAATTACTATTATTTGTTTGAAATGAGAAGGTAAAAATGATGAAGTACGGATAATGACATATACATTTGTTTTTAAAATATAATGTCTTTAGCTTAATAATAATAGGGTAGTTGATTTTGCCATTTTATCAATATATATAATAATTTTATTTTTATTTTTTATACAATTAAAATTAATTTATTTTAATAAAAATTGAAAAAATAAATCAATCTCTCGTTTATGGATAATAATATCAATTACTTGTAATATAAAACTTTATAGTTAGTTACAACTGTTAAAAATAAATAACCGTCAAACCAATCTTTATAAACAAATAAGTGTGAGTGTTGGGTGCACTTAAGAATCTGCACTATGATGTACTAAGTATGCTTTTACGTGTTATTTGGATGGACAGCGGCGCTACTAGCGAATCAAATGGCGCTACTAGCGAATCAAATGAAGCCAAAACGGTAGGCGAAGGCCGGTGCATTTGCATTCCTTTATTTGTAATAAAGGAGTTGCTCCTCCACTTGACTCACGATGATCTCCTTCGTGTGAGACAATACATCCAAATATGGTAAGTTATTTCAATTATTTCTTTACATCCTTCAGCCTTGTCGCCGCAATAAGAAGTTCACTTTTTCAATGAATCACATTTCAGAAAAATGTTTAAAATAAATTTAAAAAATAGAAAAAATCAATCTCTATAATGTTATATTTTAGTAAAAAGTCATTTTAATACTGATTGCTATAGTTCATGTCAAAGGCAGGGACTAATAATATTTATTTATCAGAATACTTGTCACAACAAATAAATAATTAAGTTGAATGGTGTACATCTATTGATAATGGGCACAATTAATGATCTTTTAATCTTATTTAACCTTAAACCCTAATGTGATGGCTATGCATTGAAGATGCTGGCATATTCTTAGTCGTCCTCCAAAATCAATGGGTCAGATTTATTGTTTATAACTTTCTTGCATTTATCAAGGCATTCGTTAACATGTTTACTTTTTAACATTTACCTAATCACATTAAAAAATTACTGTAAAGATATGTAATTGCCATGTTTAAATGATTAAGTAGGATTAAACCATCCAGCCAAACGTTTCATATTACCACAAAAGAATTACGAATTACCACAAACGTTTTATATTTATATTGGGGACACGTGTTCTCAACCAATATTTTCGGCGTTCTCAGCCGCGAGTTAACAACTATGCTAGTATACAATTGCATCTCAAAATCGTTGGCTTTCTAGTTTAACTGAGCTGCCCATTATTAGAAAATGCTCTTGAATAGTTTGATCAATCAACAAGGTAAGCCACTGGATCATCTTCTAGTGGATTTGCTCATCATAGTGTTATATAAGTATTTATTGATGGAACTAATGGTTCTATATCCCCGCCTTAAATTTTATTTGCACAAATAATTACTAGCTACTTATACAATTAAATATTATTATTATATCATATTAAATAATATATTTATTAGACAATATTATATATATTATTATATTTCTATGAATAAATTATAATTATATATATTATGAGTTGTAAGATTTCCTCCTGATTTGGAAGTCTATTCATTTGTGATATGATTAACTTTTCTAGTAATCAAACAAATGAGACACTGCTTGAGATGTAGATTCATTGAAAGAAAAACCAATGGAGGTGATCCAAATTATTTTTGGAATGAAATGAAAGCAGAGATATTACAATGAAAAACACATAACAATTGATAGAAACAGAGAAATACAACAATACATGATTTCTATTAATGAAATAAATGTACAGAGACTATGAAAGTACAGAGTGCAAGACTTGCTAGAATGGTGGCAACTTTATCTTTGAGAAGAGATGTGACAGTTACACTCATTTGCAAGAAGATGATTACAATGAGGCTCTAAAGGCCTTTTTATGATAAACATGAATGCCAAAACCCTAGACATCCAAAAACCTATCCCTAGGTGATGAACCACGAAAAGTCGTGTGGGCCCCGTTGGGGTAAGTTAGTACATTAACTTCCCGAGGTCGTAACTTTTGCATACGATCTCCGTTTTAGGCGCGTGATAGTCTGTTGGAAAGGTATTTTCGATAACTACACATTATGCCATCAAAATTTGACTCTGTCTACAATTTGAATGTGTCAAGTCAAGAAAACATTGTTTAGAGCCCCAAAACGACCCTGAAAGTACATAAAGATGTACTTACATGAAAACTTCCAAAATAAGCCAGTTGGAATAGGTGGGCAGCCACCAATAACCACCTGGATGTTGTGCAGGGCTTCAATACATCCTCGTAAGTGCAGAACCCACAATTACAAAGAAATGTCGCCATTACAACGAAAAGTGTTGAACTGAAAATTGTCTAGATGAGCCAGTTAGAATTTGGAACAGTTGGGTGGCCACTAATATCCACCTAGATCAATCCTCCTTCCTTAGGAAGCAATGGTCTCCATTGCATTGAGTTCCCGAGGAAGAGGGGAAAGCGCTTTCTGAATCTAAATCTTGGTGAGCTGCGTGCCTTGTTGGAGAAGTTGTGCTGCTTGGTCTGTGGAAGGTTGTCTCGAACCTATTGCTAATGTTAAGGTTTATGATATTATTAGGTTTCTTTTCAATTCAATAGATAACCATAGCATAGGTAGGATCACTGAGAGAAACACAATCACACGATACACAATATTTGTCTTGGGAAACCCTCATGGGGAAGAAAACCCAACAAAAATTCCTTAATATAGATAACTAATACAATGTCAAGACAATAAACCAAAACACTAGATTATATCCAACATTGAGCAATGTGCCTCTCTCTTCCTTCTTCTCCCAACTGCAGCTACCAAACTTGCACACTGGATGAGCGAATGAGTGAGTGAGATAATGAGGCGTTGACTTCCTTTATTTATACAAGCTGGCAAGTGTTGAACATGTGTCTCTTCACTGGTCAGGGCCGACTTGTCTTCTTAGTGGTTAAAAACACTTTAATTATCCTGGGGGACAACTTCTCAATTTGCATATTATATTTAGGGTTTAACCAATCCACAAAAGGGGATTGATCTAATTAATGATAACTCAATAATAAATATAATACTCTTTGCAGTTACAATATTTCAACACTCCCCCTTAACAAGAAGGGTATTCTACAACATCATCAAGAGAGAGAGAGGGAAACAACATCAACAGTATCTGGAACACTGACTGGCATATCTATAAATCATCATAAGTTTTTCTTCATCATCAATATCATCATCCACAACAGGGAGATAGAATGATATCATCATTATCTGCATCAACATGGATTAGTATAACACTAATACATCATCATCATCAATAACAACACAAGGCTGATATAACATCAACAACAACAACATCACAACACAAAGGGTGGAGCATCATTAACATCAAAACTAGGCTGGAAATATTCAGCACGAAGTTGGCATCTTAACAACATCAACACAAAGCTAGAAATCATCAACACGAAGCTGGCATCTCAACAACATCAACACAAAGTTGGAAATATTTAGCACGAAGCTGTCATCTCAACAACATCAACACAAAGGTAGAAATATTCAGCATGAGGCTGGCATCTCAACAACATCAACATGAAGCTGGAAATCTTTAGCACGAGGATGGAATCACAACAACATCAACACGAAGCTGGAAATATTCAGCACAAGGCTGGCATCAAAACTTCCTTTCGGACTACACTAAGATTATCTCGAAAGTGCTCAAACTTTACATGAGACAAAGACTTGTTCAACACATCTACAACATGTTCATCCGTGCTAACATACTGGAGCTTTATGGCTCCTCTTTGCACCATATCACAGATGTAATGATATCATATTTCTATGTGTTTTGACTTGTCATTGAACATAGGGTTCTCTGTCATCTTTATGCAACTCTGGTTATCACATAGAATCACGGTTCCTTCCATCTTCATATCAAATAGACCTGTCAACAACTTCAGAAGCCATATGGCTTCACAACTGGTGGAACATGCAATGATGTATTCTGCTTTTGTCGTGCTGAGAGAAATACTTGATTTCTTCCTACTCTGCCATGAGATCATGACTGACCCCAGACTGAAACAACATCCTGAAGTGATCTTTCTGTTAGAGACACTTCCAATCCAATATGAATCGGTATAACCACTCAGTCTGAAGTCATGATCTCCATTATAACTGAGACCAAAATCTAATGTACCCTTAAGGTACCTCATCACATGTTTTGCAGCAACCAGGTGAACACATCTGGGATCTACCAAAAATTGACTCAAGGTGTTCACAACAAAACATATATCTGGCTTGGTGTTCATCAGATACATCAATGATCCAATGATCTATTTGTACAATGTGGCATCAATCAATTCTGATGAAGTGTCAACAAGGAGCTTCAACTTTGTTTCCATGGGTGTATTCATGGATTTTCACTCCAACATATCAAACCTCTTCAGTATTTCAACTGCATACTTCCCTTGGTTAAGGAAGATCTTCTATAGGCTCTGCCAGACTCAAGACCTAAGAAACAATGTATTAGGCCAAGGTCTTTCATCTCAAATTTTGCAGCGAGCTTTTTCTTACACTCAGTGATGATCTTTTCTTCTTCAGTTATAAATAATTCATCCACATACAAAAACAATATAATAGGCTCATCATTCATAACCTTGAAGTGAAGGTTATAATATTCTTTACTCTTGGTAAAGCCCAAGCTCGTCAGGAAATTGTCAATTCTTCCATACCAAGCTCTAGGAGCTTGTTTCAATCCATACAAAGCCTTCTTCAATCTGCATACATGAGTCTTTCTGTCTTCAACTTCAAACCCTTGAGGTTGTTCTATATATACTTCCTCTTCTATGACACCATTTAAGAAATTTGTTTTCACGTCCATCTGGTGTAACTTCCATTTCATCTTAGCTGCAAGGGCTATGATGGTTCTGATTGAAGTGTATTTGGCTATAGGAGCAAACGTCTCTTCATAGTCAATGCCTTCCTTTTGAAAAAATCCATGAGCAACAAACCTTGCTTTATATTTCTCAATACTTCCATCAACAACATGTTTTATCTTGTATAGCCATTTGTAAGATACCAAATCCTTGATCTTTGGTCTAGGAACTATTTCCCATACATCATTCTTTATAATGGATTGGTATTCTTCTATCACGACATCTGTCCATTATTTCTTCTAAATGGATTCTTCAAAGCAAGTAGGCTCCTTCTCTAGGAGATCACACATCAAAGCGATATAACTGGAGAATGGCTTGGGTTTCTTGACTTATCTCATGGTTCGTTCGGGGGCACCATACTTATCTCTATCTTGAATCAGTTCCCTTGCCCAGGCTAGCTTTCTCTTGTGGGAGATCGTCATCTAGGGAGGTTCTTGAGATTTTATTATGTCATGATCTTCTAGAATCTCCTCATCAGGGGAAGTTATGACTTCCCTAATTGGTTCTGCAACTCTGGGAGACACATGTTCTTCTTCATATACTTCTTTAAGTTGGAATCTTCTTGATTTATCGAGTGCTACATATTCATCAAAGGTTACATCTATGTTGATCTCAATATGATGGTAACTTGGTATGTATATTATGAAGGCCTTGGAGATCTCAAAGTATCTAACAAATATTCCCTTCTTTCCTGAAGGGTCCAGCTTGGTTCTCTTCTCTATTGGAACGTGAACAAATACGAGACAACCAAATATTTTGTGATGGCGTACTTCTGGCTTCTTTCCGGAGAACATCTCTTCAGGAGTCTTGAAACCAAGTTCACTATGGGATAATATGTTCTGTACATACACTACTATTCTTTCTGCTTCTGCCCATAAGTGTATTGGAAGATATTGATCATGGATCATGGTCTTCACTGCTTCCATTATAGTTCTATTCTTTCTTTCTACTACAACATTTTGTTGAGGATTGTAGGGAGTGGTGAGCTCCCTCTTGATCCCAAAATATTTACAAAAGTTTACAAACTCTTTTGAGGTTTAGTCTCCTCCATTATCTGACCTGAGTATCTTGATCTTTATTCCAGAGAGATTGTAGCACCACTTTTCACTCACTACTGTGTAGGTGTTACTACGCGGAATAACAACATTCTCAC